>JAOUWY010000022.1:18109644-18155515 GCA_025728095.1 Prietella phreatophila | reverse complement strand
GAGAGAGAGAGAGAGAGAATTTTTTGTTGCATTTATTTAAATATCCGTTAGGAATGCCAATACCTAAATCATTAGAGGAAACGTAAATATCTCCAATTTTTGGTATTGAACTAATGTGTGAACTAATCATTAAATATGTGTAATGTGTATTTTATTTCTATAGAGTAATTTTTACTCATTTATATGAAAAGTGCTAAATAATTTTGTGTACTATAAGTCAGTATCATTTAGAGTTACTATCATTTGCCCTGCTGCAAAGTAATGAATATTTCATCATTTAAGTTATACTAAGATGCTGACCATTTTACTATATACTCCGTCATTCTGACCAGAAAGAGTAGCAGCTTTAGCAGTGAGCTCTAATAGGGGACCAGTAGGAGGAGCTGGAGTAATGGGACCACCAGGTCCTCCAGGACCTCCCGGATCTCCAGGTCCTCGAGGAGTCCGTGGCAATACTGGTACCAGAGGGATCCCAGGCATGATCGGAGCTGCAGGACAAATCGGGAATACTGGCCTGAAAGGTAAAAGTTTTTCTTCCCCAAAATTCTGCACTGTTTCACTTATTTCTATTCATACTTTGTTGCATTTACATGAGTAGTGTGTTTTGTTACTTGTAAGCATATTCAGATGAGAATATCACAAAGCTGAGCTGATGACAGCTCATATTCTTATTGTCATCTCTGTTTTATATCTTAGGAAGGAGAGGTGCAAAGGGAGAGAGAGGAGACCCTGGTCGCCCTCATCCAGGTCTGCATGGGCCACCTGGCCTACCAGGTAAAATCTCAAGTTTGGTTCACTTGGTTCATTCCTCGGGAAAAATTCTATAATATATACATTTATCTGCAGTATATTTACACATAAGTTATGTATACTTGTAATTATATTTTGTGTTCCAAGGAAGGAAGAATTTGCAAAAACAAAATTAATGGGAAATTTCTGTTTACATAGTTCCTATATTTTCGAATAGTAAATAGTTCTGATTTTTTGGATTCTGCAAGGCATATGTAAACTTATGACCTCAGCTGTGTGTGTGTATAAAATGTATTCAACCCCATTGCGAATCAGGTCTATTGTCAAATTTACGGACTTTCATCTTTCAGCAATGAACAAATCAGACAAAAGCAGTTGAAATAGTTCAACCAGAATTCCAGAAGTTTTCACCAATTTTTTGGCGGGTGTAGAAGTAGCCACATCCACTTCATGTTTACATACAGATTTGAGTATTTGTAGCCAAATGTGATAGTCATATGTTCTGGAAAATTCAGAATGCATGCTTTATATTAGATCATGAAAATTTTCACAAGTCAATATGAATATTAATATTGTTTTTTTAGGACAAGGCAGTTAAAAGGCACCTGTTTATATGTTGAGTATAAGATGAGTGAATATCCTACTCTCCCTCAGGTCCTCCTGGTCTGGATGGAGTTGCACGGGATGGGAAGCCGGGAGAAAGAGGTCCACAGGGTGTAGCGGGTCAACCCGGTCATCCCGGAAACGCCGGTCCTCCTGGCCTCCCTGGCTTCTGTGAAATGGCAGCATGCCTGGCAGCCTCAGCTTATACTTCCCCACGACTCCAGGAAGCTGGCACAGTCAAGGGACCGTCCACTTAAAACCTTAAAACATCAGACATATAAGAAGAGAGACACACAGCCCTTTCTTTCATGGGACATCAGCATGGTGCAACAGTCATGAGTGGCTGACTTTGCAGTTTAGTTTGACATTTTGCGTGTGTGTGTGTATATGTGTATGAAAGAGTGGGGACTAGGGTTCATCAAAACTGTAATCTAGACTCTGCGCTGTCCCACCATGAGTGCAATAAGATGTGAAAATGTCATCATTAAGACATCAGGATGACAATCAGATCCTTGGGAAGCCTTAACTCAGAGACTGAAATCCAATCCCTGGTGTTGTTAATGATAAGAATCTAAGAATTTTACTTTTATATAATAAAACAGGACATGGCCAAGATTTCACCGCAACGTTTACCAAAACTAATAATATTAATAAAAAATCCCATAACAATAGTGTTTAATTTTGTAACTTATTTTTTATTACCTTATGGAATGCCTTTAAGCTTATAGTTGCTGTGTACATTTTGCCCCTCTGTATTAGCCTAGAAATAAACAACCTATACTACTACTACTGCCCATCCAACAGTACTGTAAATCTTTGTAAATGATGCAAGTGTGCTAATTTTGTACTAATATGAATTGGGTGGGTTTACAATATGGACAGGAGCCTAAACTTAATATAGTCGGCATTCAGAAGAACTGATTATTTTCAATAAACACCCTATTTATTTGGTTCATCTGTAAACACATTCTTGTTTCATGGTCCATTCGAATGAATAAAGAGGAACCTTTTGTAAGACTGAATGTTCTTCGGCATCTTGTGAAAGTCTGAAAATGGAAAGAACGAAAAGAGCATGGCCTCAACTGCATTTAAAAAAAAAAAAGTTTTTCCTTGCACTTTCTTTACATATGCTTCCTGAAGAAAATAAACAAAATGCATCCATTTAGACGTGCAGCCTTATTTCATGGTGGAAAATAACCAGCTTTAATCCCATTAAAGAGCACGACCTTTAGGGGGTTATGATGAGCCTTGCTGCATGTGGACACGATAAGTGAAGAAATGTAAGTAGACATCAAAACATATTATGGTCTCATGCTAGAAGGGTAGAAATAGCCAGTCTTGGTGTGGAAAGATGGATTTCCAAATGTGATTCAAGCACAAGTGGTATTAAGCCAGGTAAATACCAGGTAAAAAATTTAGCCATGTTCTTGGTGGGAGTAATGGAATACTCTTTCCCTTGTCTCCCCTGTCTTTTGCATCAGCAGGTTCATGTATGCGGAAGAGGGTTGATAGCACTTTCCTCCAAGTGTATTACATTGCCCTGTGATGCAGCATGAGAATCAGTTTAAAAAGATTGGCAGCTGTAATATGATGGGGATTGCAAATTTGGTGAGCAAATTAGGGAGAAGAATAGGCAGGAGGGGGGAATTATATGCAAATGAGATGAGTTCAAGGCATTTTTTGTTGTTGTTGGTAAATAAACGAAACTATAAATCTTACAAAAAGCTCTTGTATTTCTACTTTTCATTATTTCAGATTTATTTTGGGGCTAAAATTAATCACTGATCATGAATAACCCTGATTTACAGGGTAGCTAGTAGCAAGAAAGGTATATTAAAGATCCCTGTTGGAGCCTGAGGTACTGCTAATACAGATCATTGTTTATTTATTTTTTAATTTTTTTACAAAAAAAAAAATGTGATGGCAAAGGATGACAGCATGGTGGCTAAAAAAAAAACATCAGTTGGATTTTCCATGTGCTTTAATTTAAGAATTATTTGAATCATCCAAAATTTATGAAAACATAAGGTTCACGAGAACACATCTTAACAAGAGAATATTCATCTTCAATAGCCTACTTGTACTTCCAGGTCAATGTTGAATTCTTGCTGAAATGCCCTACAGTGGGTGTTTTATATTTATTTATTTTTTTGGAACAACGAATATTTGAATTATAGACTTTGCATGGTGAAAGCAGTCGATAGATAAATAAATAAAAAGTAATTATAAATTTTTTTAATGAAAACAGTTTCCTATTTTAGTGTGCGTTTCCCCTGTGGGAATGTGAAACATTTTCATTTAAAAAGCAAAAACGAAAGAACACAACATGCCTTAAAGTTCACATGGAACAAAATAAGAATCTTACTGACATCGCTTTGTTTCGTTAGGTCATATAGAAATTTGTAGAAAAAGATTTTGTTTTTTGTAACTATTTAAAAGTGCTATCTTCAGAAACACTTTACTGTCAGAGTTGGTGAAGGAACTTCTCTAACTTTTCTAACCTCTGCACTGATCAATAGACATTACTGCTTGAATGGCTACTGTTGGCAATTCAAGGAACAAATCCATAGCAATCTGCTTTAAAAAAAAAGAACTTTATTGCTTTTCTTGGTTTTTTATTAAAAAAAATGTACAAAAACAGCTAAAACATGAATGACACAAATGGATCTATATGTAATGGTGGCATTTCTTTTTAAATTGCTTCTTTGTAGGCTATTATAAAGCATTTAAAAATGAAAGGACAAACAGCCATTTACTGTCGACAAGGCTTTGGCTGCCATAATCATGTCATAAGTAAACTCTTGAATTTCTCTGAAATTCATCATATGAATGTGAAGTACAACATTGACGGTGCCATTAAAGACACAACAGATGGATTTATAGATGCACTATGCAGGAATTTTAAGTTTAAACCAAAATAATAATTAAAAAAAAGCATATAAACTATACGATTAGTATATCTCATTTGGATTTCCCGAAGTCAGTTTCTAATAGTGATAGGATTTGTAAAATATTACACGAGCACTGACCATTCAAAAACAAAAAGTGGATTGTATTTGTATTTTTGCTATAAAACATGGATGCATATCTATTAACTTTTATTCTTACATAGTGCATCTTTAAGTACTCCCAAGTATGAGAAAATCTGACAACCCATCAAATCACACACACACACACACTGCTGTACTTGTAATGATCTTGCATTGACCTTGAAAAATAATACACATCACTTTACATATTTGAAGGGAGAAACAAACCTGATTAGAGGCTACTTTAGTAATTTACTACATATGTGAAGAAATCTGGTCATCTGATAGGTACATGCACAAGTATAAATACAGAAACACACACACACACACACACACACACACACTTTGTGAAGGTCTGACAGAGAGGATGAAGTGCTGATGGTAAATGTATCTCGTTTGAGACTGGCTGACACAGCAATGTGCTGAATGGCATGGGATCAGAAAAGCTTTTAGATTATGGGATGAAAACTCTAAACCATAGATGATTGTGAAGCACACGGAGGAGCTGAGAAAATTCTAGATGATGAGCGCATGTCGAAAGCGAATGAATCTCTATGCAGAAGGAGCATTCGTTTTGTTATTTTACCTGAAAGTTGTTGACTCTATTAAAAAATATAAATTCAGGTTTAAAAGATATAAAAAGTGGCGGAGCTCTGGAATGTCGATGTACAAGGTCGCAGAAAGACACCCGACAACAAACTCAAATAAATATCATGGTTTAGGAAACATGAAATCCGAGTTTTTATTAACTTCGATTTATATAAATTCAACCAATTTACAAAAATCTATTTTTGCAGCGCTGTTGCAAATACCACAATATCTGAGATGACGATGCAAAAATGCAGACTGAAATGCTGATGCCAATCTATTAAAAATGTATCATAAAAAAAGCCATTACATATAAATACAAATATGTACAACACAAGGCTTCAAAGGAAACAGGACTAATTATATCTCATTTGTACCTTTACATCAAGCTACATCATAATGCTAGAAGAATGGAGAATTTAGAAATTTCAAATAGGCTACAATATCTGGCCTGAAGCAAATGTGAGATCATTTCTTTGAGAGCAAGTCAGTTTGGGACATTGTGGTAATAATCAAATCGCGCAAATTTCAGCAGCTGCCATGAAAACCCAACAAAACCCTGGAAAAATGATTTGCGAAAGCATTTCCGTACTAAAAAGATCATGCAAACAGTAAACATTGGCAAAGAATCAAGCTGGTTTCACACTGTGATGTGTGTTAGTAGATGCGGTTGTGACAAATGAATAGTGTTGCGCCAGGTTGGGCACAAAAGTGGACGCAGCTCTCTGTAGAGAAAGAAGACAACATTTTATTACTTCTCCCATCTTTCCCTGAGCAAAATACCATGCCTCCTGCCCTGCTAATGGCCATGCACAGTAAAAGTGTCACGCAAACGTTGAAGCCATTTGAACTTTAGATGATCTTGTGCGCATCGCACCAAAGATAATGTGTTTCAAATCACAGCTGTGAATTTTCTGGAAACAGTGTGAAACCAGCTTAATGGCTGAACTTAAAGAGACAACACCATCACGACCAGTGAAGCAGTGATCATATGTTCAAGGTAGTGATATTCCAAAAGGGATAAGCTGTGTGTGCTCAGTCTCCTTAATCCAGGAGTTTTCAGTCAAGCATCAGTAAAGAGAAAGTTGAAATCAGAGAGAGAGGCTTCGCTAGCATTAGCACTTGCAGTTGCAAAGAAAATTTTGGCATTGGGTACTCTTTAAAAAATAGCTTACAGGCCAATCTGGCCCAGCCATGTTCATATTGACAGAAATGCCCTTTAGCTCCACTGGTTACCCACCAAAGGTATTTAGCAAACAGATTTAGTATTGTTGATCTTTGGCTCTTGTCCTTTTTTCCCCCCATTTTCTTACACCCCTCCGCCCCCTTCTCTCACTCTCACATACTCTCTCTAGTACATGGGCCCTTTCATTTGTGGACCCTTGGGGCTGTAATCCACAGGTGCACTCATGCAGTCAGACGGATGGCAACGGCCATCATTGCCCTTTGATCCAGGGGGTCCTTGTGGTCCAGGAATTCCAGGAATGCCCTGTTGACCTGTCGGGCCTGGTGGTCCCATTTTACCATAACCAGGGGGTCCAGGAACACCTAATTGGAAAAAAAAGATTGAGAATTGAATCAAAGAAGAGAACAAATACAGCATAGTAAGGTCACAGAGACTTCCTTAAATGCTATTTCTACATACAGATGATTTGATTCTTCCTTAATAGAAGTCAAAAATACATCGCTCTTATCAACAGTAGTGAACAGCACTGCTGATTGCTTAAATCTGTTTGGTCCAATGGTGTTGATTCATTTTTTAAATAACTAATCAGGTCTCATTTACAGGGACTTGTATGCCATACACTAAAAATAAACACAATTATTTTCAGAAAGGTATTTCAAAAAATTTGGTATTTTAGTTGATATGGTGAAGTTGTCTGTGAGGAGATGTTTAACGTTTATTGAAAGAGTCTCCAGTGTTAGTGCTTTGTAATGGTCAGTAATTTTCTACCACTGGAAAGTCTTCAGGAGGACTTTGGGTTTTCTGGTTTCTTGGTAGCATGAAAAGCTTCAATTGCTTGTTATTAACTTGAAGAGACAACAAAATAGGCTGGTGAGGGAATGACTGTTTATAACTATGTAAAGTGGTGCTTGAAAGTTTGTGAACCCTTTAGACTTTTCTATATTTCTGCATAAACATGACCTAAAACTGAATAAGATTTACATATAGATAAAGAGAACCCAATTAAACAAATGAGACAAAAAATATTATACTTGGTCATTTATTTATTGCAGAATACATAAATTTATGTGTGAGTAGCAAAAGTATGTGAACCTTTGCTTTCATTATCTGGTGTGACCCCCTTGTGCAGCAGTAACTGCAACTACATGTTTACGGTGACTGTTGATCAGTCCTGCACATCGGCTTGGAGAATTTTTGTGCATTCCTCAGTACAGAACAGCTTCAGCTCTGGGATGTTAATGGGTTTCCTCACATGAACTGCTTAGTTCAGGTCTTTCCACAACATTTCTATTGGATTAAGCTCAGGACTTTGACTTGGCCATTCCAAAACATTAACTTTATTCTTCTTTAACCATTCTTTGGTAGAATGACTTGTGTGCTTAGGGTCGTTGTATTGATGTATGCCCCAATTTCTCTTGAGATTCAGATCACAAACAAATATTTTCCTTTAGAATTCGCTGGTATAATTCAGAATTCATCGTTACATCAATGATGGCCAGTCATTAGGGTCCAGATGTAGCAAAACAGGATCAAACTATGATACTACCTCTACCATGTGTCAAAGATGGGATAAGGTTCTTATGCTGGAATACAGTAGTTTCCTTTTTTCCATATATCACTTCTCATTTAAAAAAAAAAAAAAAAAAAAAACCTTTCCCATTAGCCTTCTGGCTTGTCCACGTGATCTTTAGCAAACTGCAGACACACAGCAGTGTTCTTTTTGGATATCAGTGACTTTCTCCTTTCAACCCTGCCTTGCACATCATTGTGGTTCAGTCCTGAGTCCTGATTCTGGACTCATGAACATTAGCCAACTTGAGAGGTCTTTAGTTGTTTAGAAGTTACATTGGGTTCCTTTGTGACCTCATGGACCATATGTCTTGCTCTTGGATTGATCTTTATTGGCTGATATCTCCTGGGGAGGGTAACAATGATCTTGAATTCCCTCCATTTTTACACAATCTGTCTGACTGTTGATTGGTGGAGTCCAGACTCTTTAGAGATGGTTCTGAAACCTTTTCCAGCTTGATGAGCATCAACAACTTTTTTTCTGAGGTCCTCCAAAATATCCTTTGTTCATGCCAAGATACACTTCCAAAAACATGTGTTGTGAAGATCAGACACTGACAGATCCCTGTTCTTTAACTAAAACGGGGCACTCCCATTGATTGAAATACCTGGCTCTAATTTCACCTTCAAATTAAGCTGCCAATCCTAAGGTTCATATACTTTTGCCACTCACAGATATGCAACATTGGATCATTCTCCGCAATAAATAAATGACCAAGTGTAATATTTTTGTCTCATTTGTTTAATTGAATTCTCTTTATCTACTTTTAGGACTTACTTTTAGCGACAATCTGATGATGTTTTGGGTCATATTTATTAAGATATGTAGACAATTTTAAAGGGTTCACAAACTTTAACAGATTACAGATGACCATATTCTTACCGGGAGCACCAGGGGGTCCGCTGTCTCCCATCTCTCCCACACCTTTATCTCCTTTCTCTCCCTTGACACCTGGAGGACCTGCAGTTGCAAATAGAAAGCCATTCTAGTCAGAAGTCAAGCACTCAATTTAGCATAGGCTGCTTAATCTGTAGGAAAATTTTACCATGAGGGCCCATAGGTCCTTGTCTACCCTCTCGACCGATCTGTCCTGGACGACCTGGAAGCCCAGGAGATCCTGCTCTCCCCGGAGTGCCGTCTTTGCCTGGGGGTCCAGGTGTGCCTGGGGGTGCTACCATTTCCACTGGCATCTGCATGCGCGACATGTAATAGGCCATTCGCTCTGAGGAGATGAGTGAAGATGAGTAAGCATTAGTCAGTGACAAATGACCTTAATACACTTACAAAACAAAACACAATAAAACTCAGTGCTGCTCCTAGCCAGAATAACGGCATTTCCAGACTCACTATTGATTATTTCTAAATCGTTTCAACATTCATTTTAGGTTCTCAGTATTACTACAATTTTAGACAATATAAGAAGCCATTTTTCATCTAAAATTTAATTTATTTTTGTATTAATATTTCATTTCATTTTTATTCTGGGTTACCATTTCATTCTTGGTCTCACCATCAAAGATCTTGATAACCTGTTGTCTGATGAAAGACTTGACCTCGTCATAGTTGACAACAGCCTAGAAAGCAGAAAAAAGATGATTACATTAGCAATGCAGCTCTCCACTGATGTCCAGGTCTAGTCAAAACCTGAAAACCTGTCAATCGCAAAATGGTGATATCACAGTCCCTTCAAATCTTACATGCACTTATGAGAAGATCTCAAAGCTTGGGCAGGGGTTTTAGTGTCTATTTCCATTTATTTAGCTAAGAACGGAGATGTGTCTTACATCGTTTCCTGGCATTCCTGGTGCTCCAGGAGATCCGGACTGTCCAGGTGTTCCTGGGCTTCCTTTCTCTCCACGGGGGCCTGCAGGTCCCATTACTCTTATTCCAGAGTCCTTAGAGTGATATCCTGCTCCTCCTGGGGGTCCAGGACGACCACGTTCTCCTGGAGGACCCCTCAGGCCTTGAGCCCCTGCCTCACCCTGTAGGAGGAAACAAACAAGGTATGCCATACTCATGAATAAGGAGAAAAAAAAATGCATGCTATTTTCATTTTGGTCTATGATGAAAAATCTGCTAGCTACTTTGGCCAATATAAAACTGTATTAAGGTTTTCCTCTTTGCTTTACGTTTTCCATGGCGTCCTGTCATTAGTTTGTTGCCTGATTGTGTTCACCTGTTTTGTGTTAGTTCTTGATTAGGTTCCTTTTTTTATGTCTTCTCCGTGCCATTGTTTGTTGCAAAGTCTTGTCATGAGTTTTCATGAAGTCCAAGGCTGTATCTTCCTTGTTTAAAACCCTTGCCAGTTTTTTTTCTAGTTTCTGAAAGTATTTATCTTTGCCGTTTGCCTGCCTGTGTTTTGACCCGCAATATGGATTTGGATTACACTTCTTGGATTTTCTCCAATAAAGCATATAGTTCACGTATAAAATAAAGCATTTTTTACTCCGGTCTCTACTCACCACATTTTACAAAGAGTAAATTTGTAGTTTCTTTTATGATCCCTCACAGTTTTATGTGCTATTACAGTGTCTGCAGGTTGGCACACAATGTATTTGAGCATAATCACTGAGAAGTTTTAAGTTTTAACTTACTGTAGGACTATTTTGTAACTATGCTAGTTGTAACCTTTCATTTTTTTTAGTAGTTCGTATACTCCGCTCCCAGTTTTATATTCCATGCATCTTTTGATTATTTGGTGAGTCTGTCATCAGTGAATTAGGCCAGTGACTCAGTCAGTGAATCAGTAACAAAGCCAGGTCCATGACTTCCTTTGTATCTAATAACAAGGGAATAATTCATGAAGTTTTTTGCAGTAAGATATAATAAGACATATAAGGTGTAATAAATTGGGTAAATCTTTATCAGAAGGAACAGAAGGCAAAACAATCTAATACCAAATGACTACTTTTGAGCTAGTGAAATGCTCAGCGCTCTGCAGTTAGACCAACAGCTACAATCACTCAGTATGACTGTGAGGCTCAGGGAAATGTATGATGGGTGTACTGTATAAAAGGGGAAGGAAAAGCACACACACACACACACACACACACACACCTTCTCTCCTTGTGGACCAGTTTCTCCTGGCAGACCTGACGCTCCCTTAACACCAGATTAAGAAGGTACGTGAGGAAAAAAAAATCATTAGTCAATATTAATCTTTTGGAAACATGCAGATAAAGCAGCTATTTAACTGACAGTAAAAACAGGAGTAGAACCTGAGCAATAAAAAGCGTGACTCACATCTTTCCCTGCTGCACCATCACTGCCTGGTTCTCCCTGAGACAAATCAAAAGTACAAAAAAAAGAATTAGATATTAAATCTTCAGTTCATAAAAAGTGTGAAGTTTAAGTGTGAATTTATGACCAGTTTGTACAGACCATCTGTCCTGGGTGCCCGGGCATCCCTGGAGGCCCAGGCATTCCTGGCAGCCCTCTCTCGCCAGCCTCCCCTTTGTCACCTTGAATACCCTGCATGTTAACAGAAGGAGAGTCAGTAGGATCATTCTAGAAACATGTGTATTATATTATAATCATACAGGCCTATTATTAGCACATTAAACAGTCTTGTTTGGCTTGATCACTTACCGTGCCGGGAGCTCCAGCTGGTCCTGGTGGACCTGGGGGACCTGCAGAACCCTGCAGAGAGAATTAAGTAAACACTAAACACCATAAGATGGTTTTATGTTGTTGTTGTTTTTAAAGAAGAAAGCAAAGAAAGCATTGTTCAACAGTTACCAGATGTCCTGGAGCACCAGGTTGTCCTTGTGGTCCTGGTGGACCAGGGTCACCCTGTATGAATGGACCAAAGAAATGAGAATACATATCAGTCACATAATAAGGAAAATAAAACCAGTAACACGAGGTTTAATTAAAGGATAAATAATACTAAAATAATAATAATTAAAAAATAATAATATTTACATTAGCATATTGTTTTTACCTGAGCCTAAGAAGGTGTAATATAAATAAAATACAATATAAAATGGTGATTTTAGTTGTCACATGACCATCACCTGCTATTTGCATTCCCAAGTGGCCTAAACTATGTATTGCCCCCTCCTGATTATGCTGATTTTATGCTGAATCTGTGCACATGAGCATACAGACCTCAGACATAACTACAGACTTAACAGAGGTACAGTACATCTTGGATATGGGTGATTCCAAATTTCTTCAGTCCTTATTTTCTATCATTTTTTTTTCAGGCTTAAAGGCAGGTGCAACTTGAGCATGCAGAGTAGCATCAATGAGAAAACAATAAAATTAGAAAATTTCTTTTTACAATTGTTCCTCTTTTAATAAGCCTCGATCCTAAACAGAATATAAACGTGTTACTGGAGCTCAGAAACACTTGCTTTATTTATTGTGTTGCCAAAAGAAATGGGGTTGGCTGTGACCAATCATACTTGAGACAGCCCTCTTATCCCTGTCCCCAAATCTCCCAAATCAACATGTCTCTTGAGAAAAAATGTAGACGCTGGCAAGTGAGGAGAAAATGAAGCGTCTATATCTCTGTGCTCATTGCTTGTCTAACTGAAGTGCTTCTTCACTCGCATGACTGATCCATGCTTATGAAGACATTTTGTGCAAGCAATTCACAGCACATTGAGCTGCCTTTTAATGCCCACGCTTGCTGATAAAATTGTGTGCTTAAGTCGACCATCATTGCACTCTCTATTAAAGCTATTATTTAAATAGAGCCATATCTCCTTGCAGTTCTCGCTAAGCAGGGTTGAGCCTGGCCAGTACCTTTTTTTATTTTATTTACCTGGATGGGAGTCCTCCTAGGGAAATCTAAAGTTGCTGCTGGAAGTGGTATTAGTGAGGCCAGCAGAGGGTGCTCACCCTGTGGTCTGTGTGGGTCCTAATGCCCCAGTATAAAAACAGCACTGTCTTTCGGATGAGACGTTAAACCGAGGTCCTGCCTCTCTGTGGTCATTAAAAATACCAGAACACTTATCATAAAAGAGTCGGCGTATACCCACAGAGTCCTGGTGAAATTTCCCCATTAGCCCTTCTCTACTACTAATAATCCCCATCTCTGAATTGGACACATCACTCTCTTTGGGCGTTCTGGTGCACTATAGCTGCCGTCGCATCATCCAGGTACATGCTACACACTAGTGTTGGTGGTGGTTGAGGACCCCCCCGCACAAAATCGCTCTGAGTGTCTTGAAAAGTGCTATATAAAAATGTAACTGTAAATGTCATAGTTAAGCCTGATTGACAGATAAAACAGAACTCACCTCAAGTCCTGGTCTTCCTGCTGCTCCAGATGGGCCTTGAGGTCCAACATCTCCCTGTAGAACACAAAGCAGGAAAAAAAAACAAAATGGATGGATGACAAATTAAAGGGGCCTTTTGCTAGTGTTTTTAGAGATAAAACCACAGGAGTTGGAGATTAGTTTGTGTATATTAAAAAAAAAAGATGATAAAACGAATAATCCCTTTCTCACCTTTAGTCCTGGAAGGCCTGTGTGTCCTTTTATGCCCTTGAATCCCTGCCATTTGGAGGAAAAGTACCAAATCATCAGTATGTAACATGCAGACACACAGGCGAACAGGCCATCTGTCAAGCTCAAATAGGAATTTTTGAGAGGATTAAATGTCCAGACGTGATGTTCCATTAATTTGCTACCAAGATAAAAGATTAAAAATAGATGAAGATTAAGAATAGATGAAGGTCCTCTCACATACCGGGATTCCCCTGGGGCCGACAGGGCCGGGTACACCCAGATCACCCTGTATGTTGAAGACAGATAATAATAATAATAATAATAATAATAATAATTTATAATTAAAAAATAATAATTTTACATAAGTTAAAATAAATTCCATAAATGTAAAACCTAAAAAAATAGGCAAAAAAGATGCTTTGAACTGCATAAAACTGTCAGAAAAAGCACAGAATTTGAAACAATTAATGTGAGAATATGTAATTCTGACCCTCAACCCTGGTTTTCCATCTTTTCCATCAAGTCCATCCATTCCAGGTGCACCCTGCACAGATACAAAGCCGAGCTCAAACACACACATGCATAAACAAGTGAAAACTAACGACAAAACACATTTAGTTACAGATATCTCCAGGACAGGGAGACTACAGGCTGTACATATTTACTAAATACTTCCCCAGGACATTGGCTATTCTCTGAAGAATGCAGTGCCATGTCAGCTTTCCACATGCTACAGTTTCAGAGGTTATTCTGGCACCTTACCTGCAATCCTGGGCCTCCAGAAGATCCCGGAGGGCCTGTAGGTCCTTGTGGACCCTGAAGTCCTGGACTCCCCTAGGAACACAGAAATACCTGATTAAGTTACACAGATAGGATACAGTGAAGACAGCAAGGTATACTACGATGCTATTTTAATTATCTCCCTGATAAAGAACCGCCTGATAAAACAGATAATTAACAAAATTGTGTGCTTAAGAGATATGTATACTAATATCTTATTGATAAATAATGGCAGTGTGTGTAACGTGCAAATTAGCATGCCTTATAAATTATGCCTGAAGTGTACTAGTGATTCAGCGCCATATTATATATCGTTCATTAAGATAAATTAGTTTAATAGCGCTACGTACCGGATCTGCCTTTGGTCCTGGTGGTCCGGCAGGACCGATTTTTCCTTGGATTCCGGGAGTTCCCTAAACATGCAACCGGCTGTTAGTCCCTGGGAGATCCATAGATAAGCAATACAATGAAAATACCATCTCAGAAATGTATTTCTACCTGTTGTCCTGGGAATCCTGGTGGTCCTGGGAAACCCTATAAAGAAACAAAATAATAGAAGTGCATTGCGGAAAACGCAACTTGAAGAATTAGAACTTAAAAGATATTTTTAAATAAAGAAAAATGTGGCAGACATCACAAATATTTTTAAGACAAAAGCTGTTTGATACAAGTTTTTTGAGCGACGCAATCTTACCTGATCTCCCTTTGGTCCCATAGGTCCTGACGTTCCCACTTCTCCTTTGGGACCCTACAAGCACACAAGCATCTTTACATGGAGCTTAAATAAAATATACAATAGTTGTATATCTGTGTGCATAACACTGTATAGAGGTGATAAACAGACATGTTTTATCATGCAAGTAGCGAGAATGTTTTCTTACAGCAGGTCCTTGTGGTCCCTGATGTCCTGGAAATCCTGGTGGGCCCTGAAGGTATAAACCAAAGATGAGTGACCAGCTTCACTTCAGTGTCTTTTTGCGTGAAGCTCTTTTGAATTCCCAAATCTGATTGGGGTTGATTCATTTTCACAGCATACATAACAGTACAGTCTATTAATGCCTGCACTCTAATATAATCTTCACTCCATATAATTGAAGATTAAATAATAAAATGATGAAAAGGATGTGTTGTTAATAAACACGTGTGTGTGTGTGTGTGTGTGTGTGTGTGTGTGTATATATATATATATATATATATATATATGGTAAAGCTTTCTATACGAAAATATTTCGCATTACTGAACGGAGTCTCCACTTTCTGTGGTTCATAATGGTCAGGTCAGAACAGAGAACTTTGCACTTTTAGGTTTCTCAGTTACAACAAAAGCTGCATTTTTTCTGTTTGAATATAAGAAAGAAAAAAAAAGACGCTGGTGTGGGAACTACTGTTTATAGCTGATATAACGTATGTGCGACAATGATAATGTAGTCTAAATGTACCCATAAATAGTTAAATAGTAATCTGCTATGGAATAAAATGAATGAAACACTTCAGGAAATGCTGTTATTAGAAAATAATCAACTTTGTGGTGTTTTACCGCCCACAGCCTCACTGTACATCCAATTGTGTTTCATTTCATACTTATTAGACTAGTGAAAATACAAATATTCTTACTGATTCTCCTTTCTGCCCTGCAGTGCCTGGGCTTCCTCGTTCTCCTTTAAGTCCCTAAAGCAGCACATGTAAGAATGTGTTAGTCAGCAAATCAAACAGTTTTGGTGGTACACATGAAACTAACATACAACAATATTTAATATAACAGCATTTAATATAAACCCATCACTTACACACTGGGTGGAAAAACAAACGAAAATACAGTATATATAGTATATCAGCGTAATATGGCATCTAGGGGCACCTAAGGACTGTCGGGAGGAGCATCTACTTACTGGAAGTCCAGGTTGTCCCATGGTTCCTGGGTATCCAAGATTTCCAGGTGGTCCCTGGAGAAAAGAAAAGAAAACAAGATAATCTAAATGAAAAACAGTACAGAATTACTTAGAAAACACATGTAGGAAAAGACAACCTTCAATACATTGTTCAAAAAGAACACCCTAAAAATCAACCCACCTGTTCTCCTTTCAGTCCAGGAGGTCCATGCTGTCCTCTCTCACCTTGTTGACCCTGTAATTTGTGGGAACAAAAGCAACGGAAAGGATGAAAAGGAAGGATTTCTAATAGGAATTTCGAGAAATCTGAACGAAGTCAGAAGAAAAGCTGCAACGCCTAACACAGCCTTCTCTCTTCAACCATAACTTTAATACAAGTTGGCTTGTGGGAATTTGCTTTTGTGAGACCATGCTGAAATAACACCACATATATAGGTAACACACTGCAGTAATGCGACCATCAACCAAAGTTTAAAAGAGGCTGTTTCCGGCTCTCTCTCGGATAGCTTTGCGTTCTGCATCATGATTTGATAGGATTATAATGGCATCTTGCCATTCAGATCTCATTTCTGCGGGGCTCGGTGCTAATGCGCTGCACTGAATTCTGACACCATCTCATTATTTACTTCCTAAGCGAGACCTAGTAATGGGGTGGATGAATTATTGATTCCTCCGCCATGTATTCCATGTAAACAAACAAATGATGCAGAGATATTACCTTTATTATCACAGAAGACAAAATGCACCTATTGGCTATAGTTGATGCATAATGAAAGATATGTACACCTGAGCTAAATATCAGATAATGTTATCCATTAAATGTCTTCCTGCATAGGTATATCGCTAATGGTTTTATCGATAAGAGCTTACTGTGCCAGGACCTGTGCAAACATATCAACATTGAAGCTCCTAACTGCTTGCAGTCAGCTCCAAATAACATCTGTTCTAAGAGACAATGAAGTTAACGTAGGTGAAAAAGATGCACACTGGCTTATAATAAAGTGGAGGACACAGTGAGTTGGAAAGTTTGCAGCTCTTTCAGGGATCTATGGGTTATTGATCTAAATGGTCCAATAGGTCTATGTTTAGGTCGAACGCAATACTCAAACCTATTCGTCACAACGCAGAAGGTGAAATGAAAAACTGTGTTTTTGACAGTTCCACTTTCTTGTAATCTAAAAGCTTGCTGACGAGACGCCTAGAGGTTAAGCAACACCGTCAATTTGCATATCAATGCTGTAGAAAATTTCAGCTCAGGAAACAAGAAACTTCACTGTCCTGTTTTCTTGCCTTACTCTGCTAAAAGAGAAAAAAGTCATGCTAGCAAATTTCAAACATTTCAATGTCTACTGATGTAAATGAAAGAGTGCAGATAGAGCACACGTCTCAGTGAGCCAATAAAAGCAGAATCCATGCTGGCTTAAACTGCACGTATGTCTCAAATCCCAAATCTCTGCTAATACAAAACATTCAGAGAAGGATTACTAAGTAGTCTGCTAGAAACCCAGATAACCATGTTGTTCATGAAAATAACAGTTTTCCTCTTTTTGAGACTTTGATTACTAACACTGCAGGATAGAAAAGTTGCACAGGAATGGAGGGAACTGGTGTGTACTGATGCCTTTGTGGAGAGTGCACTTAACTTACGGGCAGTCCAGGGGGGCCTTGAGGACCAGGGAAACCAATATTACCCTAAAGAAAGAGAGAAGTTTAGAAAGAGTGATGATTAACTCTATTAAGACTATTTAAAGAAAAACACTCAACCAAAACAAACAAATAAATAAATAAATCTAATTTGATATCAATAAGGCAGACTGGAATACCTCATATCCATCATCCTTTAAATAATTGTTACTCAAGTGTCTTGGTACACTGCATTTTTAAAGTGAAACACAAGAGGGCTCTGTGGTCTCACTGCAAAAAACCAGTGGCTGTTTCCTCTATTTTTATTCCCAGTAGAAAACAGACAAACTGAAACCAACTGGCCTGCGTAAACAAGTAGAGTGCACTGGGACTAAATGTTAATGGCCAAATTGAGGCATGAAGAGCACTCCAGCGTCCGCTCCACTTCTAAAACAAGAACGTTTTTGCTCTGTAATGAAACACATTTCCACCATCTGGTCTTTGATAAGCATGGAGAAGAAAGATATAGTCAATATTTTTGAGAGAGACAGACAGAGATAACAAGGAAAGAAAAGATTCACAGTTTTCTGTGGTCAAAGATTACACAATCAAAATAAAAGACTTACTGGGGTTCCAGGAAGACCAGCGGGACCCCTTTCACCCCTGTCCCCCTAGACAACAGAAATTGACACAGTGCAGGGAACCTTATATTAGGTTATACATGATACAATATTTACAATTTTAGTTACGGTGTAAGAGGAATGCCATGCCTTGCTGAAGACATCCAACATGTCTGGCTCTAATATTCACATGTAGCTGGATCAGGTTCAGGTATTAAGAGGTGTATCCTTAACAATATTTTTTTTATTCATTGTAACATGTCTGAGCTGCTGAGAAAACAGGGCTGTTTTACACAGTGTACATAAAAACGTCATCATAAAAGAAGATTAGCTAAAAACGAATTTGTAGTTACCTTGAATACTCAGTCTGCCAGCCCCCTCAACCTCCTGAGTAGAAGGCTTGTGTTTAAGTGAGCCGAACACGGTTGAGTGGCCTCCCTCAATATATCGCCAATGTCTTGTTGTTGAGCTTGCTATGTTAGCAGAGTCACCAAATTACCTCAACAACCACTGCTGTACCTTCCCAGTCTTCACCATCTAGATGAAGAAGCAGTCCCTGGTTTGGATGTTCTCTGCGCTGACTCTGCAGCAATGCCAATGCCAACACAGTGTGTATGGATGAAAAATAGATGCTGATTCAAATCTGACCCAAGTGCATCTTAAACAACCTGCTTATCGTAAATATCCATGCTCAACAACTGATAAGCAAAATAGCAAGCCAAGAGACAGAGTTTCTCACAATGTGTGGAGACGACTTTGCATCAGATGTGGCTCAAATGAAAGTAGTCTCTACCAGGCTTCACACCCTGCTACAGGCCGGGAAGGCCACTCTCAAAATTTTGGCAGTCTGGATTGGAAAGCATGCTGACGTGTAGCAATGTTCTCGTGTTGGTGCCAATAACAAAAGATTTCACTGTGCTACAGAGTAAAGACTACATTGAGTACCTTATAGGAGGTTTTAGACGTTCTACAACATTGTGCCCAGGCTCTATGCTTTCTGCCTTAGCGAACATGTAGGATTAAAAGCAGCTCATCATTTTGCCTTTCTGGTGAGGTCTTATGACACTGCCTCACATACGCCATTTTGTATTGGAACAATCACTCGGATTCTGTGAAGGAGCGGATCGAAACCTCGCTCCTGGCAGTGGGAGACTAAGGCCAGGACGCAGGGCTGCTTTCTGCCAATCTGGCTTATGGTCAGTGCCAAGTGTGAATGGCACGGTCTGCGCTGCCGGATACACGCAATTCAACCCATATGTGCAAGGGTTGGTCTTTGAGCCTGTGGCCAGATGAACACAGATCTCAGAAATAAGAACCAGCACAACCAAATGATTTGGCCACATGACACCTTCAAGCTTGCCACTCTGCTCCAAGACGTTTGTGCCCTCTTGGACAAAGGCATAATCAACAGATTATTCCCCACGACTCAGAACAAGGGTTCTACTCAACTTAGTTCCTACTCCATAAGAAGGACACTGGCTCTTCCACTGATTCTGCCCTCATTAAACAAAATTTAGCAATCAGACCACTGATACTACAGTACTGTCATAGTAGAGTAGTACACAGTAGTCCTGTTTGTAGCCTCAAAGTGACCCACAAGGCCTTGGTTTTCACTGCTGCTCTCACAAGTAGATGGAATGCCTTGGCAGCGTCCTACCGGAATACATCTGTTATCCCAAATGGATGGAATGATTTGACACTCTCTGCCAAATTACCCATGCCTGTGGATTTGCCCACATGGAGTGAAAAGCAGGTAGATGACTTTGACCCAGCAGGTCAAAAGACACTCCTGAACTCAAGAGATGTTAGTACTCTCTGGTAGAAACTGTTCTGTGAATGGTATGTACTCTAACATCCAGTGCACTTTCCAGTTCCTAAAGTACTGGCCTTTCTACAGGGACTGCAAGACATCCCAGTGCAATAACCCAGGCTACATAAAAGGTGTATGTGGTGGCCATTACAGAACAGCACAAAACCGTTGATGGTGTCTTGGTGTTACTGTTGGTGTGCCTGTTAATGGATTCAAAGTTGTCAGAAGGAAGCAAGAGAACTTCTTCCACCATGCATCTCCAATATTTTGTCCTGGAGTCCTCACGCAATGGCTATGAGTACCTTCCCATGTCTTTCTCACCAACCATGAGAGTTAGCAGGGATGAACTAACCGTGGTGTTATGAACACCCAATGACCTCCAGGGTTCTCTTTTATTTGGGACCAGCGCTGACCTAGGCAACGTTGACAATATGACAACAGCGTTTATATGAAATTCTAAGTGATACAGTCACTCTCATATGTGCGTGAAGAAGAAGGTATCCAGGTGATTGTCACTGCCTTTACCACTTATCTAGTGTTCAGCTGACTACAGTTACATAAGTACCAAGTGCTCAGTAACAAAGACTTTAGTTCATTAATAAAAATAGGAATTAGAATGAGGTACTTTGTATAAAAATGTGTAATAAGTAAACTGTAATGCATTTTTCCTGTGCATGACTGTAGCTTCTTTAATGCATCTTTAGGCTCATATGCAAGTTTTATAACATGCTTTTTTATAACATATAACATGCTTTTTTTATAGTAGACTGATACGAATTTATATGTAAAAACAGTTATGAACAGTTTAGTACATCAGCACTACTTTTGCTCTAATACATGATGGGTTAAATGTAACCGAATCTGGGTCATTTCTGTAACTACTGTAGGCCAAGGGTGCCTCTCGCCTGTCAGTCGAGAATTCTCTGGGTCTTTGTGTTCAGAGACTGGTTCACAGGATCAAGATCCAGTGACACTGCAGTAAAACTGCAAAACTGAACAAAATGTTTGATTGTTCTCACTTTCTAGTTGAAGAATTAAATCAGCTACTGGGCTCAAATGGCAAGTCAGCCATTACAATGTATTAACTACCTAATAAAATGATCCAAACCACTCAACCCAACAAGTGTAAATAACCCAGAATTTTTACATTGCAGAACAATAGAGTTTAGGATGTTTTTCCAAAATGGCAGATGTTCTAGTGAGAACACTAATTAGACTTGCAGTCTAGCATTTGGAACAGGCTAAATGTCCAGGAATGAAGCTGGGCACCTATGAGATGCGCCAATAAGAGAACACTAGTAGTAAGCTGTATTATATAATCTGTAAAATATACTGATAATAAAAATCCTCTGTCCTTCAAAAAAAAAAAAAAAAAAAAAAAAAGGACAAGCAAAGTGGCCATTCTCTTACCGGATCTCCTTTAATCCCAGGTTGACCTGGGATGCCCGGTGATCCTGGTACACCTGGGCAAGGGCTGTTGTTGGTATTCTAAATAGATTAAACAGACACAATGCTGAAATAAAATACTGATGGTACTGAAGCAAGCAATGCTTTGTATGATGAAAGAAGATGTGTTTAAAGATAGTATCTAGACTGCTTTAGGTACACTCACAGGCCTCTGTGGTTCCTCTTCTTGCAGCCTCTCAAGACACTAAAAAAAGGTAACCAGGGATTGCATTACAAGCTCATTTGTATGCATCCATAAATAAAATCAACCTGCACAACAGTGCATCAAGGGTTGTGTGACTAGAAGCTAATTTGAATGTTTACATGGTTGCCAAATAAGAAGTTTCAAATCAGTAATTGTACGATCTGTGGCCGGGATTATGCAGTATATCGCAGCTTTTCAAGTATAATAACAAAAAGAAAGTTAACCTGTATATATTTTTTAGGACAAAAAAGGGACTAAAAGTGGAACAATGCTACAATGATTTTTCAAAAATGAAACCGAGTGTACATTAAAAACCTTTTAAACATTCCACATCATATTACAAAGAGTACATTCCTCGCACTACACACATGCCTTCCGGAGGATTTGCATATATGGCCAATAATCTGTAAAGATAATCTATATTGGGTATTTTAAAATACAGACTTACAGTTATAATTACATGAAGATAATAGAGCTGGCCTAAGGAAAAAGTATATCTAGTGTTAGAGCAGTGATCAAAAAGTTCAGTAAAAAAAAAAAAACACTCACCTTCTCACATCCATCTAAAGAAATAACACCAGGCTTGCCAATGTCTCTCTTCTCAGGTTTAGTGTCAGGTACACCAGGCACGCCTGGCAGGCCTTTGGTACAGTCGCCACAGTCCATCTATGGCAGAGCACATACATGACTGACATACAGCAACTGAAATGTACTCACACTGCTTTCTTTTACAAAACAACATACAGCATATAGAGGTAATTGTGAGAAAAAGTGTCTAGTGTGGCACAGAGGCACGCCCAAGGGAGTATTTTATTCATTACACAGTTCAGCAAGCATGAAAAGAAACCAAATAAAATGCACCCATATATTAGCTTTGAGACCAAAAGAATCAGTAGTACTGCAGAGCATGACGAATGGATCGAGTTGAAGTTTAAGATGTGCAAGCATTATTGGTGGCAATGCATGAGTGACCAGTGACCCCATGACATGAGATGAATAATTACTTTTGGTCACTCAAGTTTCTGCCTCCTGAGAGTAAAATGCAATTAAGCCACTAAAGTGCTGAACTATTCAATCTTTAACAAAAAGTGACAAATTTTTTGATATATTACTTACATCACAATGTTGCTGAATTTTCAAATCTGCTTGCTCAGAATATGTTGATTCATTTTCCATAACAGCATGGCTGTGACAGTTGTTCAGGCTGTAATTTAACTGGTTTATTTTAATGTGCTAATACAGTATGATATCATTGCTATAGTAACAGTTCATTCACTGGGACTTGAATGGTTGAAGCTATATATAATTTATAAAATAAAGAAGCTTCCACAGTATGGGGAAACTGTAGGGTGCTGCGGACGTCCTGTGGGCAGATGTATTCTCTGCTCCATAACCTACCATTAAACCTACCACACCAAGTAGAGGTGAGCTAAGATGTGTGCAGGCAAACCACACACGCTAACATTGAAACACACGATCACGACTTTTAAACCAACTCAGAAAGGATGGCTACCCATGAAACTAAATTCAACACTGTATATGTTGTAAATACAATTTCCCCACAGATGCTTCCAAGCAATGCTGTGCTGCCTGCATTATGACCAGGTACCATTATTTTCCCCATGAGAGCAATGACTGACTCAGATGATCATTTTAATTTGATAAACTGAATATTCTGTTTGTGTATCTGGTGTCATTCATTATGTAAATGCCATCATGCTGTTTAGCTTGCTATGAAATAAGTGTACAAAGTGTACAACAATAGAGTGGGAACCTGAAACGCTAGCCACGTAAAGGGTACTGGAGTTTTCTTTTCTTAGTTCTAAAGACAAACTGCCATAACTCGTTCTGAATGGATAACAACAGTATGGCCACAACTCAGACGTTAGTTCCATATCTCTCGTTGCCAAGCTAGCACATCTAAGCATTATGCTGAGCCTTATATTTGTAAAATCACTTAGTTGTCCTCAGCCCATATGTAGTGTAAAGGAATGAAATGATGTGCAACAAACACGGCGTGAGGATATGCAAGTAAATGTAACGTTAATAGTCAAAAACCCACTTCCTTGGTGTGCAATATCAACAGTTAATGGACGTTCTTAAGAACAAACCAAGCCATGGTATGATGCCTTCTATACTAAGCTAAGGTTAACTACTATTTGGATGTCCAGTTAGTTACAGTCTGAAAAAAAGCTTGTATGTTTTGCTGCACTTTTCTACACTTGGTGCTGTCTCCATTTCTTACAGACTGAGCAGCTAAAATATATCAATGAACTTGAGTTGAGTATGGGCGCAACCAAGTGTACAACTGGGGACACAAACACACACACTGATTTTCCTTAACAAACAGAAATATATTAAAAAGGAATAGACATATATAAATAGAATAGATGAAGAAAAGACAGATCCATTCACAGGGTTCATTAAAGGGGGGCATATAGAAAATATTTTGTACTGTATATTGCAGGGGACAGATTGTTATTTCCTCAACATTATGGGGGGGGGCATGACCCCATCAAAGAATGCGTGTTTACGCAAATGTTATAAATAGTTATCATTGGCCAATCACTATGTATAAGAAGAATGGAACTCTTTGGGGAATACTGTAATAGGAAAGTGATACTCTTTTTGTATTACTATTATTATTCCTTATATAATCTACTATATAATGATACATATCATATAAACAACCTTGCAACAACATCTTCTATACCTACTTAACTTTATTCTGATCTGATTTAATTTATTCTAAATCAAAGCGCATATCTGCTGACATCAATGCAGAAGCAACATCCACTCCAATCAGAATGTGTTCTGTGTTTTTAGCATTTCATACATTTCTGAATAAAAGAATGTTCGTATATTAGATCAGTGTGCAGATCAAAATTTCACAAGGTTTATCTGAGCTCTACGATAGACACCAAGCTAAACTGTAAACGTTTCAGCTCTTTCAGCACACTGAGTCTCAGTGTGAAGTGTTACATCAACGCAGAATATGAAGAGAAAGCGTGGGCGTGACGGACAGACTGAAGGCTGAACTTATGTCAGTGTAGAGAATGCTTGTGGGCACAGGCACTGGTTTACAAACATGAAGAATTTCTTAAAGATGAAAATGTTCTTATGCTGATACTAACCTTTTTGTTATTGGAAGTATCTACTGGAATCTGGAAAACGGAGTCAGAAAAATAAAATATTCAGGAAGATTTCAATATACATAATTTCTCCATTTATATTAAGTGCAATCCAAACTGTCAGTGGACCATAACATCATTTAACTATGAATCTTTATGATGATACAAATGATTTAATGTTCAGTATCATTTGAACTGCACTTCATATAGCAGGAGTTATTTATTTTAGCATAATTTAGATTATTTATCATTCAGATTACTTCTATTATTATAATTTTAATATATAATTAATCAGGGTTTAAACATTAGAAACCATTGTTTCATAAAACACACAGCACCACAGGTCATACATCTGCCTGCTGTGATTTCCAAGAACATCACATTCAAATGGCCAAAGAGACCACAACACACATCTGTATATGTGTTGTGTATATACTAACACTAATATATTGTCATTTGAACACAAACAAAACGTTTTACCCCATAGTTTGTTGCACTTTCAGTGTTTAAAGCCCTTGCTTTTTGTGAAATATTAGTAAAGTTACTACTACTACTACCACCAAAAAAAAAGATTCATAATAATAATAAAATTGCCTTTAGAAGCTCGAATATGCCACTCTAATGTAGTACTATTGTTTCCCATTTCCTAGTAAAACCTCAAAAAGACAGAACTGCATGTAATTCTATGGACTACGCTTCACACAGAAAACTGCCACATGCTTGCTACTTACAAAAAAAATAAATAATAAAATCAATCAAAGGATGTCTTTTACATGTGCAATACATTTACTTTGAATTTGTTTAAAAGGGAACATGATTTAAGCTACAATCTACTATGAGTCATACTGTAATTATCATACTAATGACTGCAAGTTTGGTTTAATTGAACAATATTGTGTCCATTCATATCATTCAGCAGCTTTTAAAATAGCACTTGATCCAGCACATCCTATTAGTTTGCATTTGATCTTTTTATATAGTGTGCAAAGACATTTAATTGTGCACACAACTTAATGAGTTTTGTACACTATATTTTGCAAAGTAAACTTTTTTCTATTCACTTCTGTTGAACTAAATTACCTTCTTTCTTTCAAGTCTGTGTAAACTTGGGTAACTAAAGCCTTTTTATGACCAAGAACATCAGTAATATTCTAAGGTTTTATCTGGCTTTCTAACAGTTTTACCCAGCTAGAATCTTATGAAATAATAGAATGATTTTATAGTAATGAATTTCATGGAATATCGCAAAATCCTCATTCACAATAAGCCACAGGATGTGCAGTCACTGGACTGCTTTCATACCTGCAATAGTACAAGGCTATTTTGAAAGCAGAATTGAATGCGGCTGTATCTAAGCGGAAGCCTATGTGAAGTCCGTTTGGCACTATAATTTACTGTGGTAGCAATCATTTTGAAGAAAAAGGCTCTAAAACACTGTGTACCATACAGAAAGCTGCTGTGATTTTCCTTTGATAAATGTTCTATTAAAAAAAGCATAAATTATTGTAGCTTTTAACCTACAGCCTTCACGCTAGAGACCCAGCCAGAATTTAGCAGTGCAAGCCTATGGGTGTTGATAGAGCAGGTGTCTGCAGTCACTAAGCAGATGTGAAGTTCATATTTCTCCTGTCACTTCTGGGTGGTCTGAAACACTGAAACCATCTCTGCAGTGTGATCTCCAAAGTGCTTTTAAAATGGGCGTTTTGCGAAATTTGCTCTCTGTGATATCTATCTTGCCAACTTGTTCTGTGTGAACTGCTGTAATCACCAGGGTTATAATTTGTGGTTCTGAAGCAAATTGCACTAACTTTTGATTATAACTGTGTGTAATTAAAAAAAAATCTCGTAAAGATGTCATAATTCTGTATAGTTACTTTACATATGCAAGCTATTCTACTGGTTTTATGTTTAAAATAGCTATTTATGTTTCAGTAAAGTTTTTTTTTAAAAGTGATTTTTAAAATCTGATCATTCATAGTAGACAAACTCATGTTTTGACAAGTTTTGGTTTTGGATCCTCTGTGGTGGTTGAATTAATAAGGTATTTTACTATTATGAGCCCGGACGCTGATGTAGTTTGGCTGTTAAGACGTACTGCTGGTTAGAATCTGGTGATTTTAGAAATGGAGCAGGACTGAGACTGGATTTTTGAAACCTGGACAATTTTTTTTTATGGCAAATAGGAGACATGAAGTTGGGAGAGCTGCACAGGCCTCTGGCCAGGAAAAAATAAATAAATAAATAAAGTGCTGAAAAAAGGTACACAATCTCTGGACACAAAGTGCTGCACTAAATTAGATCTAATACCTCTTCACTGCACATCAGTTATCTGAATAGCCACCCTCCCTGCAACTCAACACAAAGCTACTACTTACCATCAAAAAAAGTTAACAAAATGGAGTTAATGCTGAAAGGACAATGCCAGCATTGATCTCCATAATGAACATGGCACAAATGAGACCGCTCAAGTTACGCTGAGCTAAAATGCTTGCAAGTGCTTACCAGTTTCTTTTCAAAACCATAAAAAAAATACGGTGTGTTGTTATTGTCCTCAAGATACTGCACTACTGAACTCCGTCTCTCCACATCATTAATCCCACTAATAGCTCATATAAAGCCCAGCCTGCTCCAGTTCCAATGCAACCCTGTGTTTCAATTTTTAACACACCCACATTGACTTCCCCTTGCCACTTCATAATGGCGAAATCTACATCTTCAGCTTAAGAAGTGTTTAAATACTTTATTAGCTTGAGTGTTTGAATTATTAGCTCAAGAGACTGAGTCAACAAGAGTGTAGACTCTAGGAGTGGTACTTGCCCAGAAAGCATTGCAACTGGATGCAATTATCTTTAAGGATGGATTAAGGTGTTTACAAATATAAAACTAATGAAATACTTAATCTTTTAAAATAAATATATCAGTTGATTTGGTACCTGTTTAAATCTGGTTTTCTGTAAGCAAACACATCTATAATTGACTTGTAACTTTGCAAGACAACATAGTAGCAAACTAGCAACTGGTTCATATTTAAAATAAATGGGATAACTTTCTCAACAACAACAACAAAAAATTGCTCCACACTACGCCCTTTTGTTTTTGTGCTAATAGTCAATAAGACCTTCCAAACTGTGAGAGGAAGTGCATAAGGGTGTGATAAAACCAGAATGGAACCCAAGGCAGATGTCAACCAACCAGATTCTTGAGAATTTATGTGAACCAATCACAAAGTACTCCATTAGCTCCTCCCACTATTCAGTTACTCACTGCTTGGCCGGGCGGACCCGGTTTCCCTGGTAAGCCATCATTGCCAGGGAGACCCTGCAAAAAGGAACTGAGGTTGAATTTAGCCTTCAGCCAGGCTCTGGACACTTCCTTCTCCAGCGTGGTATGGAAAAAGTAGAAAATGATCCGGGACCTGGTTTGTGTTCCAATGTGTAGTCTACGTTTAGGTTTAGCTTGTATTTTGACTTGCTTTTAGTTTTAGATCTTCTCGTTCAGGCTTGGGAAATCAACACAACACCAGGTTAAAGACCAAGCTTTGCCCACAGTGAAGCCTCGCTGAGACACTATGTTTCCCAAAGTCCAATTAAGTTAATAAGCTGTTTTTAAAAGGAAGCCATAAAATGACACAAAAAATACTACCTTTGGTGAAATTCAAATCCAAACTTAGAAGCAAATATTATTGTTATTGACCAGACATTTTAAAGGTTGCACCTCAACGAGAGAACCGTACCCCAGAACTTCACAGTGAGCTTGGCATGGTTTTTAAAAGAGAAAACAAGATTACCAGCTATAAACATTACTTTTAATTTGATCAACATTACTTTTAAACATTATTTTTTATTCAAACTATTAATTTCAGATTAAAAATGCAATTACTTCATGTTTTACTTTCACATGTACTTTATATTTTAAAATATATTATAGGCAACATTCCCAGGCCCCCTTCCAAGTGTTAGTGCAACTTGAACATATAGGCAGGGCAGTTTAACATGACTTTAAGGATTAATTCAGCAGCGTTAACAAAAGCAGCTACATTAAAAGCTACATTACATAATAAGCTGTTTTAGACTGTTGAGTGCTTAATTATACTTTAATTAAGTATTATTTCATTTATGTTTACATTTTAATTTGTTTAGTTTATATAACAGTGGTTTATATTGTACTATGTTAATTACAGAAATGGTATAGATAATGTGGAATATTTTTTCAGCTTTAGCCACATCTTCCCATGCAGGCCACCTTTCCCATAAAAAAAAGCCACATACTAGGACAATGCAAGGCACAGAGAGACACGGAAGACATAGAAGCTCACAGAAACACAGGTTTGAATCCCATAACAAAGACCAATATTTTGCAAGGGAGATCCTAAACCAAACTGTTAAGCACTTACCTGTGGGCCTGGAAACCCTGTAAATCCTTGGGGCCTTGGAGGTCCTGGGGGGCCTGGAGGTCCTGGAGGCCCCTGATAAAGCACAGACAGCACATCAGA
Source organism: Prietella phreatophila (assembly GCA_025728095.1). Lineage (NCBI taxonomy): Eukaryota > Metazoa > Chordata > Actinopteri > Siluriformes > Ictaluridae > Prietella > Prietella phreatophila. The sequence continues at coordinate 18,126,334 of JAOUWY010000022.1, read as the reverse complement.
TTAGCAGATATATGATTTACACAAGATATTCACATATATTCATATTTCATCAGTTGGTAGAGTTCATACTCCTCATGTGGCAACCACTGGGCCGCCTTCTATTCATTCATTTATTTTCATTCAGCACTTCCTGATGGGAGTCACTGTGGAAGCAAGCCAAGACGGTCAGCCTAGATTTCTCTGTCCCTGAACACAGATTTGAACTTCTCCTGGGGGATTACCAGTTGTTCCCAGGCCAACTGAGACATAGCCATCATATCTCCAGCAGGTCCTGGGTCTGTCCCAGAGTCTCCTTCCAGTGGGACATGTTTGATACAGCTCTAATGGACCAGGGGACATCCTTGCAAGGTGTCCAAACACCTCAACTAACTCCTCTCAACTTGGAGGAGCTGCTCAAACTATCAGGGAGAGTAATCCCAGCAACCCTGGGAGGAACGTCATCTCTACCACCCATACTTGTGACCTTATTCTTTTGGTCACCACCCACAGCTCATGTCCATAAGTGAGGATAGAGACAGAGCTTTGTCTGCAACAGATCTTCAACCCATAGTTCTGGCAGCCCCATCTCTCAACCTAAATTCCCTGCTGTTCCAAGCCCAAAGATCCCAGTGTATTCTTTTAGCACTGTCCAATTCCCATACAGTATTGCTCCAATCTCCAGTTGACTTTAGTACCAGTTCTGGCACACAATCTAGTCTCATTACTGGTGTCAGGCTCTGTTCTGAACCCTGGCCTCCTCCAGCCCAGTCCATGAGTCCTCCAATCTTAATCCCCAATCCTGTTCCAGTCCCTACTCAGTCCTTGGACCTGTCCTTGTCTCAGGACCCACTCAAGATCCTGGCTTATTCACTGGTTTGACTCCTCCTGCCCCCACAGACTCAGTCCCTGAGACCTCTACTCCTGGATGCAGGCCCACTGTATCCACTGTTAAAATCCCTAACACTATTGTCCCTCTGCCAGTCTCTATGTGGTCACCATACCAGACTCTGAGACTGGAATTGACAATGCCATGTGTTCCCAAGTGTGCAGTACCATTTCATGTGCCATTTCATGTGCTCCAGATCCCACACCTGTTCATTATGCTGTTTTGGTTACCTCAACACCTGCTTCACTTTTCACCCTTGTGTCTAAACTGGAGTAGTTGTTAAAACTGGATGGTGTCAGCAATTCTATTTATTTGTATTAAAAAACAAAAAAAACAAAAAACTATTCTTAAAATCAAGCAAATAAGTGGTGCACAACAAATATTAAGATATGTACACATTTGTCTCAGTGTAAATAATGTATTCTTGTATATGTACACATGCAGTATGCATGTATTAATCATGTATTAGAGTGTTTATTAGAGACACATTTTTTGCATTTGTTACTGAAAAAATAGCATTGCAAATAGTTAGAGCTGAGATTCATCAGTGCATTTGTTAGCTGAAGACTGAAGAACTGAGGGGACAGACAGTCAGACCTGAGGGCCAGGCTGCAACGGGGCCGAGCCACCACCACCACCAGGGACACCCTGCAAAACAAAAGCACCATTCCAAGTCACATGACATCAAGCTGACCTTGATCAATATCTTATTTGGACTTGCATTTCAAGCACAAACACGTGCCATTAGGGTGCACGTGAAAACGTTTTAAAAAAAGATTGTATACAGTCAACTCCAAAATTATTGGCACCCTTCAGGATAACAAACAAAAGTAATAAACGAGTGACATATTATGCTTTGTATTATGGGGATAATGTATTATACCTTTATGTGGGGAAAGTTGTATTATAACACAAAATGTTTTCACAAGTTGTGCATTTTTAAATGATTGGCACCCCCAATCATTTCAAATAAATATTTGTTTTAGCCTCCCTTAATAAAAACATCACTGAAGCACTTCCTATCTAATAAAGCTGGAGACACTTAAAATGGGATCTTAGTCCACTCCACCATGTGGAATATTTTAGGCATATTAATATTCTTAGATTTATGCACATGGACTCCCCTCTTTAATTCAGACCACAGATATTCAATAGGTTTTATATCCAAAGCCTCAGATGGCGGTTGCAAAATGTAGAGTTGTTCAACTAACAGAGTGGTTTTTCAGAGACACAAGTGGGAAAACAACAGTAACAACAGCCAGAACAATAAAACAATTTTTGTCTTAGAGGAACAATACTGTATTTACTTTATAACACAGTGCGTTTGGATGCTTTACTCTGATTGATCAGAAGGTTTTGAAGAATTCTCTATAACAGCAGCTCTGACAGCAGTGCTGACTGCAAGGTTTATATTAATGAGCTCGTTGTAATAGGTAATCATTTCTATAGTAACTAATTACATAGAAATTTACAATTACTAATATTTACATAGTATTGCAGATGCACCACATAAAAACAAACAAAAACGCATGTAATTGTTGATATGGTAAAAATAACTGTAAGAAGGATGTCTTAGAGTCAGCACTTTCTAACAGTCCAAACAGGATTTCACAGAGTTTTTTTGTGATTATTGTGGCTTTAAAAAAAAAAAAAAAAAAAAAAAAAGCGACGCAGCTTGCAGAGCTTTTTGTGGGGTTTTTGTGGGGTTTTTTTCTGCAGAAAACTACATGAATTAGCAAAATTGCAACTGCACAAAATTGTTTTGCACGGTCTTTCACGGTAATGTTTGTGGTTGAATGAGACCTTTTAGCTGTACTCATGTTCAACACACGTGAATCAACGAGAGGTTTGTCTGAATGCGTGTTGTGATGGTGCAACATGATGCCAAAATCTATGGAAAATCTGCATTAATTAAAAAAAATTCCAAGCTCTGCCACATATTGCTTACTTTTGCGTAAATTTCTGGAAAATCCATAAAATCCAAAAATCCTGGAGGGATTGGTCAGAGATAAAGCTGTAAAGCTGAGACAAATTCCTTGTTTGTGAAAGCGCATTTGGCCAATAAAGCTGCTTCTGCTTCTAAACTGTTGTGGTATAAGAGCAAATAAACCACCTTGACATGTGCTGTTATTGGAAAAGAATCCATTTTGATGTGATAACACATCACACCATACTGTCCTTAAGTACTTTACTACAACAGCACTCTCGGCATACATTTTTTTGGGGTGGGTTGGGGGAAGGGGGTCGATAATTCTGTAGTTAAGCGCATCTGCACTGATATAGAATGAAAAGAAAGCCTGGGTCAGTTAGATAAAGCATTTGTACTGTAAGTTAGCATGCATGTCTGACAATGTATAAAGATTCACATAATCAAATGTACTAAAAATGATGTGACAGTACTCACAGGTCTTCCAGTTTGTTGAATCGTGTAAGACGCGCAGTTGCACTCTCCTGGTTCTCCCTATGAAACACATAACACACAGTGCTGTCTTCCTGCATACAGTGCATTCCAGAAGAGTGTGGTGTTACAAGATATGAGCAGAACCATTATACACAGCTATGATATACAGACAGCAACACAAAAGGTTCTGTGGCAGGACTGGGTCATGGTACTCAATAGGTATGAAACAGCATTCTATTACATTTACCAATGAATAGTTTTGCATAGTGATGCATCAATGCCATTTTTTCAGACCGCCTATGAGGACGTATGCATCTTTTAACAAAATCCTAATACTGAATCTCATACTGCAAGGATTACCCTACATAGAATTAAACAAGCAGGGGCATCATGGTACATTTTATTTAGCTGTTTATGTTGGTTGCTGCATGGCAATGTCAAAAATCAACTCTGTGCTGAGTTGTATGTTTAAGACATTATAGCATTCAAACAGTACCTTGAATAGAGATACTGAACACAGAGCAGTATCAGAGAGCTTGCTCATTAAAACTGAGTGCATTAATTGCACCTTGCCTCATGAGAGAAGTGTATACCCTAGCGAAAGGAACCATAGATGTCTCAGTGCTCGCTGTATTGAAGTGCGCACACGTGTGACAGTTTTTCTGCTCACAAATCGCTGTGTGTGCACGTACTTGCAGGATTACGATACTAAAGCTTCAAAATACCGCCAATGCCACTGTAATTTTTTTAAACGGTAGTATCGTCAATACTGCAGTGCTGTAAGTAATGTTTTCTGTGCAGCAGTTAATACTATTTTCACTGAAACGTCACATCTCTCTGCGTTTGCAGAATACACAAAGGTATATTAGTGACACTTTATTTAACCTAAATTCTTTACCTAAATCTTTCCTGTTTGCTAGTAAGCGAGCTAATGCTATGCTCCCTGCTATGTGTAAATAATATAATTAGCCGAAGCGAGTAAACATTATGCTAACTCTGTGTGTAAATACTAAAATTAGCCATGTTTTATGGTAATCGAGCTAACGTTCCCAATTTTATTTCTTTTGTTGGAGTTTGTTTCTAAATTCAGTTATTTATTCCTAATGTTTGTGATCATTCTTAGTACTCCGAGGACAATTTCCATTTGCATGATTTCACAGCTCTATGGAACAATAGCTGAAATATGTGGTACATTGAACTTGTTCCTTGCCAAGTGTACAATTGTTCTTGAGATTTTTTCAATAGCTAGTTATTCATTGTCATTCTTGGTGTTCAGAGGAAAATTCAGTTTGTCTGCTTTCATTTATATTTGTCTATTTCTAAAAAATTGGTTCATTTTGTGGATTTGAATTACGAATTAACATAATATCGAGTGGTATCGTGATACTACTTGGTATCGTGACACTTCGGCTGGTATAGTATCGTAAGATATGTTCATGGTATCGTGACAACCCTACTTCAGTCATCATATTAAATGATCAATCTCGCTGATGCTGATCTGCATGCGCACTCTCGTTACACGTCATAAGACGTTTTAACAGGTTACTAATATCGTACTGAAGGTGCTGTAGTGCCTCCTCTTGAGCACAGTTAACGGTCTGCTTTGTTTGATCACTAATTGTAAGAGACTTCAAGATCACTTTCATAGTGACGTCTGTTCGTTAGCTTGACAACGTACACTAGACTTATTACACATAGTATCAAGTCATGACAGAGGTTGGTATCGGACCGATACCAGGATCAGTATCGATGCGTCCCTAGTTTTGCATCATGTCTTAATCATGTTGACTGGGATATACTGGAGAACATTAAAGTGTAAAGCACTTTCATTTCATTTTCACAACATTTCACAGCTTCTCACAGCTGACATCTTATTAATAACCTCATTCCTGCTCGTTGTGCAGCTTTTAATGTCTCTAGTCCTGTCTCTAGTGTAGATGCATCACTGTCCTCATAATAAATTCCCTCTAGATGGCATGTAGAACTCTTATGCACCCTCACACACAAATGCCTATGAAGACAGCACACACACAAGATGTTTTTTTGGTTTGGAAGACCTCCAAAACCCCTCCTCAGCCCACTGAGCCGGAGTCTTACCTTGTCACCCTTAGGTCCAATGGCTCCCTGAAAGACATCACACACACACACACACAGACACACACACACACACACAGACACACAGACACACAGACACACACACACACACACACACACACACACACACACACACACACACACACACCTCAGTTTTAGTCTGCTATTGTGTTTTAAGCTCCCGGGTCTGTGAGATGAGTGCAGATAAGGAACGAGAGGGGACAGCTGATGAGATGAAAGCAGACAGCGTGTTGATATGGATCCAGGCAGAGTTAGAGACAACCCCGCCTGTATCCCCATCCATTCCTGCAATGCCTGGCAATTAACATCTCACGCTGTGAAAGCAGACAGTGTCGCCTTTGTTTCTTTAATGAGAAGCGCTTTTCAAAGACAATAAATTTCCCACATCCTTTGTCCCTACAGCTGACAAGATCACATTTGGTGCCAATTGCATGCAGCACAGTTTGATGAGCTGAATGAGTTACAGGAGGCTCTAATATTAAGAGCAGTTTTAATTTCATCAGCTATAAAAACCGTCCCTCCTAGTTGTTCACCTTTTTGGTATTCCACACATCTTATTTAGACATTGTTTATGTTTCCTGCCATGACCCTTGTAATTCGTTTTACATTCCTTCCCGTGAATCTTGTTTAACGGAAAAGTCAGAATTGAGCTGCAGTATACAGTACAGCGTAGTCACTTGACCATGAACTTGGAGTATGCTTTGATTATAAATGTACAAATAAAGACTCTGTGTCCTGGCATCTCCCAAATGTTACAACTAATAAAATGCGGAAAAATTAAGTAATAAAAAAATAAATTCTTATTGAAATTGCACGTTTTTGTGAGGTCAAGCCAGAAATCAAGATAAATCAGACATTTCCCCCCATTTTGAATGTGACCTTGAAACCGACAAAATTCAGAAGAAAAACAATTTATAATTATTACAAACGATTATCCAAAAAAAAATTAAATAAAAACAAATATACAAAACATATTCCAGTGAACATAACATTTCTGACAAGATTTATCCTTATTTCTGTACTATGACATGCACTTTCATTAATCATCAGCTCTTGGTTTTCAACAGGCCACAATTAGCACTGTGCGTCATTGGCATACTTACGTATACGTTTGCAATACAATTGAAAAATCTATAACTGCAGTAATTTAGTGGAAATACTGGATCGGAGATTGTAACAAGGTTTGTCTTAATTATATAAAACTCTTAGCAGAAGTGCTTCGAAGAAAAACAGGAGAAGTGCAACAGAGGTGTAATCATTTTACTCACCGGTCTCCCATCTGCTCCTGGGATTCCTTGTGGGCCGTTTAAACCGTCTCTACCCTAAGACACAACAACAAATAAATCACATACAGTACTACCACTATTGAGACACATTAATTTTTAATATATTTTTACAAATTTAACCACTAAATCCTGACCGTAATTCAGGAATGTGCCAATATAACATTTTTGTATAATGTAAGCCTCAGTTTGCAATATTATCCTGATAAATGACCACGCAATAAAACATTATCAATCTCAAAAATCATCATTTTGTTATTGTACTATTATTTTTTTTTAACCGAGCTTTCATATCATCATAACACTCATATCATCTTCTAGCTTTTTGTTAAACCCTAAAAGTAGGAAGTAGGTGTTACACATTTAAACAGGTGAATAGGTATTGCATTAAAAACAGACAGATTTTAATGTAACTCTTTCATTTTACTTGCCAAAAAATGATTTTTAGCAAATTTAAGGAAGCTCAAATGACATCTGTTTTATAAGCTGCCTTCAGATTGGGACTGCCAGATTAGGAGTGCAAAATTGCAGCTCAAAATCTTGCATAATTAGGCATCTGCCTTTGAATTTGAAACACAAGGCACATTAATAATAATACACAATAACAATCATGAGTATCACACTGTAACATGTCTGCCGTCAACTGAATCCAACAGGCAAATTTCCTCTCTTTGTATTTAACTTATGTTCTTACCGGGGGTCCTGTTATACTGACGCCAATCGGCCCTTGAGGACCCGCAGGCCCCGTTTCCCCTTTCGGACCCTGTAGAGGTCACAACATTAGTCAGTAAAGTGTGCATCCTTAGGGCTTAGATGTCTACAAAAAGACAAACTCGTTCTACGAGTCCCTTACCTTCTGTCCAACTGGTCCTATACTCCCCGGAAATCCTTGAGGTCCTACTGGACCCTACAGTGTAATAATACATGTCATGGAGTAAAGTGTAGAGGAAGTGGTTTTGAGCTGTCAATCAATTGCTAACACTCAAGACTTGTTTAATGCACTTACAGCAGGTCCAGGAATACCTCTTGGACCTTGTTCACCCTAAATAGAAAATAAAAAGAGTGAAGGTGTGGATTAGTGGAAAAAAGATTAACGCCTAGCTCAGAACAGCACAAGATGATATATGTGGACAAAAAAGCATATTTTTTATAAGCTGACAAACCATTAACACTATGATGTAGGTGCGCAAGCAATTTTCATATTTAATCCAATATCTTAAGTGGAATGGCTTCTGAAATCAGTCATGTGTGCGTCCAAAAAGCATTAGCAAACACTATAAACACTAATAAGATTAGCTTTTTATATTACCTTGTGGGATGTGTTGGCCATGTGTACTAGAATACTGGCTTTATAGATATATCATACATTTTTTTTTCTCTAAATTATAAAACAATTAAATTCCTGGTGATTTTATTTAGCAATTTTAAATCTCATTTTCATAGATATGCTACACACTCACAGCCAATAGCTTACAAATTATGCTTACATCTAAATGTAGCCTCACACTGTTCCTTTAAATCCCACATTAAACCCAATACAGTGCAGTGAAAGTGTTTGCCCCATCCATCTCTCATACTAAATAAAAAGTTTTAGATCTTCAAACAAAGTACAACATAAAACAAACGCCACCTTAGTAAACACATCATAGTTTATTGAATGAACAAAACATTTTATCCAACACCTATCACCAATGTGAAAAACTAATTGCTCCCTTAAACATAAAATCTGGTTGTGCCACCTTAAGCAGCAATAACTGCAACCAAACCCTTCTGATAACTGGAGATCGGTCTTTCACATATTTCTAGGACTAGGATTTACTACTATGCTTTGGATAATGGTCCGCCTGCATATTCCAGTTGCACTTGAGTTTCAATTTACAGACTGAAGGCAAGACATTCTCCTTTAGGATTTTCTAGTAGAGAGCAGAATTCCTGTTTCCCTCAGTTACTGCAAGTTACCCAGGCCCTGAACCAGCTAAGCATCCTCACACCATCACACTTCCACCACCATGCTTGACCGTAGGTATAATGTTCTTTTCATGTTTTGTTGAATTCTGTGTTTGGTTTATGTCAGATGTAAGAGGACCCCATGTCTTCCAAACAGTTCCACTTTCGACTCATCAATCCACAGAACATTCTCCCAAAAGGTTTGAGGATCATCAAGGTGTGTTCAGATGAGCCTTATTATTCTCCTGGACCTCACCAAACCTCCATGGATGCATTTTTTGCCCAGTGCCTTACTGATAGTGGAGTCTGACAGTGTCCTTTATTGATGCAAGGCAGGCCTGCAGGTCCTTTGATGTTGTCCTTGGCTCTTTTGTGAGTTTCTGGATGAGTAGTTGCTGTGCTCTTAAAGGAAGTTTGGAAGGTCGGCCACTTGTGGGAAGGTTCACAACTGTGCTGAGTTTTTCCATTTGGCGATAATGTGACCTTTGAAATACCTTTGTAATCCTTCCCATAGGGATGTATTTCAATCACCTTCTTCCTCATCAATTCTTTCAACTTAGGCATTTCTTTCAACTTCATGCTCTTGAACAAGTTCCATTTAAGTTTTGATTTGATTGAACAGCATTTGCAGTAATCAGGTTTGGTTATGTCTAGTCCAGCTGAACCCCATTATCAATGCAGTTTCATAGATTTGGGGAACTAGTAACTACAGGGGCAAATACATTTTCACACCAGCCTAGTTGGTATTGGATAACTTTTTTGCTTCAATAAATAACATTATCATTTAAAACCCGTATTTTGTGTTTACTCAGATTTTATCTTAGATTTTGTTTTAATTTCTGAAACAATTTAGTACTAGATATATACAAAAACCAAAGTAACAGCACTGTATATTGTGCAAAGCTTCAAAGGAGGTTGCATAGAGAAACTCACTTTCTTCCCGGCTTTCCCCATGCCAGGTTCACCTGCCTCTCCCTTCTCTCCCTTGGGTCCAGGTAAGCCCACAACATCATCCAAATCCACAGGAAGTGTTGGACAGCTGTCACAGGCATCGCCCTGGCAACAGAGGCAAAAAGACAAGAGGACCCGAGGGCTTGGTGTTTAGCATAAGCAGCTTTGACGCCACTTCAGAGGCGCTGGCGCCTGCCACTTATGTGTAAATGGGATATGTAAATGGAATGTAAGTCATTTAGTTTCATTGCTGTCACACTTTTTTATTACTTTTATTTATTGTCCCAAGCGAATTTGTTGCAGTCGTCTCTGTTTACACTTCTGAAAGCATTATCTGTCACCATTTTCTGTTCAGCACAGAGTATATTTTAATATTTCATGAGTGTTTTACTTTTCATGTCACGTTCAGTCTTTTTACAAGTTAGGCTGTGTGAATAAGCAGCACACGCCATGCATATTGCATGCTTTCCTGCCGTTTTCTCATGCATTGATCTGCTTTATACAAAGTAACAAAGTAATTAAGTCTTTTAAAAGCTACAAGTGACCATTACATTTATAATTTTTTTAATCAGAAGGGTCAACAAGTGAAACTTTTTTTTTTCTCCAAGTCTCAAGTATCATGTTAAGTCACAGGGTAACAAATGGCCAAAGTGAAAAGGGCTAGCTCATAAATAAATATGATCTTAAATCAGGGTGTAAAATCTACTTTAAATAATAATAATAATAATAATAATAATAATAATAATAATAATAATTAGATCCATGACTGGAAGACAAACCGTCTTTGCCTGTTTTTTCCTGCCAGTGTAATAGATTTACTTCAAGTTAGACTTAGACATATTTTAACTGTTCACAAATAAACAAAATTAAAAAAGGCTGTTTTCTTTGCTGCTTTTTGTTAGGGTACCAAACACCTGGGATATTACACCTCCATGCCAGCAGAGGACTCCATCCCCTGAATACTAAACACTCTTCTTTCACACTCACAACTTCATGTTATCTTCTTGGTTTAGCACATATAAGCACATGGTTCAAAATGGCTGGGTCCAAATATCCCTACTGCCCTACTATACAGTAGGCGAAAAGCAGTATGTCATAGGAGTAGTATGTTAAAATTCTCAGTGTTCTTAAAATAGTAGGTGAGAAATAACCAAATGACCTACTGCATCGATTGTGGAAGCAATGGACACTGTGCTATCCCATAAGGCAAACGGGATTGGCCTGGAAGAGCTGTCAGAATCAAAAATGACGGAAGGCATTGTGTTGGCTCTTTTTAAGTTGTAGGTCACATGACAATGCCAACATGGATGTAGTACGTCTGAAATGTATTCATGCTACACTGATATACTGATCAGTACGTACTGTATCAACGGCTGAGCACTAGGTACTGTCACAGTACATAATTTAGGACGCAGCCAAATATTCTTTGTGAAGTCTTGCCACCGACTTTTTAGTTTATATAAGTTCTGAGCTTTGTTATCTGAGCTCTGACTGTTATTTCTTGTACTCCTAACCTTATTTTCTGTGATCTGAGAATCAAAATGTTGTTTGGGATGAAGATTTGTGGTTTAACCCTTGTCCGGTTTTGATTCATTGTTAATTAACCTCATACACATGGATCTTTAACACTCATCCAAGTCCTGTCTGTTACATTTAGTAGTTCATAATCTCACATAAACTGGCCAATTGCATACACACTAAGCTGTGACTGATCTTAGGTTCCACTGGTGCAGCTGGCTACAGGTCTTGTCTGCAACCATGATGCCTTGATGTATTTTCAGTCAAAAACATTTGACAATATTGTTGACTCCTTGATGATATTTTCTGCTACATACGTTGTAACCGGCATTCTTTAGACCCAACATTAGTATTGGATGCTATAATACCAATGGTTTGTCAGTTATATGCCACAATCACTGCATGATTCCAGATGCAATTGTCAGCTGTTAGTAGTCAACAGCTATTGATGTTCAAAATTAAAAACATCCATCCCTGTATTCTTTCCTGTTCACTGGATCAATCAAAGCAGCAACCTGTGATATTATGTGATAATATCTAAATAAGCTTAGTTATGGCAATAGTGGCTTATCATTCCAACTTTGGTGGTACATTTTGCTTAGATGTTTTGTAATTTTCCATTTTGAAATGTTTAATCCCCAAAGCTGTAAGAAACCATCATCACTGTAAGAGTAAAATATAATGTTTAAGTGTGCACTCATTTAAAATGCTCAACCCAGCCTCCACTTCACACTATTACCAGTTTTGATTAGATCACTCACTAAACCATCCATCCATCCATCCATCCATCCATCCTCTACCGCTCACGCCCCACTCACTAAACCTTTTCATTTAAATCTATTTATTATCAAAAATATCTGCCTTTATAACAGATACCACATAACTCTGGTATATACAGTATATAGGATCCAGAATGCTATATCTACTATATCTATATCTGTACAGCTTGCATAATATGTCCTTTTGAATAAAAAAAAAAAAAATCTAAAATCTTATTCCTGTTCCCATCACATTTTCACTTATGCACATGAAACCCCAGAGCTTTCAGACTACATCCTGACTCACAAGACTTCATTTGAATTCAACTTTGGCTGCAAGTTATGTTCAGACACATACTGATAGCAATGCACCATGACTTTAATCATTGGAAAGCTGCGCTACAGTGCTGACAGATGGATCAAGAGTGTTTATTAGAGGAGAATTCCCAGAGTATTCAGCCACACGCCTGAAATTCTTTTTGGAACTCATTTGAGTCAAGAAGGATGTAAAAACTCTTCTAGCACTTGTGTTAAACAATAATGATGATGAAATTGGGATAGACATGAGGGCAAAAATAACCTTTTATGATCCAGAATATACGTCACAGTATTTAATTTGTTCTAAAAATACAGAGAAAAGTTAACAGGTGTGCTCTGTTGGCTTCTCTCTTTCAAAGCACGCTGTTTTCGTTATCTGTACCGAACAATGACGTACTCTCTAGAAGATTCTATTGTATATGTAAAGAATAAAACACAAAACGTGTGCTGTTATAGGAAAATAATCAATGACAGGATGGTTTGATATGAGCGGATACAAAGCACTGTTCCTTCCACAGTAGATTATTTTTTAATAACATCACATCCGGAAGTGTGAACTTTCTCTTCTACCACAGCAATTATTAAAGAACTTCGAGTCACAGGTTTAATTTCATCTCTAATTACGTTTAACGTTGTACAACTATACAACTGTCATCACTTGTAATAGCTGCTACTGTATAATCAGTCATTCTATTATCAACCTTTGTTGAAGTTGGCATATTCTTTCTCAAATAAAACAAAAAAAAAACATATGACCAAAAATGTTAAATACACCTCCCATTACATCTCCTGACTAATCAAACTCGAGAAATAAACATTGCTGTGGTATAATGTTACCTTCTGTCCTTTGAGTCCATCTTTCCCAGGTTCCCCTGCCAGTCCCAGGGATCCTGGTGATCCAGCCAGTCCTGGCTCTCCCTGTAAACCCTGATCACCCTGCGGATGTGGACATGCTCAAAATGATCTGACAGTGTGATGATTACATGATGTCCAGAAGGTCATTCCTATAAATCCTGGCATTCATGTAGCTATAGAGACTTACTTTATCTCCTTTCAGTCCTTGAAAATCTTGAGGCACCTGTCGAGATAGATTGAAAGTGGGATTAATTTAAAAGTGAGTCACTGGCTGAAAATCGGGATGAGATCAAAACTCAGATGATCATGTTTTCATTAAAACGTTAGATGAAATTAAAATCTGCAAGAGAAACTTTGAATCATTGAGTGTTTTCATCACCTTTTGGGTTGTGAATATACTGATGCATGCTTACAGAATAATAATAATAATAAAATGTTGGTTTAGGACACACCTCTGTCCCCTCCTTTGACTCTCCTGGCACCTTAAATATGATCTTGCCTCCTTTCACTTCATAGGGGGAATTTGGACACACACCACATGAGTCTCCCTAAACACACAATGAAGATATCACATTTAATCACAAACAAACCTTGACATTTACAAAACACACACACACACACACACACACACACACCAAAAAATACAAGCTCACCTTTTCACCTTTGATCCCTGGTAATCCAAACTGGCCAGCATCTCCCTACACAAAATACAATCAGATACAGCTGGTATATGTTCATAATCAGGGTTACATTATATAACATTCTACTTCACTCTTGGTAGAACTTTGCAGTGTGAAACTTTGCAGTGATTAGACAGCAGAACTTAAAGAAAGGTCAGCAAGTGATAACTGCTCACACTCTTACCCGTATATATGGCAGAGCCTAGAGTAAAGGCGACATCTGACAAGTGGATCTATGTCACTGCTGAAAAGTTCATATTAACAGAAATCCAATAATATATGTGGTTGCCTGGGAAAACCCATCAAATGTTGCTGAGACTGAGCTATGATATACACACACACACACACACACACACANNNNTGGGGTTCAATGTCTTGCCCATGGACACTTCGGTATGTGGAGTCACGTGGGCCGGGAATCGAACCGCCAACCCTACGGTTTATTTATTTTTTAAAAATATTTTATTTATTATAGATTAAATCAAATGCAAATAAAATATGATTATATTACACAAAAAAAGACTGCTGAAGTCTCAAAACTGACTGGCTTATACAACGCAAGTCATTATAACCTTAGAAACCTGTGTTTGGGATGCTCCACAATATTAAGTGTTAAATCTTTAATTAAAAAAATATATATATTAATGTTGACAACATGTGGTATGAGAGGAAGTACAACTTCAGGATGTGATGTTATTGGAAAATAATCAACTTTGAGCTGGTAATAGTAATTCTTATTGATTGCTGCCTTGCCACGTGACTTGACTTGATTATTTTCCTACAACAGCACACACTGTTATGATTTTTTTCCCCTTACATAACATATAGCAATTGGTTTTCTGTGTGTTGGTGTCTTTTGGTAGAATTGGAAGGGGAAATGCAATTTTATCCCTTTTCTCTTTTTAAGGATAAGCAGACTTTACTGGGGATTGAGATAATTGAAATAGAGTATGTGCAAAAGAGAAATAGTCATTCAGTTCAGGGGAACCTGTAGTTTTTAGTACTATATCGTAGGAAATGTCAAAATTTCACTAGGTGAAGGGTTTTCCCAGGCCTCCACACATATCCTCATTTACAGTCTGTGCATCCAGGCACATTAATGTACTGATCCGCTGTGAAGTCAGGAGCCCAAGGTTGCATTTCTTTTCCAAATTTCACTCCGCAATGCAGCAAAATGTCCTATATTCTACAGCAATTCATCACCTTTTCTCCTTTATGTCCATCCTTGCCACTTAGACCTCTTGGACCAGGCTTGCCCTGAAAAAGATTTTCCATTAATCATCTCAAAAACATTAAATATTTTGGCCATTTATTTCAACCCAAATATCAATATGAATAAGGCAGACTTACAGTTTTCCCCTCACTGCCTTTGTCTCCTGCCTCGCCCTGAAACCAAATAAAAGATGACCAGTGTCAGACATGACAGACAGTCATGTCAGTCAGCAATCACTTCATCCAGGTACAACTTTTCAAATGATATCATTAATATGATCCATCCATGCTCTATACCACTTATCATTTTCAGGGTCACAGGGAAACTTGGAGCCGATCCCAGGGAACTTCAGAACTCCCTGCCAATCCATCACAGGGCACAATAACATACACATTCACACCCATTCATACACTACGGACACTTTGGACATGCCAATCAGCCTACCATGCATGTCTTTGGACTGGGGAAGGAAACCGGAGTATCCAGAGGAAACCCCCACAGCACAGGGAGAACATGCAAACTCTACACACAGGGCCATGGTGAGAATCAAACCCCGACCCTTTAGATGTGAGGCAAACGTTCTAACCACTAAGCCACCGTGCGCCCTCATTAATATGATAATACTTTCCTAAACATGATATTATTCAGAAGTGGCTGAATAATGTCAAACATGATGTTAATACAGATTGGCTGTAATGTCTACACCGGGTTTAGTGGCAATATAAATTAAAGATGGGAGTATCTATTCAGTTTACCTTCAGAATACATTGCATCCACTGATCTAGTAGCATGGCCTGAGTTTTATGACTCATGTGAGTTTGAGGTGAACATCACGTACACGAACAGTCATGTTTGTTGGGTCGCACTTCAGTTAAGCCAATACTTATTGACTCAGTTTGTATGCAAGTAAACACTTGAGTGTTAACACTTTTCCCACAGGAATATTTAGCAGCATGGGATACTGAATTAGTAATAAAAACCTGTGCTTTAAAAACTTTTGTGAAACTTTCCAAATATCATGATCACATTTCAAATGTTAAATTGAACAAACACTGCTGTAATCTTTTCACTGAATGCAGAGTTTGTAAAAAGCAGTGAGGCATTGATTACATTTACATTTAAATTACATTACATTGATATCTGAGTAACAGTAAATGTTTTTTGATAATCATCAACTATTTCACTATTAACTATTAACTGTCTCATTGATTCTCATTGTCAACCACTGACAATGGCTAATCGTCAAGTACAGTATACTTTTCTGCAGATATTTTCTCACCTATCTAGCGTTTAGCACAGCATATGTTGCTAGCAGTGATCTCCACATGCTGAGTTTTATGTTTAAGATGTTTGATCAGATGGTGTAGGAAGACACTGTAGTTCCTCAGGATATTTAATCAGAGCACAATTTGCAGTCTGCTTTGCTTTGATTGCCTTTAATAAATCATGCAATATGTCCGGTTCGCTGTCATTTTGCTTACATTGCATCATGTGGTATCAGATCTCAGTATCAGAGTTTTCTTATGATTAAGAGTAAATGAGCAAGGTATCCGAATGATAGCAGTATAGGCACCGGTGCATACGTAGTAAAAACCATTCTTTAAACCCTTTAGATCACATTCTGCTTTACTTTCACGTGGCTTTGTAAGAAACATAAAAACTCTAGTAGAAATACATGATTAATATGTAAGTGTGCTCAGCAAGACAGACCTTTCCCCCTTTGAGTCCAGGCAGGCCAATTTGACCTGGTTCTCCCTGAGACAGACAAACAAGAGGACAAAATGAT
>JAOUWY010000022.1:18044266-18059980 GCA_025728095.1 Prietella phreatophila | reverse complement strand
TCAGAGCTGGTTAATGTGGCTCAGGAAAGGGAAGTTTGGGGTCCCTTGCTGGAGCTGCTACCCAAGCGACCCGATTATGGATAAGCGGTTGAAGATGGCTGGATGGATGGATAATATAAATTGAATAATATTTGTTTTAAGCCACAAAGGCAATTACCATAGAGGCAATTCTGAATATAATCAAATCCTCCATGTCACTGCCTCCTAATTTCATGCTGCATTTTTTTCCACACGACACATAAAAGGCTTCATCACAGCAGCATTCTGAACCCAAAAGAGAACTCGTTCCTTTAATAAAAAAAAAAATAAAAAAAAACCCTGTAGCTTTAAAGTACAGATTGTGCAGAGCGTTGATTATACGAAGTACTGCGACACTGGAACGTTCTGTACTAAGTAGTGCTAAGAAAAAAGGATAGCTTCCACAATCCCTGCCTCTCAGTAGAACATTTCTCTTTTCTCCCTCATGCATTAGACAGCTATTTAGAAATACATCTCAGGAAAAGAAGTTATAAGAGAAGTTGAGAGGTGATGATCACTGTGACACGGAGTTTGCTTGAGTTGAGACTGTGCTACCTTTAGCACCAAGAGTGGCTCTCCTGAGGCAGCACAGACAGGTTAAGCCCAGAGAGTGCACGCTAACAGAATGATTTCCCACAGGAAAAAATCCCCAGTGCAAAGTATGATTCCACAATAAATAAATAAATAAATACACAAGTAAAATTAAAAAATAAAACCCACAACAGTACATCAGGCAACAGCTGAAATGAAACCATAAGGAACAGATTTAAAGCCACAACTCTAAACTTTACTCAACATGTATCATGACAAAAATATATCCATCAATTAGCATGTACAGAATAAAACACAAAATTTGGTATATGCAATATAACAATATTATCATCTCTACAACATACAACAGTATTACATTGCCACAATATCCAGTGATGTTTATCAGTGACTGTTTTATTATTTAACATGCCAACTGTTGAACATTTTGAAAGGGGCTTCGCAAAAACATTGGAGTACGCTGGTACATGTTACCACTCAAACATACACTAAAAGAGCAGTCTTTTTTCCCCTGACAAAATGAGATAGGAGTCAATCAACCATGACAGCTATGTCACCATTCACATGTAGAAAGTAGTCAGATATGGGTTGCACAGCTAAGTCAATTTTCTGAGCTCCAGAAGCGTTCAGAGAGTTCCTCAGGGGAAAGGGCACAAATGTCAAAAAGGGCAAAATCACCAAAGAGCTCATTTTTACTACTTTACTAACTTTAATTTAGCTACTGGTTTAATGTCTACTGGTAGACATTGTAAACAGACTGTGTGTGGTCACAACAATGAAAATGAGAATGATACTACTAATATAATATACACACATTTTTACATTCATAGAAACAATTACAACAAAACGGCAACTGTTGGTGGAGAGATGAATCCAAAGAATTGAAAAAAATTAAATAAATTAACACATTATGAAGTAAAAAACTACAGTATTACCATCCATAAATGTAGTAACACACCCACTGTATGTCACTTACTGTACAGTCAATAAAACTATTAAAAAAACATTTTAAAAAGATAAATTGAGATTTTAATCACAATTTTTTCATATCACTTAAGCTACAGGACTAAATTTGCCATACTACTTAACAAGGGGCAAGTTACTATACACTGTGTATATAACATATATATCCATGTGATCTTGAAAAGAAGGTTCATTATTATTCTGTGCTGCGACTCTGCTGTCTCATGCTGAATGGAGCAGACACTTTCAGTTTGTAGCATCTGTTGAACGCTCTCCAACTGAACTAAATGGCTTTTATTTATATACAAAAAGTAAAATGACAATGGGTTTGGTGCCACAGGGGACAAGGGTAATCAGTGTATGGCAGAACAGAACACTGTGTAACACCGACTATAGCAGCAAGCCTAACTCTTTCTACAGATATGATGCCTTTTTGGTAACTATCTGTCTCCTATTAGCTCATCTTTTTTCACCCATGTTGATAAGGAAGCTGTCCCTTTCGTTGCCGCCTTCTTCAGTTTTTATTTAATTCTCTGCCCTCTCTGTGTGTTTGGCATCATGCCTTTACTGATATAATAAGGTTACTTGCATGTCTGGAACTTGAGTAACTAGTACTTACCAACACATTCCCTCTGAATCAATTTGAAAACTTCCGGCAATAAACATATATAATGCTGCTAATATTATGAAAAGGTTAGCAGAAGAACTAGTGGTTTCAGAATAGCTGTCTGCCTGGTGAAGCAAGACGTATCGCAATTGTGCCACGACAGTGAGACTGTCAGACTGCAGACTCGAGTCGAACAAATAAATAAATAGGAAAATTCTCAGACTTTCTCATGATTAATTTGCTACTGTTTTGTGCGCGCTCTCCTGTTAATTTGAATTCAAATGCTTTTTACATAATATAATCTTTTATTAATTAAATGCGTAGTTCATGTCAGATTTTTCCTTCAGAAGTCTGAGACAAACTATGCCATCTATTTTCCAATAACAGCATATCCTGAATTGTTTTATTCCCATTATACCACACCATATTTTGTCAACTAATCTATTAATAAACAAACACATCATAGTTATGTCTAATGTTGTGGAACCTGGTTGTAGTTATATCAATACATTTTCTGCACTGATTGTCCTACATAGGGTCATGGAAAGCCTGAAGCCTATCCCAGGGGGCTCAGGGCATGAGGCAAGGGACATCCTGGATGGTGTGCCAACACATCGCAGGGTACAATTACACACACACTCACACACCCATTCACATACTATGAACAATTTGGAAATGCCAATCATCCTACAACGCATGTCTTTGGACTGGGTGAGGAAACCGGAGTAGCCGGTAGAAACCCCCAGAGAACATGGCGGAGGAAGAAATCCAACCCATCCCTAGAGGTGAAATGTGTTAACCACTAAGTCACTGTGTCCCCGTTCCTGATATCAGTTATGTTATTGCAGTTATAAACAGCCATTCCCTCACCAGTTTCTGATTTTACTCGGTCTTGAAGTTAACAAGACAAAACAACTCTCCCATGTGAGAGAGTTAAATATTACTGACCAAAAATCCTTGCATAACTGTTAAATAAACTTCTCCTTACAGAAAACTTCATCATATTCATGTATCATATGTCTTTCTAACAAAACTTAAATCTGTTTACTGTTGTGGCATGACCAATCAGATTCGATTCATTTAATGAATGTATTATATATGTTGTAGCTTCTCACCTTCAGCAGTCTCCAGTCGAACGCCATGACCTGTCCAGATGGTCAGCAGCACAAAGGAGCACAAGATGATCCTCATGGCTCCCTCTTTCAACTCCTACGTGAACGAGAGCACATAAACATTACAATGCTGAAGAGATTATAAAAATTAAGACTTGCATTTGTCAAAAACATTAACACCGCTAACTCTCTGCTTATTATCCAGTTATTCATTTTAACTAAGAGGAAAGATCTTCAAGTCCAAGGGGTTAATTGTAGCAGTCAAGCAAGAAAGAAGTGAAGATAAAAGTTGATTACATGCTGAAAATACACCCACATAAATGCCAATACTGTTCTCTACTTGTTTCCATTAAGAAGAAGCTTTGAGGGTAGATTAATGAAGGTGGCTTTAAGGTTAGAAAGGCCCTTGGAAATGTGTAAACTGGCCTAATTGCCCATAACAGGTTCCTATAAAGCTTTGTAACCCATGTGGTTTGAGGATTGTCATTACAATGCCCATCTGTGTTTCTCACAGTGCGACTGTCTCAGTATGAACTGACACACACACACACACACCTGGTGTACATTTTAATGAAATGGTTGCTAAAACCTCACATGACACCCCTAATTTAATGAATCTAATATTAAACAGGCAACAGTATGGTGCAAAAACAGACATGTTTTCCACTGCTTCTGTCTCCACAACTATATCATTTCAATGCATGTTACAACCACACGTACATTCACTTTACACCACGTCCTTCTGTTGAAACTTATAAACAGGCAAATATATGTGGTAAGGATTTGTACACATTTGACATATATGCCTCAAGGAATGACAATACACTCTTGATGAAATGAGAATGTTCATACTCAACATGCTTGTCAATGGAAAACTCCAATTAACTAAAAAATCTATAGCTCCTGTCAAGGTCTGAACTACATTCCCTTGTGCATTTCTTAGACTCAAAGTGACCCAGAATGACATGTCTCGTGTCTCAACACACACCTGTCAGAATGAAGGATGGCCATGGAACAAGACTTCATTGCCGTTCTGTATATTACAGCTTGGATGTCAGATAGGTAATCTGCATCCCCCTGACTGAAACTATAAATCCTTGTGGAAATCACATACTACTACATTTTCTATAATGGCAACTATTTTGTCTTGAACAGTTTAGACTTGGCAAAGTCTAAAAGGCGGAAACCCAACACTGTTCATCTCCTGAGAATACCATTCAGACCATGAAGTATGGTGATGGTAGCATCACATTTAGCATTATCTTTGGGCTCCTGTTTGCTTCTCTGACAATTCCCTTATTATCTGTCCATTGACTTTTGACAGAGTTGTGGTTGTGCCATATTTATTCCACGGGTCATTAATAGATTTAATAAGGCGGACATGTCTCATCTATCCTGTAAATGATAGATTATAAGCCACGGATAGATACACCTAATGTGCATCCACTGACTGTACCTATAAAACCTAGGGTGAATGGCATACTACAGTACAACTGACAATGTAATGGTAATCGATGGTACATGGTGCTACATTTGGCGGAAATCCAACCACTGCTCATAACCCTGAGAACACCATCCCTGCAGTGAAGCATGGTCTTGTTGGCATCATATTGAGTTTTACCTTTGGCAGAGTCATGATTGTACCATATTTGTTTCATATTTGAATAAAGAATTCAATGGTTAGTTAGTAACAGTAATATTTATATAGCGCCTTTCTAGACACTCAAAGCGCTTTTACACTGTATGCAAATGGTGCTATCACATGTCACAACACACACCTGCCTGAATGAAAAATGACCATGGAACAAGACTTTATCACTATTTTGTAATTACTTCCTGAATGCCATAGATAAGCTTCAACCTGCATTTCCTGACTGAACCTATAAAGCCTAGGGGAAATTCTACACTACTTAATGTAATGGCAGAAAAACCAAGTGCACCAGTCCCAGAGAATTATTTTGCCATTCCTAACTCAAGGTGCTGAACGCCTCATTCTCTGATGTCCTGTCCAGAAAGAGAATTTCTTCTCAACACCATCAGCATTAGTCTTTGTAAACAAGACAACATCCATTAGGAGTGAGAAGCAGCTATATCGCAGACTCTCAGTGTGTCAGAGCCATCTCTACATTTTAGTTTGATTCCATGGGGGTACAATAAAAGCTCACAGCTGCTTTGTTCTCCTCCAATTTGTTTTCAATGTAAGAACTAAAAAAGGAGGATCCATCTGGTCCGCACAGATAAGTGTATCTCACAGTCTTGGCTCTCTGCCTGGTGTGGTCAAAATTCTGAATCATGATGGCACTGCACAAGCAGTCACAGACTCCAAACAGATATCTACCGTGATCCACATGTACAATTTGCCATCAACCCTGTAGTTAAAATCGATCACTTCTGCATGGAGAGTACTTCAAAAAGCCAAGGATTCAGCCACTTCAAAAAGGAAAGACAAAGCCCAACAATCAATAAACAAGTAGTAAAACGTAATGAGCTGCCAAGCTCAGCATGTGGGGATTTTGTTTCTCAGCGATGGAGGGCTGTCACACACCATGCTGTTTTTATGTCACTGCCTAAGCATTACTTGTTGTGCTCTTGACTTGCTGCCAAGTGATGAATGCTACCCCAAAAGTACGTTTTACAGATGCACACCGCTTCTCTGTAATTTTGATAGGTTTCAGTGCAAAATAAATTGGATGTCTACCTCGTCGCTCCTGAGACAACAAGTGTAATAATAAATCCAAAACACTGAAGAAGAAAAAAAAGTGTACTAGTTTCAAATGTCCTAATGTGGATGATAAGGGGGAAAAAATTCATTGCACAAACTGACCCAGATAAGGCCCAGTCCAAATGCAGGATCTATGTGACTCACTATCCAAACAGATTTAGTGTAGCTAGCAAAGCATGGGGGCTGGAGAGCTGCTCATGAATGCAAAGAGAAAGAAGGAGCAAAAGTGTATATACATACATAGCTCTCTGGCCCAGGTGGTGTGATACAGCCCAGCATGAAGGAAAGTTACTGTTACCACACCGAAGTTTATTGTTCAGCAACAGCACGTGTTTTATCTGATATCATTTATGTTTAATGTTACGCAAAATCAAAAAAATTCCGCTTGTCTTATATATAAAAAACTGGCCGAAAACTATTACAAAGTGTTGACACTGGAGACTCCTTCCATAATGGTTTAAATATAATGTGTTTTCTGTTTTACTTGTGAAATAACAAAACACTGTTTAACCCATTTATTATCAGCTTTAGCAAAATCATTAATAGTTCTTCTACGGCATCGGTCTGGTTGTTTAAGTTTGAAGAAAACATTCCTAAGCAGTTTGATTCAGCTGCAGAAACAGAGGAAGGCTTACTTGTGGTGTAACTGGTATCTAAGCCGTACTCTCAGATTTGCATGCTAGCCTATGCACTAAAAGCAAGATTAATTCAACAGTGCAACAGTGGGAGTTAAAATAGAAAAGGTTAAAAAAAAATCAGACATAAATGAGACATTATTCATGCTCATGTTATCTTTAATAAGGTCTCTCATGAATGTGGAGATGCATGGAACATAGAGAAAAAAGGCTTCAGATCGCATACTAAACTTATTCTCTAGATGAGAGAGTACAATGAAACTGTTATGGTTACAATTAAACAGAAAGGAAAAAGAAAGAAAATGACCACAATAAAAAGTATCAACGAACTTAAACATTAAATTATGGCACAGTATAACGTTTCTACTGTTTCTACAGTATACTGTTTTGTGTATTGTGATAGAATTTTCGAACATTATTTACTATATATCAGACGTTATTTTGATTTTGCTGAGTTTTATGCTTGATTTTGTTGTGGCATTTTTTCAAAATGAGTTTTTTTGCAGAAAACTACTTGAACTGGAAAAAAATCGCAGTTGCACAAAATTGTTTTGCTTGGCCTTTCACAGTGAAATGGTAAATGTGACCTTTTAGCTGTTCTCGATGTTCAATGCATGTGAACGAAAAAGCTTTGACCAAATGAGCATTGTGATGACATCACAGGACACGTCTTGTCCCAAATCTGAAGAAAATCTAGGGCGGCAGCGGCTCAGGTGGTAGAGCGGGTTGTCCACATGCCGGCCGAAGTGTCCTTGGGCAAGACACTGAATTCCAAGTTTCTCCAGTGGCAGGCATATTGCATAGTTTGCTTGATTTTGCATTCATTTCTACGATCAAAAAATCCTAGAAGGACTGACTGACTGGAAATTTGTAATTTAATAAAATTTTGCACTAAACATACATCATAGAAATGTTTTTACATATTGCAATATGATATTTGTGCTATATTGCCTTATGATTGTTATTCATAAAACAAATATCAATAGTGAATTTGATCTCTACTGAAATTAATTTATTTTTATTTAAGTTCAACATTATAAAAAATGAACATGAGAACAGGAAGGAAATGAAAAACACTTGAGAGAATGGCATGTGTTCAAAACTGCCAAGATATTAGTCTTTGAAAAAATTAGCTAGGTTTGTGAGTTTTTAAGACTTTTTAAAAACAAATAATTCACTTCAAATCATTAAATTGGTACTCTACACACACACACACACACACACACACACACACACACACACACACGCACGCACGCACGCACGCACGCACGCGCGCCATACAAAAAAAACATGGTGATTATTGCTGCATTTATGTTCAAATCAAAATTTATCCAAGGACATCTGCCTTAACACCTGCGCATAACACACAGCCAATTAATCGCCAGCTGTGTAAGTCACGGTGAAAATTGTATATGATTAAAGTAATAAAAGACTTTTCATAAGTCCACAACAAGGAAGAAGAATGTTTTAATTGCTGTTACTGATGAACTCTACATCACCCAGATGTGACCCTACCGCACTTGGATAAACATGTGATTTGAAATGATTAGCTCTGTCCATGTCACAGCGCTAACAACGAAATGCATGTGCGACAGAAGAAATTCCGCCAACCCACCTGTTCTTCTTATGAGCAATTAAATTGTAAAATTGTTAATAAAATGTATTTTAAAATAAAACACACACACACACACACAATAAAACTACATGTTATCCACAATATAAATAACAACTGTGGAAATAGACACAAAATTCCTTCATGTGATTGAGAATTCTCCTGATAGCAGGTTTGTTCACAGGTAAGCGTGTAAATAAAAAAACTATATAAAATAAAATTTAAATTTTAAATCACATTTCTGCCTCATATTTACAGTAAAAGATCAGTTTTTTACTCAGCTTTTTAGTTTACTTACTAGAACTGTATACTAACCAAATCTTTCTTCTATAAACCATATGTGAAAATGTAGATTGTAGAAGGCTATTATCCTCTCAAATGGAACACTAGTGGTTTTTCACTAACCGGAAGCATAAGCCGTTTCTCAGTCGTTGGAACATGACATCAAACGCACATAATGCGATGCCGCCAGCTTCAGCCCAATACCCAGAGTCAACAAAAATTTGTTTATTCAGTTCAAGTCAACGTTACCTTTTATTCCCTACATGACCTCAGTCAGCATCAGAAGGAGGTGCAATAATCAAGTGACAGCGGGAAAAAAGTCCTATAAGGCATGGGAGCATTTTATATTAAATGCCATGAAGTCTGTAACCTGCAAATTTGTGTAGCACGCAAGCACAACGGTGATGCACGAACACAAATTGTGTTTATATGCAAAATACTGCACTGTGTGCAAGGGGCTGGTGAAACTCGCGCGAGTTGCTTAAAAGGTTTCGTTTAATTCATGTTTTTGAATGTTTTTCTGTATTTGCACATTTGTAGTAAAAAATCAGTTTATCATCATAACTGGGGCGATCTATTAGTAACGAGGCTACCTTGCTCCTCACTCACAACGTAGACGAGGTGATAAACGGTGGTAGTGCGAGTAAGATCTGTAATATTGAATTAAAACAGAACAATCAAATTAATTCTAAGTAAAACAGTGAATAAGGCAGTGAGTAACAGAAAACATAAGGTTCAATGAAAGTGAGATTTTATTATCAATTTAGGACTGTAGTTTAATTAGCAATGTTTCATGTATCAATAAATAATAATGCATAAATACTTGTATATAATATACATTTATTTATATATAACAGTTGTGTTAATTTAAAGTTTTACTCTGTGTACACTCATTTTATGTATTTTATTTAAAATAAATGAGAAAAATGGTATTGAAAGTTTGTGCAATTAATTGATTAATAAAAAAAACAAATAATAATAATAATAATAATAATAATAAGGAAGAGCGTCATAGGTGTTGCTATAACTTGATATACCTGGGGAGAAGAACCTCATAGACATGGTTAGAACCTGATAGACCTGAAGAGAAGACCCTATAAACCTGTGATTACAATCTGATAGACCTGTAGGGGTGACCTGATGGACTTCAATGGAATCTGGAGAGAAGAAACTGGTAAACCTGCTTAGAGCCTAATAAACCTGGAGGGAAGAAACTGATAGAACTAGTTATTAGCTGATAGAGTTGGAGACAAGAACCTAGATACAGTAGTAATTCTGAGCTGTGTATTAAAACCAACATACTAGGTCTCACCTAAAACCTCATCCAACCACCTTGTACCAGACTTGGCATCCACCAAATTGTAACTTCACTACCCCCTGCAACTCTTATCCAGTTTCATTTAAACCTGTAGAAATGAACACTGTGACACTTAACTGAGTAACACAGCTTTGCCACAACTATATAATGCTATGCAGCCTTTAAAGGCAACTGTGTTTTGAAAGGACACCCAGCTAAAGTTTAGAGACAGTTTCAAAATCCACACAACCATTGCCTGTGTTCTGCCCCATTCATTTCCATCAAGTTTACAATGGATCACAATGCTTTAATTGTGCCAGCCAGAAACAGATGCCAACTTTCCATCTGCAGCAGAAGCTGGAACTAAACAGCTCTTCCTTAAGGCACATAACAACTGTCTCTGCACCTTATTTACTAAACTGTGGAGAACTCCACAGGGGGAGTGGATGTTCTTCCAATTACATCACTCACTCTCATGGAAGGAAAGACATATCAGGAAACTGACCCAAGGACACATTTACCTTGAGTCAGAGAGCATGCTGGAAAAATGGTTTAGCCAGGAGGTGAAGGGCATGAGCAAAATCTAGGTTATCTTTCAAGGAACCAGCAACAAACATAGAACTCATTTTAACTCGTTTTATTTCTAAAAAAAATATCCCAACCACCTCACTGACCAGGCACTGGGAATAAACTAAAGCATCTGAAGTTACAAATAGCTATCTTTAACTACAGAAATGTAGCCAGGAGGTATCTAATACCGCTTTTTTCCACCAAACAGAAGAACAGCAAGGCTCTGTAACAATTCATGACCTTATATTATGCATGGACTATACATATAGTGGGATGAAGATTTTACGCTAGGCTATGTGGGTGTGATATTTGGTAGTGGAATGCACAATTAGAAAAACCTTTTAATCATAGCCAGGCATAACTCATTTAGCTTAAAATTAGTATGTCTGTCTTCCTCACAGGGGAAGAGGGCAAATGCTTCACAGAAATATGGACGTAGAGGTATATCCCAAACGAGCAAGCCAGAAGTGACAGTGGAAAGAAAATCCTCTTGGAGGAAGAATATGGGTAAAACATGATGAAGAACCCTTCTGGTGACACTTGTGAGATTATGAATCATTACTGTATACCAGTGGTCACCAACCCACTTCCATGAGATCTACCTTCCTGCAGGTTTAACCTCCAACCAAAATCTAACACACTGCTTTAGTTGATAAAGATCTTCTCAAGGCAATGGTTAGATGGTTATGTGGGCACGATTATTGTTATGATTGTTGTCTTTCATTTGACGTTAAAATACACTTCTTCTCTGGGTCAAATCTCAAATGCCACCCTACTCTATGCAAGTAAGTCAGTAGGTAGGGTGTTCTAGTATGTTATACCCTATGAACGGTATTTACTTCAAAATTGTCTCATGGTACGAACCAAACTAAATAGCTACAAGAAAATATAACTGGTGGTAAATAAATAAAAATGAATCTGTTAAATAAACGTGTGATGCTGCTTCTTATATAAATTACCTTAAGATTACTATTGAGTTAGACAAGTGATTCTAGTCATATACTACAGTAAATGATGAACGTACTGGAGCAATCAGTTTTACAAATTCTGCATGGATTCTTGCATGCTCTGCTCGCTCGATGGTTGAAATAGCGACAACACGTGGGATTACAGTTAGCGTGCCGAGCTGAATTGCACCGTCTGATGGGAAAGTGAAATAAGAGTGCTCCAGCTAGACAAGTGTATAGTGGGCTGATCAAGACTTTCCTTCCTCATCTATGTCTGCATCTGTGCCACATATGATGAGCACGAAAAGCATGCGATGTAAAGTGTTTCTCTTCTGTGTGTCTAGCCGTATGTGTCGTTTTGGCATCACTTTCATTCAGAGTTAAACAAATCTCCATAGACATCCCAGCACAAAGACAATGCCTGTCCATTGCATGCCTACAATGCAGTAACAGTAACAAACATGACTGAAACTCCGCCAAGTAAACGGGACCAAAGATTTCTTTTAATATAAATCCTTTGTCAATCAGAGCACAATCACCAATGGCATGTTGATGGTCGGTGGGAAGTATTCTCATTTTAGACTTTGGATTGTAGTTCAATATAGTATTTTGTTACTTAGAAATTAGCCTATAATCCACAATATCCAAAATTCTACTCACCTGTTTTTGAAGTTGAGTATTTTAGTTTTGAAGTAGATTAGGCAAACATTTGCAAATGGCTACAGAAAATGCAAATGTAAAGTCATTCGAAAATAAATAAATAAATAAAAATTGTTCAGTGGTTGCATTATGAATCAATGAAAATCATTCAGTTTCATGGACTGTAGAGCTGTTGAGCTGTGTGAACGTGTGAAGAGTACTGAAAAAGTCAACTGATGTTTTTTGGGGTTTTTTAGCAGTTATGGTTAAAAACAAAAAGCTATAGAATAATTAAGCATAGTCACTCTCAAACATTCATCAGCTTCTTAGATAAACACAAAGGCAGGGAGTATATGCATCATACGCAACATCATCTATACATCTTCACATACC
Organism: Prietella phreatophila; assembly: GCA_025728095.1. Taxonomy (NCBI): domain Eukaryota; kingdom Metazoa; phylum Chordata; class Actinopteri; order Siluriformes; family Ictaluridae; genus Prietella; species Prietella phreatophila. The sequence goes on along the minus strand of JAOUWY010000022.1, from coordinate 18,047,634 downwards.
CATACACAGTGCCAGGAATCTGTGTTTTAGCTTTACATTTGTTTATTTGGCTGACTTACACCTGAAACAGGATACATCAGAGCCTCGAGTCAGTAACCCAACCGTGGCAGTGCTGAGATTTGAACTCAAATCCTTCTGATCAGTTATACAAAGATTTAACACCTGAGCCACCATCAGCATCCTTCAATGAAGTTATAATCACAGTTATATACTGAGAAATTAGAACAATTCAGACTTTTTTTTTTAAACCCAATCTTTGTATCAAACCGTGCTGCTTTGCTTGGTTGCTTCCACTTTTGGCACAATGTCGCCTCTGGCCACTAGGAGGAGCAAGGTGTCACAGGTTTTAACACCTACCTGTATGAAAGTAACGTTTTTATTACATACAGAATAATTACACTTAGTGGTAATTCACACTAACACTACCGATTTTGTATTAATTGTTTTCTGAAAGAAAGCATTACATTAATTATGAGCAATGTTTTTTTTTTTTGATAAAGGAATGCAGTGGTTATAATTTCCGAGATAAGATAACGCAACAGAAACATTTCTACAAGCCCAGAGAGGAGCCAGGGTTTCCACTTCACTGAGATGGACACAGGAAAGGAGACTCCAGCCAATGCAGTGATGGGAAAAAGAAGTGTGTCCATACCTACAAGCAATCGATAAATCCACTCAATAAGGACAACATTAATCCAAAGAAAAGCCGATGCGTCCGGAATTTGAAACAGTTTTTCTTTTTTCCTTTCTTTCTATTATTTTGGGTGCAATCCCCTTTTTTGCTCTTCAACACTTTCCCCCCAAGTCCTTTTAACGGGGGAAGGGGAAAAGTTAGAACCTAGGAATCCTTCTTGTCCAACTTCTATCGTCTCCCCTCCCCTCACTTTGTTTAAAAAAAAAACCAAAACTTTTCCTTCTCTACCTCCTGTGCTTTGCTGGAAGACGCGCCACTTTATGGAAGGCCAAAAGGGACCAGTGATGCCAACTCAGAAAATTAGAAAAGCGCCAAATGACGTCATATACATAATTTGTATATTCATTTATTCATCTTGATCATTGGCATGTCGAAGTACTAATTATGGTATATGGAGGAGGGTTTTCACTGAGAATAGAATAGTGTTTTGGGGTTTTTTTTGTTTGTGTTTTTTCAGGATAATAGATTGCAATTTACAGTAAGTTATTCCTTATAGAACCAAGTCATCTGTGATCATGACACCACAAACAAATTTGTTGTGCCTTGACAAAATATTATCCATTTTATCAAGAATGCAGACCAAAAATCATTAGCCATGAAAAACATTTAGTCATGAAGGAAATGGGCTCAATTTTATTACTGTTAAAATGTCACCAAGAAGAGAGTTTAAAATAAAGAAAGTAAAGTAGTGCAAGTGTGAGACAAACAGTGGTGATTAGTGAGTGTTCACTGGGAAATAGTGGTGGCATAGCAATTGGTCCTTGGGAAAGAGTGGTGATCAATGATTAGTCACTGGGAAATAGTGGTGATCATTGATTGGTCACTGTGAAATAGTAGTGATCAGTGACTGGTCACTGGGAAATAGTAGTGACCAGTGATTTGTTACTGGGAAATAGTGGTGACTAGTGATTAGTCACTGGGAAACAGTGTTGATCATTTATTGGTCCTTGGCAAAGTGTGATGATCAATGACTGTTCCTTGGGAAACAATGGTGACCAGTGATTGGACATTGAGAAAAAGTGGTGATCAATGATGGACACTGGGAAACAGTGGTGATTTGTTATTGGTCCTTGGGAAAATTATGCTCAGTGATTGGTTGCAATTACAACACAGACAGGCATTACACACTGATGGTATGTCAAGCAAACATGCTCTCTCATTATTTCGTATAACTGTTATACGTATAGCTGTTTTGTATAACAGCAATTGTGATGTGAGCCGTATCGATTTCACTGCAGTCACTAACGTGTGCTCAGGAAATCGTAAGGGCCTGAAAGGGGCAGACTTACATACTAATTCAATAAAATGTCACTTACAACTCAGTTGTGCCTATGGAGTTAAAAAACAGGTTACAATTTTCAGGTGAAAAAATCCAGCTTGGTCTAAGCAGCTACAAGCTCCCAAACCACAACCTGAACAGCTCACGGTAGTAGACCAGGGGTTTCAGACTCAACAAAGTATTGCCATGGACTGAATCAAATGCTTTAAAAAGTACTGTAACAGAGCAGAAGTATTATAAAATAGCTAATTAAGTGATTCTAGTTTTCTAAACATTAACCAGATCATCTTCTGTAGCAGATTATCTGTTGTGGCTTATCCAGTGATGTGTAGTTTCAAAATTATTTAACTGAAGGCAGCTCATCAACTCCGAGACTTGCGACAGGCCTAGAGACATCAAGTCAGAAAGTGGAGCGTTTTCATAGATATTTCATTTTATTTACACTCTCTGGTCTGATAAGTGAACTGCTGACTTGGTTTTTTTTTAAGCCAACACCAAAATAAGAATGTTTAATGAGTGATGGACAGAGACAGAGAATGTTTTTATGTATTCTCCCCATGTCAAAACAGATGTCTCGTCTTTTCAGAGTCTGTGGTGCTTGTCAAAAGTCCTTACATACATTTTACATGTACAACCGTAGTAAATGTGGAGAACAGGGAGAAATAACAAGAAAGAAAATGTCTTATTTATAGCAAAAAATTAAGCAAATTGGACCTCATTTGAATACATCATTTTTGGCAGGTGATCAGTGCTGGTAGGTAGGAACATTTATTATTATTATTATTATTATTATTATTATTATTATTATTGTTATTATTATTTATTTGTTTTTTTACTTCTACTGCTAATGCTACGTTGTAGGCTATTTGTTTTTAAGAAAATAGCGCAGCAGTGAGGAAATTAGATTATCCCATGTATTGATCAATTTAATCAAGTAATAATGAAGCTGGAAAATAGCTTTCCAGTAGGCAAAGATTATCTACCAGTTTGAGCAGCTCAGATTGCATTTTGGCAGCTGCTAAATGGTCAGAACAAGGATTTTTTTTTCCAGTAGAGTTGTTTACACAATTCTCTTACCATTTCCTACATAGGGAAACACATTTTAAATCAACAAATGTATTTTCTGATGTTAGAGACACATCTAACTTTAGGTCGGAGGAAATGTTTTTAGTACTTCTTTTCAAAGGCATAGTAAAGATGATTTGTGGCATCATTGACAAGCTGCCAAACATAATATGGGTCACTGCGCTGGACTGACCTAGTAATGCATGTCCATGGACATTACTGTTCAGTCAGTGTTCACTTAAGTCACTGCAGATTTTCATAACTAATGGAAAATAGTAAGCTTTGCCATTGTATTCCAGCTAAGCCTACATGTTGTCTCTAGCTATGTTA
>JAOUWY010000022.1:17973806-17986306 GCA_025728095.1 Prietella phreatophila | reverse complement strand
AATAAGTTTGGCAGCAGTGCCATGTGTGATGTGTTTGCCACGTTTCCTGTTAAAGTCCATTGCAACCTTGCAACAGCTTCCCAATATAGAAATGAGACTGATTTGAGTGTGATCTTCTACTGTCATTCTTAGAGGCATCTGGAAAATATTTTAATTTCCCCTATGTGTGTGTGTTAATTTCCTCTATGTGTGTGCTAATTTCCCCTATGTATGGAGAATTTTGGGATACCCTGTATATTGGATATTACTGGATAATAAAGGATTAGATAATATATGATTAATACTGGCCTGAAATCCGGGCTCACCATTAGATCAGATTTTACATATTTTCCCATGCAACCCACTGATTTTAGATGGTGAAAGCCTGTTATGTTGCCTGACAGGACACAGATGGCAAACTTTGAAGCTTGCAGCAGAAGCTTGCAGCAAGCCAGCATGGCTACTAAATGGATATTAGTATTAGACCACTCACATATTAATAGCTCCTAATTCCAGTATCAATCAAGGGATTGGTGCATGCCTAGTAAGAAAGATACTCCATAAAAAGCTTTATAGTCAAAGTAAGAAATATGTATCTCATGACAATTTTTTGCACAAACTCAAACTCAGCCACCGAGGTCCTTTAATTCTTGTCTCTGCTTATGGATTTACTAACCAGGTGAATTGATGGAATTTATTGAAAGGAAGGGTTAAAAAAAATCAGTTGCTGGCTGAAAATGTGGTTCAGAGAGGAAGGTTGGCAAAGGAAATGAAGACACCTGGCACTGGACAGATCCTTAGTTTTTTAGTTTGTGCAGCATAAAACAATATATTTGTAGGGATAAGCCTGCATAAACATATACTGCCTCCAGTAGTTTACTGAAAAACACAGACATCATTTCTCATTTCCATAATAGTCATTTAATGCAAAAGTGTTAGCCATAGCAGCCAGCAGGATCTGGGTGGGAGGTGGTAATGAAGGTAATGAAAATGACTGCAGACAAGGGACAGGTTTATGCAACAGGTGAACAGCTATCATTCTTTAAATAGCAACAGTAGCCTAGCCATCCAGATGATCTGATCAGACAAAGGGATTTACTCTTTAATCTGATGTATTTAAGGTGTGTGTGTGTGGGGGGGGGGGGTGTAAAGGGATGAGGGTACGTAAGTGGTACGTGTCAAAGTGACATCCAAATGAATATCAGGAGCCAAATTTTGAACATTGTCCAGACCATCAAATTGACTCGTGTCGGCTTGCTTCTCACAGTGCATACTGGTGCTGTCTCTTTCCCAGGTAAGCAATGCACATGCACTCGGCCGTCCACATGAAGTAAAAAAAAAAAAAAAAAATCGTAATTCATCAGACTAGGCCACCTTCTTCGACTGCTCTATTGTCCAGATGTAATGCTTACGTGCCATTTGTAGGCATTTTTGGGGGAGGACAGGGGTCAGCATGGGCATTATGAATGGGCGGTGGCTACTCAGCCTCATACTGCAATGTGTTCGGACACCTATCTATCATAGCCGGCATTACGTTTTTCATCAATTTGGTATACAGAAGCTTTTCTGTGAGAATGGACCAGACACGCTAAATTTCTCTTTCCATGTGCATCTGTGAACCTTGTCCAGTTGAACCGGGTGAACTGGTTGTCCTTCCTTGGACCACTTTTGGTAGGTACTAACCTTTGCATACTGGGAACACCAAACAAGACCTGCCATTTTGGAGATGCTCTGACTCAGTCATCTAGCCATCAATTTTGAGAACTGACTGTTCACAACTATGCATTGCTAACATGTAGCTATAGACATCTAGCTCCACAAACAAACTTATCAGCTAAATATTATATGATATGTGAACCACTTAAACAGTAGAAGCTCAGACCACATACATATGTTGGGATGATGTGCACAAATGTCATCTAAACAGTGTCTCATGCAGCTGGTTTACTAATTGGGAAGATGATGGCATCTATATTACTGTTTGCTTCCTGTTTACTGATTTGTCACTATGGAAGCATATGGTTTACAATCACTCATTGCAAACTCTTGTCAATATCTTGTGTTATGTATTGTAAGTTCTGAGTCCTGTTTGACTTTGGTTTGGATTGCCCTCTTGTCCATTTTCCACGTCTGTGTTTCACAATTGCCTGCCTAATGAATTTAGATTGTTTTTAATAAACTGTGCACATAGATGCTCATTCTTCAAGTGCGTCTGGTTGTCTGCAGTGTGATTTAAACCCTGGTGATTCACTTTTAGCCAGGTAACACACACCTGTATTAATTGTTAATTAATTCCAAGATCTCTAAAGCTATAAATAGCAGAATATGAAGAAATATTTTTTGTAATATCTTCCCAAGAACATTTTCCACAATTAACAGATGAGCTGCATGAAACATCTTTGAGATGTTTGTTAAGTGTTTTTGTGCAAAAATGTCAGTTTTTGATCCTTTCTAGAACAGGCTCCAGCCATATCTTAGAAAGTCAAGATATCATATCTTTTCCACCTCTGTAAATAAACCATATATGGACATGAAGGCTGGTTTACTTATGCATCTGTTTATTTTTTCTTCTGAAGCATCACTTGTCCAGTGTCTCCATGTCCTCTCCTTCTAAGTTGTACAATGCTGATTTAGAAGCTTATGGCTATTATTGCTACAGGATGAGGAGATTGAAGGAACACTGTAACAGGATTGAGAAAATGCAGGCACCATTTTCGGAAGTGGAATTGGGGATTGCCTCAGGCATTTACTCTACAAGGACAGTTATCATAGGTAGCATTAAGGATAGGAGAGCAACAGACGCGCACACACAAACACAAAGATACACACCAGTGTGCCTCAGAGCACAACATGAATACTGCCTATGTTGTATTACTGTTGATTGTAAGGATGAGGTCTGAGATCTAAACGCTAATAAAAATAAATGAATCTCTTTATGTAGCATAAACTGAAAAAGCAAACATGTCTAAACATTTCAAATGGTGTTCAAAGAAAATCAATATGGAGCTCTATTGAACACGTTGTGATGGCAAACTGTTCCTTATAAACAACCTCTATCTGTACATTAGTGTATCTCCACCTGCATTTTAGCATACTCCCATAATGTAGCCATCCTGCAGATGGAATTAAATTATCAGGGGTGGCTGGTATAAATAGCCCAGCAGGGCTAAACCTTCCTGTTTTTCAAAATAAAGTTTCTTTTTTGGCAACCACATCAGATATTTCCTATTAAGAAATGTCTTAGGGCGTTTTCACACCTTGTGTTTTCTTTCGTGGTTTGGTTTATTTAGATATACTATATATGAACACATCAATCTTTCTCGGATCTGAACCAAAACAATTGGTCCAAGATCACCCGATTGCAATCAAACTCTGGAGAAGTTCGCTTGTGGTGAGAAAGCAATTCAACCCAACAGACCAACAAATCAACCTGTATAGCAATGCATGATGGGAAGTGCATTATGTAAAAAGCATATTTTTTTTGTAATAGCTTGAATAAATTTTTAACTTGGACCAAAGATGAGGTAAAATGCTTCATTGAAATTTGGTCTGGGCGCATGGTGACTTAGTGGTTAGCACGTTCGCCTCACACCTCCAGGGTCCGGGGTTTGATTCCCGCCGGGGCCGTGTGTGTGCGAAGTTTGCATGTTATCCCTGTGCTGCGGGGTTTTTTTTCCAGGTACTCCGGTTTCCTCCCCCAGTCCAAAGACATGCATGGTAGGTTGATTGGTGTGTCTAAAGTGTCCGTAATGGATGAATGGGTGTGTATGTGACTGTGCCCTGCAATGGTCCAGGGTGTACACATAGCCATGTTCCAGGGTACCACTATGACTGGTACTCTGGAACATAAACAGTCACATTCTGACCAATGACAGGATGGTTTACTCATATGTGACTTGCATGAACACATTTTGGTGCACTTTAAAATGTTGCCTTGTGAAAGCAAACTGAGCCAAGGAGAAAATGCAACATTGTAACAATTTAAGTCCATGTTTCAGAACAAAGCACAGAGCTACAGGTCTGAAAATGCCCTTAAAGTGGATTCTTTTGGACGTTTGTGGAACCAAGTGCAACAGCGCAACCAATGGTCATTACCCAGAATGGTATGAAGAAGTAAGGATGAGGCTGATTTATTTCTAGTCCTGACTATACAATAGATTAATGAAGCTTATAAGTGGAAAGTCATGTTAGGATTAGACAGAGTGAAAATCACACTAAATTTTGTGTTCATGTGCTGATATTTTTCAGCCAGATTTGCTGACACATCTGTAACACAACAGCTGTGATTTTCATAAAAGTAAAAGTACACAGACTAAGCACACATTACAGAATCATAGTACGAATTCCACAAAAAGGACAGATAACATAACTGTAAATGTAATTATTTATTTATTTTGAATGAAAGGGTTACAAATTTTCTGGTCATATTCAGAGTTGGTGAGAGCTGGTGACACCAACTTAAGATACATCCATATTTATGCAAGGAAAGTTATGTGTATTCAGAGACTGGTTAGACATTTTAAGTTGATTTTCTGCATGCGTCATTCAAATCATGCAAATTGCCTGCATGCAGTTCATGCCTCTGAGGTTACCAGATTTTTACTGAGTAGCTGTCGGAGAAGAGGTTTTTCAATAGTGTCTAGACTCCTACATGTAACCACAATCACTTCCCCACCCTCTTTTCTTTGCAGTCAAATGTAATTACTTAGATGTAATAGATAATTGAAAATGAAACATGAACATGAAAAAAGAAAGCAAAACATCAACAACAACAAAAAAACAAACAAACAAACTAAACAAAAAATGAATGCTATGTTATACCGTAATGTCCATATTTGAACATTGACAAAGTTATTGTTATCGCATTTAAATAATGAATATGAGCTCAAAATGCTCATTGGGTGAATGGTGCAGGAATTATACCAAATGTTTTTTAATATATAGATTGTAATGTGTGCATGGGGTGTATTATCTATATTACATCATAGATTATATTATCGGCTATATTATTGTGCTTTTAGTTGTTGGATTAATAATGTAATGCCAATAAAGTCTCCTGTAAAGAAAGGATACCCGCAGTTTAAAGGATAAGCTGACCAATGCTCAACCTCATTAAATGCACTTCATAGTACATAAATTGATGTGAACGGGATTTTAAGGAGCCATTTTTGATGATCTTCAAATTGTTGCACCATATTTTTTCAGTCAATTCCTTTCATGCTGTTTATTTACAGACTCCACACCCGCACAGATTTATAAAAGAAAAGTTTGGCCAAATTGCAGGCTACTCAGTAATAACCATACCTTGACTGAAGTGTTCTGCTGCCCATAAATATTTAACATGTTCCGATTGGCTGTGAAATAAGTGTTCTTCACCTGCTCGTTATCTCTGTGCCCTTATCAGCTCCTGTTGGGCTAAAACTGTGCGTGATTTAAAGCACAATCCTGTTGGTCCACTTGAACTTGAAAATTGGGGCTATTACCTAACTGAACCTTCAAAGCAAGAGTGTGTCTCAAATACACTGCGTGTAATAAATGTCACCATGGCATTGAGATTTAATCATGCTACAGCTGTGTCGTCTCCATTTTAAAAAGAGGGAATGTGATGTGGCAGACAGAGCACCAGGGTGAAAGATTGTAAGAAACACTTTGAAAAAATAAATAAATTATATATATATATATATATATATATATATATAATTTATTTATTTTTTCAAAGTGTTTCTTACAATCTTTCACCCTGGTGCTCTGTCTGCCACATCACATTCCCTCTTTTTAAAATGGAGACGACACAGCTGTAGCATGATTAAATCTCAATGCCATGGTGACATTTATTACACGCAGTGTATTTGAGACACACTCTTGCTTTGAAGGTTCAGTTAGGTAATAGCCCCAATTTTCAAGTTCAAGTGGACCAACAGGATTGTGCTTTAAATCACGCACAGTTTTAGCCCAACAGGAGCTGATAAGGGCACAGAGATAACGAGCAGGTGAAGAACACTTATTTCACAGCCAATCGGAACATGTTAAATATTTATGGGCAGCAGAACACTTCAGTCAAGGTATGGTTATTACTGAGTAGCCTGCAATTTGGCCAAACTTTTCTTTTATAAATCTGTGCGGGTGTGGAGTCTGTAAATAAACAGCATGAAAGGAATTGACTGAAAAAATATGGTGCAACAATTTGAAGATCATCAAAAATGGCTCCTTAAAATCCCGTTCACATCAATTTATGTACTATGAAGTGCATTTAATGAGGTTGAGCATTGGTCAGCTTATCCTTTAAACTGCGGGTATCCTTTCTTTACAGGAGACTTTATTGGCATTACATTATTAATCCAACAACTAAAAGCACAATAATATAGCCGATAATATAATCTATGATGTAATATAGATAATACACCCCATGCACACATTACAATCTATATATTAAAAAACATTTGGTATAATTCCTGCACCATTCACCCAATGAGCATTTTGAGCTCATATTCATTATTTAAATGCGATAACAATAACTTTGTCAATGTTCAAATATGGACATTACGGTATAACATAGCATTCATTTTTTGTTTAGTTTGTTTGTTTGTTTTTTTGTTGTTGTTGATGTTTTGCTTTCTTTTTTCATGTTCATGTTTCATTTTCAATTATCTATTACATCTAAGTAATTACATTTGACTGCAAAGAAAAGAGGGTGGGGAAGTGATTGTGGTTACATGTAGGAGTCTAGACACTATTGAAAAACCTCTTCTCCGACAGCTACTCAGTAAAAATCTGGTAACCTCAGAGGCATGAACTGCATGCAGGCAATTTGCATGATTTGAATGACGCATGCAGAAAATCAACTTAAAATGTCTAACCAGTCTCTGAATACACATAACTTTCCTTGCATAAATATGGATGTATCTTAAGTTGGTGTCACCAGCTCTCACCAACTCTGAATATGACCAGAAAATTTGTAACCCTTTCATTCAAAATAAATAAATAATTACATTTACAGTTATGTTATCTGTCCTTTTTGTGGAATTCGTACTATGATTCTGTAATGTGTGCTTAGTCTGTGTACTTTTACTTTTATGAAAATCACAGCTGTTGTGTTACAGATGTGTCAGCAAATCTGGCTGAAAAATATCAGCACATGAACACAAAATTTAGTGTGATTTTCACTCTGTCTAATCCTAACATGACTTTCCACTTATAAGCTTCATTAATCTATTGTATAGTCAGGACTAGAAATAAATCAGCCTCATCCTTACTTCTTCATACCATTCTGGGTAATGACCATTGGTTGCGCTGTTGCACTTGGTTCCACAAACGTCCAAAAGAATCCACTTTAAGGGCATTTTCAGACCTGTAGCTCTGTGCTTTGTTCTGAAACATGGACTTAAATTGTTACAATGTTGCATTTTCTCCTTGGCTCAGTTTGCTTTCACAAGGCAACATTTTAAAGTGCACCAAAATGTGTTCATGCAAGTCACATATGAGTAAACCATCCTGTCATTGGTCAGAATGTGACTGTTTATGTTCCAGAGTACCAGTCATAGTGGTACCCTGGAACATGGCTATGTGTACACCCTGGACCATTGCAGGGCACAGTCACATACACACCCATTCATCCATTACGGACACTTTAGACACACCAATCAACCTACCATGCATGTCTTTGGACTGGGGGAGGAAACCGGAGTACCTGGAAAAAAAACCCCGCAGCACAGGGATAACATGCAAACTTCGCACACACACGGCCCCGGCGGGAATCAAACCCCGGACCCTGGAGGTGTGAGGCGAACGTGCTAACCACTAAGTCACCATGCGCCCAGACCAAATTTCAATGAAGCATTTTACCTCATCTTTGGTCCAAGTTAAAAATTTATTCAAGCTATTACAAAAAAAATATGCTTTTTACATAATGCACTTCCCATCATGCATTGCTATACAGGTTGATTTGTTGGTCTGTTGGGTTGAATTGCTTTCTCACCACAAGCGAACTTCTCCAGAGTTTGATTGCAATCGGGTGATCTTGGACCAATTGTTTTGGTTCAGATCCGAGAAAGATTGATGTGTTCATATATAGTATATCTAAATAAACCAAACCACGAAAGAAAACACAAGGTGTGAAAACGCCCTAAGACATTTCTTAATAGGAAATATCTGATGTGGTTGCCAAAAAAGAAACTTTATTTTGAAAAACAGGAAGGTTTAGCCCTGCTGGGCTATTTATACCAGCCACCCCTGATAATTTAATTCCATCTGCAGGATGGCTACATTATGGGAGTATGCTAAAATGCAGGTGGAGATACACTAATGTACAGATAGAGGTTGTTTATAAGGAACAGTTTGCCATCACAACGTGTTCAATAGAGCTCCATATTGATTTTCTTTGAACACCATTTGAAATGTTTAGACATGTTTGCTTTTTCAGTTTATGCTACATAAAGAGATTCATTTATTTTTATTAGCGTTTAGATCTCAGACCTCATCCTTACAATCAACAGTAATACAACATAGGCAGTATTCATGTTGTGCTCTGAGGCACACTGGTGTGTATCTTTGTGTTTGTGTGTGCGCGTCTGTTGCTCTCCTATCCTTAATGCTACCTATGATAACTGTCCTTGTAGAGTAAATGCCTGAGGCAATCCCCAATTCCACTTCCGAAAATGGTGCCTGCATTTTCTCAATCCTGTTACAGTGTTCCTTCAATCTCCTCATCCTGTAGCAATAATAGCCATAAGCTTCTAAATCAGCATTGTACAACTTAGAAGGAGAGGACATGGAGACACTGGACAAGTGATGCTTCAGAAGAAAAAATAAACAGATGCATAAGTAAACCAGCCTTCATGTCCATATATGGTTTATTTACAGAGGTGGAAAAGATATGATATCTTGACTTTCTAAGATATGGCTGGAGCCTGTTCTAGAAAGGATCAAAAACTGACATTTTTGCACAAAAACACTTAACAAACATCTCAAAGATGTTTCATGCAGCTCATCTGTTAATTGTGGAAAATGTTCTTGGGAAGATATTACAAAAAATATTTCTTCATATTCTGCTATTTATAGCTTTAGAGATCTTGGAATTAATTAACAATTAATACAGGTGTGTGTTACCTGGCTAAAAGTGAATCACCAGGGTTTAAATCACACTGCAGACAACCAGACGCACTTGAAGAATGAGCATCTATGTGCACAGTTTATTAAAAACAATCTAAATTCATTAGGCAGGCAATTGTGAAACACAGACGTGGAAAATGGACAAGAGGGCAATCCAAACCAAAGTCAAACAGGACTCAGAACTTACAATACATAACACAAGATATTGACAAGAGTTTGCAATGAGTGATTGTAAACCATATGCTTCCATAGTGACAAATCAGTAAACAGGAAGCAAACAGTAATATAGATGCCATCATCTTCCCAATTAGTAAACCAGCTGCATGAGACACTGTTTAGATGACATTTGTGCACATCATCCCAACATATGTATGTGGTCTGAGCTTCTACTGTTTAAGTGGTTCACATATCATATAATATTTAGCTGATAAGTTTGTTTGTGGAGCTAGATGTCTATAGCTACATGTTAGCAATGCATAGTTGTGAACAGTCAGTTCTCAAAATTGATGGCTAGATGACTGAGTCAGAGCATCTCCAAAATGGCAGGTCTTGTTTGGTGTTCCCAGTATGCAAAGGTTAGTACCTACCAAAAGTGGTCCAAGGAAGGACAACCAGTTCACCCGGTTCAACTGGACAAGGTTCACAGATGCACATGGAAAGAGAAATTTAGCGTGTCTGGTCCATTCTCACAGAAAAGCTTCTGTATACCAAATTGATGAAAAACGTAATGCCGGCTATGATAGATAGGTGTCCGAACACATTGCAGTATGAGGCTGAGTAGCCACCGCCCATTCATAATGCCCATGCTGACCCCTGTCCTCCCCCAAAAATGCCTACAAATGGCACGTAAGCATTACATCTGGACAATAGAGCAGTCGAAGAAGGTGGCCTAGTCTGATGAATTACGATTTTTTTTTTTTTTTTTTACTTCATGTGGACGGCCGAGTGCATGTGCATTGCTTACCTGGGAAAGAGACAGCACCAGTATGCACTGTGAGAAGCAAGCCGACACGAGTCAATTTGATGGTCTGGACAATGTTCAAAATTTGGCTCCTGATATTCATTTGGATGTCACTTTGACACGTACCACTTACGTACCCTCATCCCTTTACACCCCCCCCCCCCACACACACACACCTTAAATACATCAGATTAAAGAGTAAATCCCTTTGTCTGATCAGATCATCTGGATGGCTAGGCTACTGTTGCTATTTAAAGAATGATAGCTGTTCACCTGTTGCATAAACCTGTCCCTTGTCTGCAGTCATTTTCATTACCTTCATTACCACCTCCCACCCAGATCCTGCTGGCTGCTATGGCTAACACTTTTGCATTAAATGACTATTATGGAAATGAGAAATGATGTCTGTGTTTTTCAGTAAACTACTGGAGGCAGTATATGTTTATGCAGGCTTATCCCTACAAATATATTGTTTTATGCTGCACAAACTAAAAAACTAAGGATCTGTCCAGTGCCAGGTGTCTTCATTTCCTTTGCCAACCTTCCTCTCTGAACCACATTTTCAGCCAGCAACTGATTTTTTTTAACCCTTCCTTTCAATAAATTCCATCAATTCACCTGGTTAGTAAATCCATAAGCAGAGACAAGAATTAAAGGACCTCGGTGGCTGAGTTTGAGTTTGTGCAAAAAATTGTCATGAGATACATATTTCTTACTTTGACTATAAAGCTTTTTATGGAGTATCTTTCTTACTAGGCATGCACCAATCCCTTGATTGATACTGGAATTAGGAGCTATTAATATGTGAGTGGTCTAATACTAATATCCATTTAGTAGCCATGCTGGCTTGCTGCAAGCTTCTGCTGCAAGCTTCAAAGTTTGCCATCTGTGTCCTGTCAGGCAACATAACAGGCTTTCACCATCTAAAATCAGTGGGTTGCATGGGAAAATATGTAAAATCTGATCTAATGGTGAGCCCGGATTTCAGGCCAGTATTAATCATATATTATCTAATCCTTTATTATCCAGTAATATCCAATATACAGGGTATCCCAAAATTCTCCATACATAGGGGAAATTAGCACACACATAGAGGAAATTAACACACACACATAGGGGAAATTAAAATATTTTCCAGATGCCTCTAAGAATGACAGTAGAAGATCACACTCAAATCAGTCTCATTTCTATATTGGGAAGCTGTTGCAAGGTTGCAATGGACTTTAACAGGAAACGTGGCAAACACATCACACATGGCACTGCTGCCAAACTTATTAATAACTTGAAATTCAAAAAGATTGGAAGTGACCACCTGAGCAGTGGATGACCACGAACGTAAACTGCAGAAGGAAAAACCGACGTGGTACTGGCAAACATGGGGCAGTGGTGGCTTGGCGTTAAGGCTCTGGGTCACTGATTGGAAGGTCGGGCTTCAAGCCAAGCTGCTACTGGTGGGCCCTTGAGCAAGGCCCTTAACCTTGTCTGCTCCAGGGGCGCTGTATCATGGCTAACCCTGTACTCTGACCCCACCTTCCTAATATGCTGGGGTATGTGAAGAAAAGAACTTCATTTTTCTGTACTGTATATGTGACCAATAAAGACTAATTATCATTATCAAACATAGTCTCGTATGTATGGACACTTTTGGGACCCCCTGTATATCAAACTAGGGGTTGCCTGGACTAGACAACTAATATAATCACTATGTGTCACTGTGGGGAGCTGTTGACTTGTCATGAGATGAAAAACAAACAAACAAAAAAAAACAGTGAGGCAGATGATAAAAAACATAATATGTTATGGTCTCAGAATATTTCTAGTAGACAAGAATGAATTCGATGAACCCATTTCTACAGTCAACAGACAACAAGACTGTGTTGGGAAAGCTCTTGTTTTATTTATTATTTTGCTTTAATGGACCATTAAGACTTTGATTTCACTTTGTGTGAAGTGTAGAGCTCTGTGAGACTGTTTTTGTGTGTGTGTGTGTGTGTGTGTGTGTGTGTGTGTGTGTGTGTGTATTTTTTAAAAAGATATCCAACTCCCGCATTCTCCCAATGGAATTCCTTCTACAGTTATTTTTTGCTGTCCTTTAAAGCTAAATAAAATGTAAATAAAATTATTGCACTGTGTGCAGAGTTTGTTCGAGCCAGCACTGTGTGAAAGAGCACGTTTTGTTTAAATCCAATCCCACATGGCTAGTTTAGGGTCAGATCAGCGGTGCATGCCAGGTCAAAGAGGCCAGTTCAGACTTGTTAAAGGTTCAATTCAATTCAATTCAATTCAGTTTTATTTGTATAAAGCTTTTTACAATAGACATTGTCTCAAAGCAGCTTTACAGAAATAGAAACATGGTATACAAATAATGAAGGTGTGAATTTATCCCAACTGAGCAAGCCACTGAGTGGCGATGGTGGCAAGGAAAAACTCTCTAAGATGTTTTAAGAGGAAG
>JAOUWY010000022.1:17747912-17759124 GCA_025728095.1 Prietella phreatophila | reverse complement strand
TAGATTTATTTTTAAAATGTACAATTATTTTAAAAAATTGTTCTTGGTAAAGCACACAGACATTTCAGGCTTTTGCTATGCATGTGAAAATACACCTGTTATACAAAACCATATGTTTGTGACGTACAATCGCAAGGACGGTTAGTGCACTCCCTCGTTTCTGAGTGTGGACCTTGACACTCGGCCCAGCCATGTATAGACACACTGCAGCGCCGCTGCTTCTGCTGAGTGCCCGTTCCACATGATACTGAACAAGGAGACCAAGGAGCCCAATCCAACCACTGTCCCTCGACTTGAGAGTTAAAGACAGAGAGAGAGCAAGAGAGAGAGAGAGAGACAGAGACAGAGAAAGACAGAGACAGAAGTGAGGAAAATATAAGAAATAAGAGCAAAAAGGCACAAATGGCACAGATACAAAAAAAATCTATTTGGGTCAAAAAGTCTGAGTCTTGTATTAGGAACTAATTTTATTTAGTCAGACATTAAACAATATTATATTCCACAATACTTGAATTAATTGGTCAGAAGGTTTTGATTAATTTTCTTTAACTCTGACGATAATCCCAGCTGCAAGGATTATATTAATGTGCTAATTGTTTCATACCTTATTTCCATGTTAAGAACTTTCATAGGGACTTGTATGGTGGACATACCACACAAATGGATTTAAAAATGGATAAGCACTGATATAAGACATTTTCTGTGAGAAAATGTTTATTTAATATCTTTTGGAAGGACTCTCCAATGTCATATTATTATAATTATTCAAAATAATCAATTTTGGGTGGGTTGGTAACAATAACCGTCAACAAATCCCCTAACTGCCTGGATGGTATTCCACAAAGCAGGGTTAACTTACCTACATACAGATTAACCCAAACCTTGCTTACTCGGAGTATGTCGGTTCCAGAACACCAGTCAGGAGTTAGTTCAATCAACCTCCAATTGGTAAGTCAGAGTTAATGTGCGCACAAGGCGAGTACATAAAGACCAATGGATCGCTGATTTCAGGAGTCACCATGGAAACCCAGGGATAAAAAAAAAAAATACCCCAAAAAGCTGCATACTTCAGTGAAGCAGAGTTAGGGGTTTTAATGCAAGCTTATAAGGAATATAAGCTATTTATACAAAAAAAAAAGTATACAGAGAGTTGGCGTGAAAAGAACTAACAGATTGAGAACATGCGTGAATTTATAAGTTCATAAATATCCGAAAATTATCCTTTCATTATGATGCTAAATTAAACATTGATCCTATTAGACATGTGCCATAACATTTAATAGATATGCCTTAACTTTTAAACCTCCATCAATTTCTTAACACTGTACATAGGATTAATAATATAATAGGCTTTATATTTTATCAAGTGTAAACCTTCTGGACTTGGAGCCAAGTCAAAATGAAACACAAAAAAAAGATAATATTTCATAAACTTCCTAAACTGTAACCTATCTAATTGGCCCAACCTTCTATAATAACATTTCTCTAGGTTCTATATTCCACAAGAAGAAGGAAGAGGCCCAAATAATGGGAGGTGGGGCACTAGCACTCTATAAGTGGCTTGAGGGCGCACGTTAGCACGTGGTTACATGGTTAGCACGTTCGCCTCACACCTCCAGGGTCCGGGGTTCCCGCTGGGACCATGTGTGTGAGAAGTTTGCATGTTCTCCCCGTGCTGCGGGGGTTTCCTCCGTGATTGGCATGTCTAAAGTGTCCGTAGTGTATGAATGGGTGTGTGAGTGTGTATGTGATTGTGCCCTGTGATGGACTGGCACCCTGTACAGGGTGTACCCTGCCTTGTGTCCGATGCTCCCTGGGATAGGCTCCAGGTTCCCCGCAACCCTGAACACGGAGTAACATTGTGAATTCTTTATATTTCTGGATTTCTAGAGTTAATACTGACGTCTGGTGAAAGTTTCATGTGAATTGCCTCATTGGAAATATATTTACTGAAAAAAATGTTGATACGTACAATACTTATTTCCCCCAGTGTATAAGGTCCATCTTCAAACGCAAATTAGAAAATATAACATGGAGATGGACCGTCTACAACTTCAAATGGAAGAAAAAAAGGTGAACATATAAAAGGCCAGGCATGAAATTGAATTGCTGAAGCACTAGTTAAAGGTGGACAAAGTATTCGCCTACTGATTATTATTACTATGTCAGTTATTGTCGAATGGTGAAGTAATGAATTCAAATGTCTTTTTCAATTACAGAAAATTAACCTCAACTATTCACTTTGTGCATTAGTTATTTAATTAGAAATGATGTGGGAAGATCACATCTTGTAACATTCTGCAATCTCTTTGGTTCTCTGGAGGTTCCTCTTGCCATCTTCATCAATGGTTTATGGCCAGGGAACTGCACAAAATTGTGTAGGAACCATTTGAGTGTAAGGCTGTAGTGTGTAAGGCTGTACTCTCCACACCGTTGGCTTTTCCACATGCCCTGCATCGCCCACGTTATATACAGAAAACTCCCTGTGGCAAAAAAAAAAAATGAAGGGCAATGTGTAAAATGTGCTCGGTGTTAAGCGCTGATCCACAATGTGTCACGTTGGCGATGTGAAGTTTCAATATGTTTCATTAACAACTCTCGCAAAAAAACGTAACACTCCCGCAAATATTCATCTGGGTTTCATATAATCCGTGCTTCCTTGTCCACTGGATCTTCTTCAAAAGGACACGCTACCCTCTGTCAGTGCTCTAAAACAAACTAACCCTGGAACATAACCTGCTCCGGAGCAGGTTATGTTCAGCGAGTAAGTTGCTATGGCAACTTACATACCCTGAAAGTTACCTTCTTTTATGGAATCGAAAGTTGAGGTTATCCGTTAACTCTGAGTAAACTTACAAGGATAAGTCGCATAACCTGCTTTTGGGAATATCCCCCAGCTCTGTAATTGGTTTGCTTCCTGATTGTGTTTTTTTTTTCTCCATTTAGATCTTGATTAGTTTGCCTATTTATACACTCCTGTGGGTTTGCCTCTCAAGTCTTATTGTGCATTCATTTGAATTCTGAGACTTTTCCTTGTTTCCGTGTCTCCTGTTTTTGCCTCTCGATTCCTCTGTGGTCTATAATTATGGATTTGCCCAGTCTGGCAATGCCTGCATTCGTACTGAACCATGCGATGAGTTTCGTAAAGTCCTTGATAAACAACATGCTGAGTTTACACATTTGCATCCTGGCATTATTCACTGCACAGTACAGTAACTCTGCTTCGTGGTGTGTTTATTCTTCAAATACACAGTGTTACATAAATACAATATGCGCTTGACTTTCTTCTTAAACCTATTTGTCAAGAATGTATTAATTATATACATTTCATAACACACACATGTTTGTAACAGAAAAAAAAATTATGGCTTTTTATGGCCTATTTGTTATACTAGCATCTTATTTCCGGAACTCTATTATGAGTACTGATAAACATAATTTGTCAAAACTATATCAGCTTATTATCAAGTACTGATTAAATAAAGCCTTTTAAATTCTGAGCTCAGACATTTAGACCTTAAGAAAAAGGTGGAGAACAGCAGAACGAAACTGACAGGGTCTAGTTAATAAGGCAGAATGACAGAACAACAAGCAGACATTGATGCAGACACAAGCGGAGAAGCAGGCTGTGTCTGTATCCAGGGAATTGGACAGTACTGTAATGATTCACTATCATATATGAACCCACTTATGAACTGCAGTAACAAAGCCAGTATGTATGACCTGCTTCATTGGTTTGAGTCACCTTGAACCCCAAACTACAATTTATATTTTATACAGTACATTGCTGCAAACCGAAAAGTCTGATGATATCATGTGAGTGGCAGTCTAGGAAAACACATCTGTGCATCTGAAAAAAAAATAATAAAAAAATATATTGACCAAAATGTTTTCTGTCAATAATACACTTTAACATCTTTACTTTTCCAACCATGCCTGCATACATCATGTTGGGTAGGGAGCCGGTTTCACAAAAGCAGTAGTTAAAACAATCAGTCTGATTAAAGATGTCTCAAATGAATGTCTTGTACTAAAGATTTGTTCAATTTGTTGGATATTTATTTGTCAAAGAGAAACAAATTCAATCCTAATCAATTCAAATTGTAATCAGAGACACTCAAATTGTCCTCAATGCATTGCGAAATTATAATAATACATAAAACAGAAATGTCTGAATCAATCAGTATTTATTTCCCCAATTATGTTAGCATGAACAGAGAGTTTTCGAGTGAATTGACAACGAGGCTCGAATTTAAATGCCTTGAGTGACTTATGTAATGATGAATGATGTGGATGATGTTGGAAATCAAAGTAAGAACTCATTTCCTTTTGTAAACGTATAACTTTCAAACTTGCCAGTAATGTTAATGTTATAAATGTAGATGTAGGCAGGACATGTTTCAGCAGAATTGGAATCTTTAATGCTTTCATGCATGAATAATGAGATCCTAATCAAGCATTTTTTTTCTCTGTGCGTGTTTTTACTCTTCTTTAGGCATAAAGAATATATATAATTTTACCTTAACTTTACTTTTACATACATTTTTCAAAAAGTTATTGAAGTGTCCACTCCAGTAGAGTGCATATGAAGAATTAGTGTCCACTCTAGTGGCTGTTATGCAGTTATTCTATAGAAATGCTTGCAATAGCCAGAAAATGGCTCTTGAATAGCTGTCATTTGTAGTGACTACTATGCAATGAAAGGGTTAAATGCACTTTTGCGGATAACCAGACTGTTTCCATGAACACCCTGAAGTTTATTTATTATTATTTAGCAAAACCAATAACATTTGTTACATTTATTAATGAATGATAAGTTATACATTTACTTTTGGCATGTTCTCAAGACAACTTAGTTCTTGTTATCATTTACGTCGTATGCTTATAGCTTATCATGTGAAAATTTGAAAGTGCACTGACACTGGAAACTCCTTCCATGAAAAAAAAAAAAATCTTTTCTTCTAAAAAGTTTCATTGTACAGATCACACATATTTTTGGTTAAATTAAAAGAAAATAAAAAAACATTAGTCAAGTAATTGAACGGAATGGAGTTTAGGACAGATGCAAATGCAGATAAGAGATTTATTAAAGAGAAGCAGGAAGACAAATCCAAAACATGAGACATATGCGTGGTCAAAAAACAGGTAGTAGTTCAGGCGATCAACAAACGGGCATAAACAAGGCAAAATAGGAATCGAGAATGAGGGCGAGAACAAGATCAAAACTTTAACGCATGAACCGAGAAACATACGCTTGGTATACTGAAAACTCACGCAGTACTTTATGAAGTATATAGAGACATAAGGGGTTTATATGACAAACGTAATTAAGGGTGAAACAAAACAGCTGAGACTAATGATGACACATGCTGAGAAACAACAAATGACAATACAGGGGAAGAGACAGGACATAAACCATAACAAATGCATGTGTAGAAAGTAAATAAAGTCAGTGTCACTGACAAACCCGGAAGCACACCGTGTGCTCCTGCGCCAGTGTGAGGGGAAATCATAACAGGTAGAATGTTTTCAGGTAGTTTGGGGAGTCAATTTTAAGTGGATCTGTTATCCACTCAAAAGACTATGAAAGCTACTTCCACACAAATGTAATGGGGATATTCTGCATGTGGTTGCGCAATGCTAACTTTCATGATCTGCCATAATACCTACAATCTGCAGCCAATGGGAACGCTTCTCTATCAGCACACATTCTCACAGGACCAATCAGGGAAATTAAGAGTCTTAACAGAGCTGAAAATCTCAAGAAACATTTACTTTAACAGATGCTATAGTTGAAGCTGTCATTTATGCTGATTCTAAAGATACTATTGGCTTTTACTGTATCAATTTTTTTTTATTGCACTGACAAAGGCTGTCACTCGTATTTTTGTTGATACTCAAAAAAAGTCAAGAAAAAGAGGAGTTTGAAGGGGAGAGAGACAGTCTGTTAGGCAGGATGAAAAAAAAACTATAATAAATTATTTTCGACCACCTGGTAGAAAAAAACTAAACAAAAAAACTAGAAGTGAGATGGCAGAGGGTTGTGATAGGGAGGATAAGGATGAATAAACTGTGTTTGTTTTATGCCACATATAATTCATGAATATTGGTGACTGACTGAATTTCATGTGCCTGTGTATGATATGCAAGAAAGCATGTTGTTTGGAGGAGACATAAAATAAGTGTAATGTTGTTATATATTATAGATGAACTTATTATAGAGGTATTTAATTGTTATTTATATGTTTACATATGTATTATATTTACATGTTTACAACACCTCCCCAACTAGAGTCCCCACAGCATATATTGCCCATTTCTATCCAGTGCATACATGTACAGTTGAAATATATCATTATAAACACATAAACCATTACTAAATACACTTAATACCCCAGCTTTAATACTCTGCAGTCTGGTGGCTGTTATCAGAATGTAAATGAGAGATAAGAGTATCTTTAACAACATTAAATACTTAGAAAAAAAAAATCAGTAAAGCAGATTAATATCTGCAGGCAATTACAACAAAAAGAGATTTTGGATAACATCAATACAGAAATTAATGAGAGTTCTCATTTCACTTTGATACTATGAATTCTCACTGCTCCTCATTTGATACTGACAGTGATACTTACATAAAACATCACCATATCAACAAAGATAGGATTTTCTTTGTTATAAGAACATGTTTTTTTTATTGTTTATTATTAGCGTCTGTGAATGTCTCTGTTAATGAGTTGATATCAATAACATATAATAATATGTGCATTAATATAAATCTGTGATCTGCACTATTGTCCGAGTTACTGTTACACTGATTTTATCAACACCTTCTGTCCAATCAGATTTAATAATTTGACATTGTTCTAGTATTGTTGGTTTGTTTGTAATTTAACGCTGTGCC
Source organism: Prietella phreatophila (assembly GCA_025728095.1). Classification (NCBI taxonomy): domain Eukaryota; kingdom Metazoa; phylum Chordata; class Actinopteri; order Siluriformes; family Ictaluridae; genus Prietella; species Prietella phreatophila. The sequence continues at coordinate 17,752,220 of JAOUWY010000022.1, read as the reverse complement.
AGCTACAATGGCAACAAAATATGAAGAATTTACAAAAGGTTTTTTTCCAAGTTTATCTTCAATTAAAAAAATTCTAAATCTGGCCTCAATCTGGAATCAACCAAATAAACAACAACAACAAAAAAGAGTCCCAAAGGGTTTGAAACCATCACAGCCCAGTACAACATGCCTCAGAAATATTGGACTTTGGCATAAGGTGTGTAAAGGAGGATCTTCAATTGCTGTAGTACAAAATCAACATAAAGCACACAATGATTTAGACATTACATATGAATAGCAGATCACAATTCTATATATCAAATTTATGAACATTAAACACAGCATTGTGGTAGTGAACCTATTTCTGAGTAAATCAGATTACCCTGACTTTTTTAAGATCAGATCATGATAGATAATTGTTTTTTTAGCATGTAAACCCTTGAGCTTAAAGATTAAATTGACAACCAAAACTAGTGTAATGATGTTTACATGACCTGTGTTCCAGCAGAGAAGCCCTCTGACTCAAACCTGACATGTTTCATACCTCCAGCAAATTAGTTTCTTCTACTGTTACCGTCTCCTTATGATGCATGAGCTGACTGGGGAAATGTGGCAAAATATGTGTTTAAGCCGATTTCAGTATGATTAATGGAGTATGTTAAAAACATATTTGCTTTACCAATTGAAGGCACATGGAAGAGGAGGCACAAGATGGAAAATAATGGCCTTGCCATCTCTACTCAGTGAAACTCAGCTCAGCTTTTTTTTGTTGTTGCTTTTTGTTGTTGTTGTTGTTTTTTTGGTTTGTTTTTTTAAAGCGCTATTAATGCTTATTTAGTACACCTGCAGTATTTGAGGCTTAATGTTGTGCTCTGGATTAATCAGGTAAATATTAATCAGTCATGCGAGTTATGACAGGTTGACCTACACAAAGAGGAAACAAAAAGGAGATTATCCCATATGCAGCAGCAGAAAAGTGTGATAAATAACACCAATCATCTGATGCTCATAAACTCAATTGGTGTTGAGGAACGTGCTCTCTCTGTGTGTGTGTGTGTGTGTGTGTGTGTGTGTGTGTGTGTGTGTGTGGGTGCTGCTCTGAATGGTGAAGTCATCACTCAAAGAAATGGTCAGCAATAAAAAAGGACACGAGAGGATTTTAGTTGCCAGGAGAGATGGCAGCTGAAGTGAAAAACGTGAGCGAGAGAGTGAGAGAGAGAGAGAGAGAGAGAGAGAGAGAGAGAGACATGGAACTGTCCATGAATAAATCTTTAAAACTCTGAGGAGAAATTTTAAGGATCTATGATTGTCACAGAATCAACTACAAGAACCATGAAGATGAAAATATAATAATAATAATAATAATAATAATAATAACAACTTTTACTACTATTATTATTATTATTATTATTATTATTACTACTACTACTACTACAACTACTACTATGCTTTAACAACCATCTTTCTTCTGATTGACAAATGTTGTATCTCTGGCAGTCATACCAATAAAGCTAGAGATAGAGAGAAACAGGCAGAGAGGAATGACAGCGAAAGACTGCCATTCATTTTGGGAAGCAGCCAACAGTCAAATTTGTGGCCAGCTGTCACAGTGAGGCAGCTACACTTTTAAAATAATTGTTCCTTTTTGTCTTCTCTTGCTCTTTGTTTATGATTAATACCTTTGTTACTAAGTTTGTTCTTTCCTTCATGTTATTTACTCTGGAAATAATAGAATCGGGAACGTTCTTCACAAACCAAAACTTTGATGAAATAGGTAGATGAGTGAGTGAGTGAGAGAGAGAGAGAGAGAGAGAGAGAGGGAAATTATTTTCAGCATAGTTAAATATAGCACATTCATACCAAGCAATTACAATAACATACTGTATGACCATCTAATGTGATGTGAGGTAGTTATAACAATCTTGATTTCTCTGCGTGACCGTTTAGTAACTATTTTGTAAAAAAAACAAACAAAAAAAAAACAAGTAATTTGTTTCTGTCTTGATGTTTCAGACACTCTCTTCTCTTACTCCTTCTTTCTTTCAAGGTCAACCCTAGCCATTTCACTGCAAAAATATAAATAAATAGGATACTGCATGTGCATTGACAGTTCACTCTATATACAGTGAAAGAAATATGAAATTGTACCCGTAGACAAATATGCCATATGTTTTTTATTTTTAAATTTATTTTACATTTACATTTATGACATTTGGGAGATGCCCTTATCCAGAGCAACTTACTTTTATCTCATTTAAACATCTGAGCAGTTGATGGTTAAGGGCCTTGCTCAAGCGTCCATCAGTGGCAGCCTGGCGGTGCTAGGGTTTGAACTCATGACCTTCCAATTGTGAAATTAACCACTGAGCAACCAATGCCACATTTTTAGGAGACTATTCCCATAATCAGATTATTGGCTACTTGTTGTTTAAGATCAATACCTTTTTTTTATTTAGCTTAATTAAATTAACCTGTAATTAACCTTACATTTTCCTGTAAAGTTTGCTTCGGGAATAACATTTGTGCAAAGAAAGCATCATATAACTTTAACATGGGAGGGAGGACAGAGAGAGAGAGAGAGAGAGAGAGAGAGAGAGAGAGAGAGAGAGAGAGAGAGTGAGAGTGAGAGAGAGAGAGAGGAGAGAATGCATCTATAAGTTATTGAAGCCTACTATACTTCTCCATGCCCCACAAGGCTGTGTGGGTGTTTATCATCTCAAAGGCAACTGGCCTTTGAACCTCAATATCTATGGACATCCATATTTTCAGCAGTGAGCAGGATAAACTTGTGTTGTTTTCTTTTCTGCTTCTCAGCATCAAACTTCCAACTTCGGTACAAACTACTTTACTGATTTCTCTATCATTCTGCTAAGAACAATAATTTGGATGGAAATGTGCCTTTACTATTAAAACTTCAATTAATGATTAATTCATCTTCACTGCCTGAAAATATTCAAGCATGTTTACAGTTCATCAGTTTAATGTAGTGGCCACTAACCCTATTCCTGGAGATCATTGCCTTAAAAAGTTCTTGGTTAACTAAAACAGGGGTGTTAGATTTTGGTTGAAACCTGCAAGAAGGTAGATCTCCAGGAACAGGGTTAGTGACCACTGGTTTAATGCATTCTTTCATTCTCTTCCATAGCCGCTCAGAGCCCCTTGATTAAAATCATCTCTCTCTTTCCTCTAAAACCTGCCTCTTAAACAGTATATGAAACATCTGCTTATCCTTTTACTAGTTATGACCACAGAAGATCACTCTTGAAGTGTAAACCGAAGTGCATTCTAAATCTTGACAGTATAGAATGATTTTTAAAGGTAAGGTATTTTAACCTTTCCTTAAAATAATGCAATATGATTTAACCCCTTAAACTCCAGAAATGCCAAAGTTTAATTATTACCCTCATCCAGAGCAACATACATCTGAGCAGTTATAGGTTAAGGGTCCAGCAGGGGTACCTTGGCGATGCTGGGATTTGAACCTATGACCTGTCAAGCTGTAGTCCACCATGTTAACCACTCCTCATTTACATAACCACTTTTCCTTGAAATTTCTTTGCAGTTTGTCATGTAACAGCAAACCTTTCCCATCCTGCACTGCGGCCTACAAACATGACCGCCATGGACTGCAATTCCCAGAACACTCATTCATTCTAATCACACCTAAGCACATTCTAAGCACACCTGCATCCAATCTCACACATAATCACACCACAGTTTATAAGGCCATTCGAGGCTTTCACTCTTTGCGAAGTATTGCGTGTTATCACCGTACCAAGCGTTTGTACCCTGTTCCTCATTTTTGATTCATGTTCTTTGATCCTGTTTCTGTTTCTCGTTCTCGCCTTGCCGATTTGATCCTGTTTGCTGATCGTCTGAACCACTGCATGTTTTATATGATTTGGATTTGTCTGCCTGCCTCTCTTTATTAAAAGCTCTTATCTGTGCTTGCACCTGTCCTAACCTTCATTACGTTAATAATGTGACACAGTTCCTGAATATTTCATACCAGTCACTGAAAAATAACATGCTTAAACATGAACAACTGAATAATGGAGAAGTTTAGTTTACATTTATACAGTGAGGGAAAAAAGTATTTGATCCCCTGCTGATTTTGTACATTTACCCACTGACAAAGAAATGACCAGTTTATAATTTTAATGGTAGATTTATGTGAACAGTGAGAGACAGAATAACAACAAAAAAATAGAGAAAACGCATGTCAAAAAAGTTATAAATTGATTTGCATTTTAATGAGGGAAATAAGTATTTGACCCCCTCTCAATCAGAAAGATTTCTGGCTCCCATGTGTCTTTTATACAGGTAACG
>JAOUWY010000022.1:17587051-17597186 GCA_025728095.1 Prietella phreatophila | reverse complement strand
CACACACACACACACACACACACACACACACACACACACACACACACACACACACACACACACACACACACGCAAAAGGTGTTCTCTATTTGGAAAAGCAGATTAAGATCACCCTAACTTTTGTGATTTACTGTTACCAACAGTGATCTTATATTTATTCCATCCATCTTCAACCACTTATTCCTTCGTCAGGGTCACTTATTTATTTATTTTCTTAAAGCAAATCTTCTTAAAACACTGAACATGTCAAGTAATCCAAAAGTAATCAGATTACATTACTTTCATGTTGTGATACTTGCGATAATGTCACAGATTATATTTTTTGTATAAAGTAATTTGTAACTGTAACGGAATACATTGTTAATGTAACCCTCCCAAGCCTGATTATGAGCATAGTAATAACATCCTGTGTTCCTACACAGGACCCTACTTGTATCAGCATGTAGGCTGCAATTAACAAATATCAGACTTGTGGGAGTTCTTAAAAGAGGTTAATAAAAACTCAAATTGGTTTTTCATATGAATGTTTAACATGTAGCTCTATCTCGTGGAGTCAAAATGATATGCAATACTAACTTCAAACAGATTTCTGGACCATTATGCTTATGTGCTTTCTCTCCACAAAAAGCGCTGTTGTTGTTTTTTTGTTTTTTTGTGCCAGTGTTGTACTTTCTCCAGAAACGCTTTCATTGCCTTCGACCAAACATGAGGTGGAACACATGTAAAATCCTTTTCCATCCATCATCATGTGAAAAAACCAAAGACCGGAAAATAGTGTGAAAACACCCGTACACATGATGGGGATCATTGAGCCTGTTCTGTAGACAGTGGTCCAGGTTCTCGTGAAGATTGATGGCATCAGGCTGTATGCATTGCCGAGTTAAGCACATTCAGCGAGGAGTTAATACTGCACTATGTTGGTATTCGGATTTCAGTTAACTGCAGGATTAAGCACTGCTTGTTATCTGCTATGTGCACACAGAAGGTAGAGTTTGACACCTGTAATTCTAGTGTGATAGCATCACAGGCTCCTAATAGTATAAAATCCAGTGTGTTACTATTTGATGCAACCACAATATTTTACCTTGAAATTCACATGTTCATCAATGCAAATGCAAACAAATACATTATGGAATAATAAAACAATGCTGTTATAGGCAACTAATCAACAACAGGGCACTGTGATGCATGCCAACACGAAACACAGCTACTGTTACCACTCTGAAGCTAATTATAAAAGCACTAAAAGCACATCTTTAAGTGCGTTTTTCTACCACAACGTGTCACTACCATGTGTGGAATGTTAAGGTTGTGGAAGCTCCACAAGACTATTTAGTTTCTGTTATCACTTAGACTATAGCAACTATAAACAGTCGTCCTCTCACCATGAACTGTTCTGACCTTTCTGACCCTTACAAAGCAATGACACTGGAGACTCCTTCCATTAAATGTTCAATAAAAATCTCATTACAGAAAGCTTCATATATCATAACACCTAAATCTTTTCTCTTTGTTAACTGTTAACACATTTTTTTAAATTTATTGTTTATTATTAGCCTTAGATTACATGAAGCATGAGTGAATTGAATTGAATTGATGCAAGTCTCTGTGAATGAGTGGTTACTATAGAAACGATGTATGTTTCGGAACAAGCACATTTATATAAACCTGTGTTTTGAGTTACAGCCAACACTACTGAGAAAAAGGTACTGTTATAGAACATTAAACAACACCTGATCAATCAGAATTGAGACTTCAACAGGGCGGTGTTTCGAATAAATGAAACATTGTGAAAGAAATCATTGATTCAATTGTTCTGACAGAAAATATTTTTTTTATTTTCTTTAATTTTTTTTTTTTTTAATTTTTTTTTTCGCTTATTCTAAGACTGTGCTTCTCTCAGAGTCTGAATTTGATATGGCATTTTATACATCACTTGTTTCTGAGGTAAATGTTTTCAACTACAGCAGTTTTAAGTAATGGCTTGGTCAGCCATTAAACCACGTTACATGACTTTGATTGAGTATCTCGGCCACATTAAACTGTGTTGTTTGCACAATTTAGTATGTTGGTGCATGAAATAAAACCATAATAAAACAAAATGAAAGAAATATTTTTTTGTGGCCTGCCCAGTCACATCTGATGCAGTTTTAAATTACAGCATTTTTTTTAACCCTTGCCTCAGCTTTTTTGCTTTCTGATGCTATTCCTTTTTTGACTCTGTTAATTGTGCAATATGCTATATCAGGTCCATCAGTTAGCAGCAGTGTTTGGTAAGGTACTCAAAAAAGTAATCCACTACAGATTAGCAATTACTACACTGTAAAACCGGATAGTTCATTTAACTCAAAAAATTTGAGGAAACTAATTACCTAAAATTTTAAGTTGATAAATCAAAATCTTTAAGCTAAATACACTTAAATATAATACAAATTTAATGCAAACTTGTTATATTTAAGTGTATTTGACATAAAGAAATTGATTTATCTACTTAAAAATGTTGATGTAATTAGTTTCCTCAATTTTTGAGGGTTAAATGAACTTATCCAGATTTACAGTGGTGTAAAATTGTAATCTGATTACATTACTGATTACTGCATGTTACAAGTAATCAGATTACTAATCACGTTACTTTCAAGACCTATCAAACCTACAAAAATACACTACAAAGTGAAACTCATAGTTCTTTCAGTAATTTTAGCGTGTGTCAGTGTATGATATGATCAGAAAAAGTTGGATTTATCATAAAACTTGCCTTGGGTGTTGTCACTGTTTGTAGGACTACAGACCGATAAAATATAAAACTTTTCTAACTAGGCTAGTTTGGTGTCGTGGGTCAAGGGGAGGCACAGCTAAGCGATCATTGAATGGGTTGCAAAGTACATTATATTTCCTTATGCTCTGCTTATATGTAATTAACATAACTTAAGTTTAAGTTTCCAACTCTAATTACAGTTCATAACTAATGCGAAATACTAGGACTTTAACCCAAATCCTGGAATGGGGGTTAAAAACTGAATATAAATATTTTAGTAAAATCATGCCCACAAATATATACCCAATTCACTTTAGAAATTGTCAGTGTTTCCATTCATTACTTTGCTTTATGTATTTTATCCATAAAAATGAACAGTACTTAGTCATACTGCACATCAATCATAGAAAATAATTCTTTCATATGCTTAAAAATATATATTTTTGACTATTAAAAGAGCTAGCTTAGCATTTTCTCATGTGTGCATGATGTCTGTACACTGTGTGTGTGTAAAATTCTCAAGTTCGGATGCTTATTAGAACACTACTCATTGCTGTCATTACAACACACCAACAGGAAGGAAATGGTTAACCGCAGAGCAAGAGATCCTTGATCTCTTGAATAATAATAATGAATATTTCTTTACATAGCTTCTATGGAGAGGAAAAATGCAGCACAAGCAAAATGTATATCAAAATGGATCTCTAATCAAGACTGGAGCAGAGATGGAGAAATGGCTTTTAAGTGCTTCATAGCATTACCATAGCAACCGGCCGTGATCCGTGGCACCATTAGCCTATTTAACCCTTAGGTTCTGTCTTTTTTCTTTTCTTTTTTTTTAAATAAGGAGATTTTGTTCACAGTTAAACCATATATTTCTCTAAAACCTCATATTTCTTCAATTTCTCTAAGAAAAAAAACATTTTAAGAATAATATTTATGTCACAGATAAATTGAGGACTTTACAAGGTGAAGTAAAACTGTCAAAAATGACTGGCCTGGTAAAGTGTAGTCACTGTTACAAGACAGATAAATTTTATATTGCTGGCCAGTAATCTGAAGGTGAAAGTAAGGTGAAAACGTTTAACAAGGAAAGGTGTAAATGGTGTCAAGCAGGTGCTCTAAAGCCTCTTAAAATTACTCCATATGTCATGGATTTCTCTTGACAACAAGCCTCTCAAGCCAGGTTCCCGCCTAAGAACTTCTGGACTATGAGTTCTGTGTGAACATTTTGTCCAGAAGGCCAGGACCACCGGGGCTGGGGGCTCTGTCACGGATTTCCCCTCATGAGCATGTGAACTTCCAGAAGCGCAACAGTGCGTGCTTCCGGGTTGTCTCTGACTGTGTTTACTTTTGACACGTGTGTTTTGTTTTGGTTTCCACCCTGTCTCCACTCCTGTTATGTTATTGATTATTTCCTAATGTCTCAGCTGTTCTGTGTTTTGCCCTTTGATTACATTCTACATTTAAAACCCTGTATTTGTCCTGACAGACGTATTGTGTTTACGTATTTTGTCGTCATAGCCATACTAAGCCTTTCATTATCTGCGTTTCTTCGATTTTTGATCCTTAAGATCTTTGTCCCTCCCAAATCACCTCCCAAAGCATGATAAAGACACATCACCTGGTTGGTCTTTCTCACATGAAAACATACACACACAATATAATAGGGACCTTTATTTATTGCTTATTAAGAGATCCTCAGGCAAAAGTGTATCAAAATATATTTTTCTCAGTGCTAACTGCTTCAATCTATACTCTTTATTAATCCTGTTTACAGAATGGATTGTCTGACTGTAACACCCCAACCCCCACCCCTCCCAACTGACTGACTATATTTTGCACGGTAGACAGATAGTAACGTGAAGTAAAAGGAAAGCAAATGAAGCTGCCACTTTTCAGCTCACAGCTCCTTCGTGCTACACACACACACACACACACACACACACACACACACACACACACACACACACACAAACGGCCAGAGAGAAAAGAGAAAACCACATTAATATACGTGGGTAAAGAGGGTCATTAGCCCTCTATCTTGTCCCCCCAACAACCTCCCTCATGCAGCAGCCTACTAAACCACGCCCCCACCTGCTACATCATCCTTTGAAGTCCACTCACAGCATGTGACTCACTGCAGATGTGTGTTTAAAACAGCACTTGGTTTCTGGAAGTAATGGAGGGCATGTTTGGTGACAAAGGCCAAAATGAGGAGCTCTTCTGTGGGATCAAAGAGTCAGCAGTGGCTCTCAACCCGGCTTACATAAATCTATAATGACCCTTCAAACACACGGGCTGAAAAGACGCAGGAAACTAAGTCAGGTTACGATGCACGCAATGATTTTGAGAGCCATGTCAAAAGGCCCGCATGAGGCTGCAAACAGGATTTGCAAAGTGCTTAATCAAGTGCATGTACATGTCCATAATGGCCCAGGAGGGATGAAGAATATGAACAGATGAGGTAGTTACTTTTTACTCCTCATTAGATCCCCATTACGCAGTTATGTCATTTGGCTAAAATGTGTTTTATGATCTCTCTTTGGTTTAAACCCCAGTATTTAAAAGTTATTAGTCTCATCTAGAGCTTCTGTCAGTCTAACCTCCCAGCAAACAAGACCATCAGATGCTTGAACAAAGTGGGTCTTGATCAGTTGACCAAAGTGTGCCAGCACTAGACTGACTTTGGCTGCCTTTTTTGTGTTTCTTCAAATCGTGTGGTAATTGAGGTAGCAGCTAGACAAGGAAAATGTGTCAGATCATTTAAAAACAACAACATTAATTTGTAATAACACAACTCTTTATGATGGAGTCTTTTCTACAAACTGTTAATTTCCTCTACCTTCCTTCTTCTTCTTCTTCATAATAATAATAATAATAATAATAATAATAATTTCATTTCAGACCCAAATCAGTTCTAACGCTTATGACTGGCCATTTTTCATCTAATCTGCCTAATCTGTTCCTTAATAATAATTACATGTATTACAGTATGCATAGATATGTAAAGTTAAACCTTTTTCATAAATAGCTTTAAGAGGACCAGGACCTGATGGAGCACCAACAGCTGGCTGTATTCATTATGGTAGTGAGTATTGTTAGGTCTATTCATGCCATGAATGCCATTTACCAGATTGCACTGCAGCCTACAAACATGGCCACCATGGATGCAATTCCCAGAACACTCACACATTGACACAATCACGCACACCTGCATTCAATTCTCAGCACTATCACAGCCACAGTTTAAAAGGACTTTCAGTTCACTCACACACTGTGAAGTATACACTCTATTATTTGTGTTTGTGATGAGACCAAGCTTATTTAGCGCTCTGCTCATGTTTGTGTTATTGACCTCTTTTTGCCCAGTGTTTTCTGAGATTGTTCTGCCTTTGATATCCTGTTTGGTCCTGATTACCTGTCCTTTTGCCTGTTTCTTGATTATGATTTTTGCCTACGTGTTGGATTTGCCTGCCTGGATCTTAATAAACATATTTTACCTACATTTGGATCTGTCTGCCTGTTCCCTCATATGACAAGTATAACATCTTTAATATGAAAATTATCTATAATATTTCATTCAGCTGTGATAGTGATCATTTTGTGTGCATTTGGCATTTTTGTATGATATACTTTTAAATAATGTATTTTATTATTATTATTATTATTATTATTATTATTATTATTATTTGTATTATTATTATTTCATAAAATGCTTATAGGGGTATTATGTGGTATTTAAAAAGCAAATTATCCTTGAAAGTTTTCGGGAAAAAAAAATCTTGCTGACATGTTACTGAAGCGGTGGTCCTGGCCTTCTGGACAAAATGTTCACACAGAACTCATAGTCCAGAAGTTCTTATTTCTATTATTCTAAATCAAGAGAATTCTGTAAATTTTATTTAAACCGAAAAATAGTTTGTTTCTGGTTTTCTCTCAAAGCTGCAGTTTACCAAATTGCATGGTGGGGGTCTGCCCGGTAATTGGTGTCATAACTGATTTCCCAGATACCTTCACTCACCACAGTTTTTTTTTTTCCAATTTTATTGATTGTTAGAGTTCAGTGTCTGAGGTTGGGGCTAACAGTCAAGTTGTTCGGCTCACTAGATTTGCTCAGGCTGAACATTTCATTCTGGGTCAGTGCAGAGTGCCTACCATACCTAAACCACCAAACCCTGACCCACTTTGCTAGTCTGGATATAAAACCCTCAGCACAAAGCAGCGATCAGAAAAAGAAGAGAGATCGTTCCACTCCACAAACCAGGATAACCAGTGAGAGAGAGACCTAAACTCCCACTCCTCCCCCTCATCAATATTATCACTTGCTCTTTGCACTGCTGAGGAATGGGATTAGGAATCAGAGATTAGGAATACTGCTCTGCCCCCCCCCCAGGCAATGTCTGACAAAACCATGTTCCAGAATATCCCAGGAAGTCCCCTATGAAAGGAAGCTCTAAAGGTTCATTTCCAGTGCCGCAATGTCAGTGAAAGACTGTATTAAATTTTTCAGACCACATGTGTAGTTGAAGTCTATTTTACCTCTACCTTGAGGCCCACCTAGCACTAGAGGCCATCTTCCATCGACATGCTTACACTACCCATTAGGCTTACCATGCTTTGGCTATTGATTTATTCATTCACGTTGCAGGTGGTTAATAAGCAGCAAAGCAAAGGGAATGGAGTTAAATCTTTCAGGGACAGCAGACACATTGAGGAAATTGAAGCAGCACGAAAGACAGAAGGACTACAGGCCTGAAGGTTACTAATTCTCATCAAAAGAAAAAAAGACTCAACAAATCCTGGCACATGTGAAATGTTGATGTATTAAATAGTTACAGGTTTCAAGAGAATATGCCACATTATATACCTATTAGGTAATTAGTTAGGCTTGGTGGTTAGCAAGTTCGCTTCACACCTCTGGTGTCTGGGGTTCGATTCCCGCCAGGGCCGTGTGTGTGGAGCTGGCTTGTTCTCCCCGTGCTGCAGGGGTTTCCTCCGGGTGCTCTGGTTTCCTCCACCAGTCCAAAGACATGCATGGTAGGTTGATTGGCATGTCTAAAGTGTCCGTAGTGTGTGAATGTGTGTATCTGCCCTGTGATGGACTGGCACCCTGTCCAGGGTGTACCCCACCCAATGCTCTTTGGGATAGGCTCCAGGTTCCCCATGATTCTGAAAAGGAGTAAGCGGTTGAAGATGGATGGATGGTAATTAGTTAGTTTTTCAGTCTTTCAATGGCTATTCTGTCTAGTATGCTTTCTACTGCCAATATACAGTAGAATGCTATCTATGGTGCTTTCTTTTCTTTCTTATATGATCTAGATAGAAAAAATACATAGCCAAGGCAGAGTGGGAAAATGTCGGATGTTGCTGTGGCTGAATTAGGGAAAACAGCCTAAACATACTTTGACAAATCTGCTTTTTAGAAAACACCAATATGTTTCAGCAAAACAGTGTAGACATGTCTGACAAGAAGGAGGGAGAAGCCATGCTGTGAGGATGCGCACCTGGCATTTATTAGGCTAATAAAGGAGATAAAGGAGTGGCTGGAAATTCCGGATAAGGACAAAAGTGTCCACTTCGGTGCTTAATTTTAGGTTTGAGTTTGGTTTATTATTAAACTTTATGTTTGTGTTCAGCCAGTTCTTGCAGGCAAGTTTAAGTTTGTTACACTGGTGCTGAAACCCGGGAAGTAGGGACGCACTCTTGGAGAGCTCTTGCCCCTGTGGGTGGATCATGATGCCAAGGAAGCGGTGGTGTTGCAGCGGTTGCTGAGGAGGACAGAGGAGTCACTGCCATCTGCCAAGGGCGGAGGAACTGCTGCCATCCACCTGAAAAAGGGAGGAGAGGTTGCCGTCCACCAGGGGAAGGAGGACCTGCTGCCATCTGCCAAGGAAGCAAAGATATGTCTGCTGTCCGCTTGAAAAGGGGAGGAGCCGTAGCTGTTCGCCAGGGAAGCAGAGATGTGGCTGCCATTCGCCTGAAAAGGGGAGGAGCCATAGCCGTCCTCTGAAGAAGCAGAGATGTGGCTGCCATCGACCTGAGAAGGGGAGGAGCCACAGTTGCCTACTCGGAAGTCCAGTGCAATCACCCGACATTGTTGGGGATCACTTCCATGCTGGCTACGAACAAGATGACGGCGTGTCTGGGAACCAGAGTGTTTTTTATGTCTTCCTCTGTCTCTTCTGCACGCTTCTTCTCTCTTCCCTTGCTTCCAGGATGCAGGGCCGGCTGGCTGAAAGATGTAGACGAGAGGGCAGCACTGCCCTCCCGTAAGGGTGGGAGGGGGTTTGCATCAGGCCTGAATCTGGCAGTGGAGGAGTGTGATGAGGAGGAGAGAGAAGCCAGGTTGTGAGGATGCACACCTGGCACTGATTTGGCTAATCAGTTTGGAGAGAGAGATAAAGGAGCGGCTGGAAGCACCAGTGATGGAGGGAGAGAGAGATGCATGTGCACTTTGTGTTCCATTTGTGTGTTTTATCTTCTGTTTCAGTTCTGTTCATTATTAAACTTTTTGTTCAATTTCAGCCAGGTCCTGCCTCCTCCTTGCATGACTATTAAGTTTGTTACAACATGTCTATTTACTTCTAAGCTTTGCCTAGGCTTTCTGAAAAGATTATGGGCCTTATTCAACAATATAAGAAATTTTCAAAAAGAGTAAAGTGGTCTGTATATGTTTGCATAAGCCAAGTTTCATAAACGCTGATTTTCTTTATATTTGTGTGTATATGCTAATAAATAGCAACAACCCATCAATTACTGAGTGCGTGCACCCCACAGATGATTTGCATTTAATGATGCCCGTTACACCACGGCCAGCAGATGGCACTGTGGCTCAGCTACTGACGAGTCACGTGACATTGTTTTGGTTCACTCGCTTCCGGCTTGAGCATGTAGTTCATGTGACTTTAATTTGCCCCAGGTGTCCATGCTTTAAGTTGATTATGTTTTCTATTTAAATGTCTTGATTACTGAACACTTCGCTCAGTATTATCTGTTTGTATTGTATTGTTTGTATCGTTTGTATCGTTTGTTTCCATACCTTGAACTATCTCATTATATGCCACGAGTCCCGTTTTCCGGTGAAGACTGCGTTTACTTTTGACTATCATTGTGTGTTAATAAAGACTTTGATCTGCACCTGCATCCGCCTCCTGTCCCAATCCGTTACAACGCCCACAAATGTCCACAAAATGGCCAAAAAAAGGCAGAAGTTGAAATACTTTTGACTCACTTCTGTAAGAATATTATATATATTAATTAAAATTATAATTATAGATCATTATAGACCATTAACATTATAGACTGATCATTTCTTTGTTAGAAAAATCAGCAGGGAATCAAATACTTTTTTCCCCCACTGTGTGTGTGTGTGTGTGT
>JAOUWY010000022.1:17567974-17584537 GCA_025728095.1 Prietella phreatophila | reverse complement strand
AAAAGAAAGATCTGCTTATGCATACACGTACATGATAACTAGTCCAAACATTAATACATACACACATACTCAGGCTCAGACACACCATGCAAGCTAAAAGCATGGATATGCAGGTACTCAGTTTTGCGAAGCATCAATAATGCAAGCACACAGCTTCTTTTTTTTGCCTTTTTTCTTTCATTTTTTCATCCCTGTCATCTCATCCTTTTTGATTAGTACTACCAAGCACACTGCTTTAAAGTAGCAAAAGAGCACCTCAGTGCGTGAAAACATGGCCTGGAACCATGCAAAGGCTTCAATGTATCTGACCTTGTTCATTTCCACAGTATAGGAGATTTATTGGCATTGTGGTGTGATAGGCATGAAGACAGAGAGAACAACTGCAGTCATCATGCAGCGGAGGGAAACAGCCTCACAGAGAGCATGAAGACCAGTGGCAATGACACTGCATTGGGTGCGAGAAATTTTCCATAATCAGGAGTTGGATAATCCAAAAGAAATCCAGTATATGTGCTCCATCACCATAGAATAATCTTTTTATAGCGTTTTTAACTTTTTCATAGCTTTTATTGTGTTTCTATCAAACTGAACATTTTCATTCACAAATTATTCTAAAACATTACAAATGAAAAAAAAATTATATTAATCAAAAATGACATGCAAATTCAAATGAACTTAAGCCATATTCAGACTGGATTGGAGGAGGTTGACATAATTTCACCAAATTTCTTACACAATAATAAAATAAAACATTAATTACAAACTATATAAGAGACATTTCGTGACTCAGGAAGCATTTAATTTTTGGGGTAGGGTCACTGATATGCACGCTATAACACTAAATTCAAGAGCAGTCAAAATGTTCTTTTCCAAAGCAAGGTGGCATCTGCACAGAAAATCACAGATATGTGTATCCAGACTAAAATTATTAGACAACCTATGAGTTTGGCGAAAACAGTAGGTAATTTGGCCTCTAATTTTCATAAAGGAGAATGGAAACCACCGACATGGCCGATCTGGATGGAAATATAGTCACAGAGAAGCACCTGGAAATTTTCTAGGACCCCATGTAAATTTAATGTCATCCCAATTCGGCTTTGACTTTTTCTAATAATCAATTATATTAAAAAGTAAAGTTATAAAGTTGTATATAAAATGGATATAAAAAGTCTACACACCACTGTTAAAACGGCAGTTTTTTTTAAAGGAAAAATACAGCTGTCGATGAAATTATTCAGATTAACCCCAAATAAAGACCAGCTGTTTCTGTAGCATATTTTTCAAATCATCTTGGTTTCATCCGAATGCTGAAACCATGGTCCGCTTACAAAGCATGCATGGTATCTCACTTGTTGAACGATATAGATCAGGAGAAAGGTATAAACGAATTTCCAAAACATTAGATGCACCATCGAACACCACAATGTCCATCATCAACAAATAACACAGTGACATCAACAAGAACAGGATGTCCCTCCAAAATTTATAAAAGACAAGACAAAAACTTACCAGGGAGGCTGCCAAGAGATCTATGGCAACATTAAAGGAGCTTCAGGAATATCTGATGAGTACGGATTACTCTCTGCATGTGACAACAATCTCTCATATTCTTCACAAATCTTCACGCCATTTCTCACAGGAAACATACAAGCCCACACCATGTAAAAAAAAAAGTGTTATGGTCTGATGAGACCAAATCCAAAAGGTATAATTTCGTAATTCCAAAAGGTATGTTTGGTGCATAAAAAAGCACATCAACAAAAGATCACCATACCCACAATTAAGCATGGTGGTGACAGCACCAAGGTTTAGGGCTTATTTTCTTCAGTCAGAACTGGGGCTTTTATCAAAGTAGAGGGAATCATGAAGAGCTACAAATACCAGTCGAATTTAGTGTAAAGTCTTCAGGTGTCTGCTAGTATGCAGAATATGAAAAGGAATTTCACCTTTCAGCATGACTATGACCCAACGCATACATCCAAATCAACAGAGGAATGGCTTAACCAAAGGAAGATCAATGTTTTTAATTTTTTTTTAACAGTCAGAGCCCAGACCTGAATCCAACTAAAATCTGTAGGATGACCTGAAACAAGCTTACAATTTGATGGATCAAGAATATTTGCAAGAAAGTGTGAGAAAATATTGGCAAGTCAAAATGTGCCACGCTGATAGACTCAAACAAAAAACAAACAAAAAAACTGTTTAGTACTAGTATTAGTTTAGGGATGTGCACACTTATGCAACTACATTGTTTCCCCTAATAAATGTTTGTTTGTTTTTTTACTTTATTTGTCAACTTTGCAACTTCACATTATTGGTTGGAAACGCTCTGAAAGCACAAAACCTGCCATTTGAACAGGGGTGTGTAGACTTTTTATAATCAACTGTAAAGTGCAGTAAAAACACAAATTTCATTAGTTCATTTCTTCATCAAAATTGTCGACTTGCATTCTAGATGGCTTACCTACATGTTTCTTTAAAGAGATTACTCCAGAAGTAATCAAACCCCTTCTAAAAATAATAATTTCTTTCCTTAGCACTGGCTATGTACCTAAATCATTTAAACTAGCTGTTATTAAACCCCTGATGAAAAAACCTGACCTCGACCCCTGTTAATCACCCAGCAGTTATAGGCCAATTTCAAATCTCCTCTTTATCTCTAAGATCTTAGAAAAGGTTGTAGCACAGCAGCAATGCTCCTACCTACATAGGAATAACATTCATGGAATGTATCAGTCAGGATTTAGGCCTCACAGAGACAACACTGGTTAAAGTGGTAAATGACCTATTACTGGCCTCTGATCAGGGTTGTGTCTCCTTGCATGAGTTGTATGGCCTTAGTGCGGCTTTTGATTCATTTGATCATACTATTCTCCTTGGTAGACAAGAAAATGCTGTTGGTATTATGGGAACGGCCCTTTTCTTGATCAGGACTTATTTGACCGGTCGTTATCAGTCCGTAGATGTAAATAGAGACCTCTCTATCCATACTGAGGTTAGATTTGGTGTTCCACAAGGTTCTGTTTTAGGCCCACTGCTTTTTACTTTATATATGTTAACTCTGGGTCAAATTATTCGTAAACATGGAATTAACTACCACTGTTATGGTGTTGACACACAGTTGCATGTTTCAGCAAAGCCAGATGACAGGCAGCAGCTTAATAAAGTTGAGGAATGTGTAAAAAATATTAGACATTGGATGCTTATTAATTTCCTCTTACTTCATTCTGACAAGACAGAAGTATTTCTACTAGGATCACACAGAGCTAGAAGAAAGTGTTCTGATCACCTAATAACTCTGGACGGATGCAGAAAAATTATTTCATACTTTAATCACCTCTATGTTGGCTTATTATAATGCCTTGCTGTCTGGATGTTCCAACAGATGCATAAACAAACTCCACTTATTCCAGAACGCAGCTACAAGAGTCCTTACTAGAACCAGTAAATATGACCAGATCGCCCATATCTTATCCTCACTGCATTGGCTCTAAGTGAAATTTCACAGTGATTATAAATTACTAATATTGACCTATGAAGCACTGAATGGTCTTGCGCCATAGTACCTGAGCGAACTTCTGGTCTCTAATGATCTGCCACACCTACGTCGATCAAAAGGAGCAGGCTATTTGTTGGTACCTTGAATAGTAAAGGCTACAGCAGGGGAAGAGCTTTCTCTTACAAAGCCCCACAGATATGGAACAGCCTTCCAATTAGTATTTGGGACTCAGTGTTTAAGTTATTTTCTTTTTTTGTGGAAAAAAAGCTTGAATAAACACACACTTTCAAGCCCCTCAACACATACTTTCACGCGTTCACCCAGGTTTGTTGATGGTATATTGACTGGCTGCTTATATCCCAGGGCACCCTCATATCTGTGTTACCACTGGCTCTCCTTTTTAGTTATCCTGTCATAGCTAGTCTTGCCGGAGTCCCTGCTTGCACTCACGCAAAGTACATTGTCCTTAACTATTACAGGACAATAAGCACACCTAATTAGGGTTCTCATCAATTGGAAGTCACATGCCGCTGAGGATAGCCCTACATGGTGCAGCCTAAAGACCATTGAGATTGCTGTGGATGGTTCCACTGAAAAACCATAAAGATAGCTTTTGATCTCGCTTCATATAAACAGTTATGCCATGATGTTTGCCTCTTGCTTGCTCATTATGGATAAATTCATACACTTAAAATCAGTATCCTGAATGTATATAGTTCTGTAAAGCTGCTTTGGTACAATGTCCATTGTTAAAATCCCTTTAGAAATAAAACTGAATTGAATTGAATTGAAATTAACGAATCCAATGGAAGCAAATCCAGTGGAATCGCTTTCATTGGTTCAAAGTTTTCACAAGATCAAGTTGCTTAAAAATAAAGAGCATAGAAACTGATGAGCTCATACAGCAAAAAGAATAGCAAACATGTCTAGCAAGAACACATTTATGCTCTGAAAATGCTATATGTATAATCTATAATCATAATGCACAATATGTACCATATGCACAACAGATGTTTTATTTAATTTATTTATTTTCTGTTCAATCTTCAAGCTCTCCTAGTGGAAATCAGAACAGTTAGGATGCATCATCATGTGCCCCCCCACCTCTGGTTCTGCTCCACATTCCCACTTGTGCATGTGTCCCTCTGCAACTCCCATGGCGCGGCCAATGCCAGAGAGACACATACTCGCCTCTGATGCCACGATGGGCACTGCCTGAAATGTCACCATCTGTCACCTTAGAGTGTGTGAAGACAAAATGTCCCCTCTTAGCAGCAGATTAATAGAGCAGCTGCATGGGAAAAAAATGGTCTCCATATCCCCTCAGCAAAACTGGAATATTTATCAGGGCGACTTGCTCTCCCGGTCCTGTTCTCTGCACTCACTCACGGTGTTCATTAGCAGCCCTGTTATACAACCCCTCCTTCCCATCTTAGCCACAATAGGCATCACTTTAGAAGTAGCAGCTGACCCAACTCTCTAACAGTGACAAGCTTCTCAAAAAATAAATCCAATTTATTTCAGCATGAGCCACGACTCTGGGCTGTGTGCTCTGATGCTATCTGAGGCATGTCTATAGATAGAAAGAAAACAAACTTCCTGAGCTCTGGTTACCATCTGGGCCAATTTTTTTGCATGTTCATCCCGTTCAGGTGGATTTGTTGCCACCTTTCAGAAACGTGTTTCATGGGTGAATTGGCTACGTTAAATAGTCCCTACACTCTCAGATAAAAAGGTTACTAAATGATACGGTTCTTTGTCACTGCAGTGGTACTCACAAGCATACACCTTTTCTGCATTTAGTACATTTTTCTTGTTGCTGTTGTTATTTCACCTATGAATGTATATAGTGTACCAATAAATTACATTTTACTCTAAAAGGTGATTGCAGACCAATTATGTTGCTTAAATCATTTTAAAGGTTGTGTACATGTAGTTTTTTTTTCGTTGTTTTGTTTTTTTATAATAGCAGCTTTGACAGTACTTCCATATTAAAGGTTCATATCAGTGCACTCAACATGGTACTGTTTCTATAGTAACCACTTACACAGGGAACTGTATGGTAGATATAAAAAACAGATTATGATGTATAATCATTGATAGGGTGAAGTTTAAAAGTAAGTAAAAATGGATATAAAAGTATTATGTATGAGATGGTAATTGATCAAACTGGTAACATTTTACAATAACAGTACATGAATAATCATGCACTAATACCTGAATTAATACTTACTTAAATATGAACTAATTATGAGTTAAGGTGTGTACTAATCACAAACTATTGAAGAGCTGTGAGTTATGAATTCATGCATGAATAAGGACCGCCTTAAATGTTTGTTAATTAATGTATTCATTAACACGTACGGGTAAATTAAACATACACTATAAGAAAAAATATGAATTAAAGGTGCATAATTTCAAATTGTTTATATAATTTGACATATGCTGATGCGCACACAAACATCATTGGATTGGCGCTGGATTACTTTCGTAATTTATATTGATATATCGACTGTAGAAAGATGTAATAATAATAATAATAATAATAAAAAACGGCATTAATTTTACCGTAACCCGTTTTGTGTCATTCTCCGTCCATTTTTCTTCAAATCCCACTGTAGTACTAGTACATCTTCTGTGTGGCTAGGGCCCAAGGGGACTGCTTCTTTGCCCACAAGGGTGAAATTACAGTAAAATGTAATAAATTAGTAGATGCTATTATTGATTCATATTTTAGACTAGTGTTTTATAAGATTATTCTCCTGTGTTTTAACCTTAGATGTGCAATCTATGTTTCAACCCTATGTCTTAATCTTAGACTGCGTTACTGCATCTGTCAATCGGTTTTAAAAATGTAAATTATGAAAATAATCCAGAGCCATCCAATGATGATTGTGTATGCAGCTGCACATGGCAAATTATATAAACAATTTGAAATTATGCCCATTTAATTCATATTCTTTCTTATAGAGCATGTTTAATTTAGTTTACCACTAGATGTTAATACATTAATTAACAAACATGTACAAATATGATCCTTATTCATGCATGAATTCATAAGAGTCATGTTGTAGTTAAGGCTAGATCATCATTAGTGTGTGATTAGTACATGCCTTAACTCATCATTAGTTCATATTAAGTTTTAATTCAGGTATTAGTGCATGATTATTCATATACTGTTACTGCAAAGTGTTACCGTAAAATGAATCCATAATTGTAATTGTTGACAAACTGTTGTCGTATAAGAGGAATAAACATTATAAGCATGTGCTGTTATGGGAGAATATTCAACTATTGGGGGGTAACAGTAAATCAGCTTCATCTCATCACCCCACCATTGATTAGTTTCCTTTAACAGAACAGCCTGCTGCATTTTATTTCTTATTTAACATACAATGTCTCTTAACCAACACCTGATATTGATTCAATGTGCTGTGTATATATTTTCAGATATGGATTTTTACATGTAGAATTTTCAGAAATAATGTTTAACTGCACCTGCTAGGTATATAAACTGAGATGTTAAAAAAACAACAACATCTTAGTCAAATGTACATTAGTGCTTCACGCTGGAAAATATAAATAAAAAAATAAAATGAGGACTAGAGCTTGAAATAGGCCATGAACAAATCAAAAGGAAATGCAAATCAAAACTGTGCTAATTATTTTTTGCTGCTCGATGTGTAGCGGGTGTGGTGCATATCAGTGTAAGGCTCTTATCACTGGATTGACTCATCAAGTGTCCTCAGTGGATCCAGTGCATTATGTCCACCAGATTGTCTTGTCATGTGTCCTCCACGGTCTATCAAGTTGTGTCTAATTTTCCCAGCTGTTCCTAACTATATTGCCAAGGTGCCATCAGAGAAGTCAAACATCATCAAGGCAAAGCAAAGGGATGCAGAGTGATGACAATGCTAATGCACTTGTGTCCTCTTGTTACTCAAAACAGCATGCTTCATCCCTGCCAGGGACACATACAGCATTCATTTGGTGCCAAAGCAGACACGCAAATGGCAACTCGGCATTCACGCACATTAATGTGCTGGGTGCTGGCAGCTTTAGATTAAAGCAAATGCTATTCTGGGTGAAGAGTTCTACAAACACATCCCCGATGCGCAGGGAAACAGCGAGAGGGGCATGGTCATTTAGGCTTTCTAAATGCGGAAATCTCATTTGCAACACTGCCTGAACCTGTAGACAGAGAAGCGAGCACGCCCTGCAGGAAATGGTGGAAAAGTTTGGAAAGGAGATGTCATGGGGGACATAATCCTTAAGAACTAGGACTTAAAACACATATTGAAAATTATCCAGGAAAAGTAGGCAAGGCAGCCGGAGACATGCATGTGTTTAATTTGGGATCGGGTAGCCTACTTCAGATTTGGTTACAAAATCACCTGGTATATGAAAGCAACTCTAAATTCAGATCCTGCAGAATTCCAGCACTGCTTTAAATACATTTACTTGTCCTTACAAATTCCCCTTTGCTATCCTAAGAGTCTTTGGAATACTTTATGAGCTCAAGTGAAGCCCATTAGATAAGTCCTTAGATGTCTGAGAGACAGACACAAAATGACCATAGACTCCTGAAGATCTTACTCAGAAGCAAGATCAGGCAAGCACAAACACACACACACACACACACACACACACAATTTTAGTGTAGTCAAAACACTTCCATGCATGTCTTTTGAAAATGAGAGGAAACCTGAGAAAATGCGAAAGTAGAGACCCTGGAGTCACCATGCGGCCCATTGAACATACTTTCTAATACCTTATAAGTGTATGCTTCATAGAATATAGCATTACATATCTCATGTTCCAGTTAGGATTTAGGCCATGTGTCCTTCTAGTTCTTAAAAAAGAGAATCCAAGGAGCTGTAAGTACGATCAGACTCATCAACCTTCACCCATCATTTTGAACTGTGCTGCAGACTTTCTTAAAACCATGGAGTCTAACTTAAAGTCCTGCAAAATCCTCCCCAGGCTATAGATAAAGCTTTTGCATCAGGTTCCTAGAGGTAGATGCATCTACAGGGCAAAGTCAAACAGACTTAAATATACCCTTCAACGACTGTTAAAGTCAACCACATGATGACATTGACAACATTAACGTCAAAACCAAGGGAATACAAACAAAGTTGCTGGTGATGAGCCTCAGAGCATTTTGTGTGCTATGTGGTGCTCACACTTTACATCTTGCAGCCTTAGATGGTGCCAAAACCTTATCAGATGCCATAGGGTACTTTTTTGCATTTTTCTATTAAAATATATTTCCTGCACCGAGCATTTGGATACCCTCAAGAGGAATGTAAATCTGACTCACAAAAATCCATGGTCAGGTACAACATGAGACAGTGGAGTTAAAGCCACAGATATATGAAGTAGCCAAAGTGAGGCAAGATTTTATTGAGGTCAGGAGTCATGCAAAAATAAGGATTGAGGCTTCGTCCTTGGCACATCTGCACAGTTATGTGGTTTGCAATCTTAAATATCATCAAAGATTTCGTTGCACTGTTGCGGATCATGGGGCTTTGCTGAGGCACAGACTACAGCCAAGGATTCATATGGAAAAATAAAGGCCTCAGTGTACTTTATGCAAGATGACATTCAACTGGCTTCCAAGAACAATATGACATAACTGCAGAGCAAACAGATGTCATGTGGAGGCTTCGTTTGCTGTGCTATGCACATGGCAGCTGGCTGAACTCTGTGTAAGCACACACTATGTGACAAAGCTTCTGACTGGTCAGTACAAAAAAGGCATGTCCAAACTGATTCATTCAAACATAGGTTTCATTTGGATGCTGAACTCACCATCATCAACCTTCGATTTATTTAATGGCCTTACATTTGACCTGTGTATAGTTTCCATTTTTTTCTTTTCTTTTTGTAAATATGGAACAAAATAAGCAGTTCTAAGGGGCTCTTAAGTGGTGCAACAGAACAGCCTTTGCCATATCGTCAAGTGATCATGAGTTCCGATGCCACAGCCATCCAAGGCCAGGAGTCATAGAGAGCAAAACTGTTCATGCACTCTAGTTGGGAGGGACAGCATACGCTCTCTCTCCCCTGTGAAAGACAGCAATACGAAAAAACACAATGTTTTGAAAGAAGCACACATTACACTGTACACACTGTAGTTTTAACCCCCCTCCTTTTTGGTAGCTACTGTGTGATAGGTAGTGGGTGGGAATTTGCAAATGCTCAAATTGGGGGGAAAATGTGAGCTCTTCCTCTGACTCAGGTTTGCTTACCTGCTTCTAACAACTTGCCATAGTTTATTTCCTGTAGTTGTGGAAATTGTCATGAGCCTACAGTATTGGAGCTCTTCTCTGTGATGGCCGATGTGAAACTACTGAAAAGTATGTGAGCTTATAATCAGGTTGTTTCATCCTTGCACAACCTTTCAAATGTCACTTCATTGGATGCTGGCAATGGTCTGAAGAAGTAGAAGCTAGAAAGGGGTATGTTAATCTTGCTGTAGATGCTACCATCTCAGCTCTTGAGGAGCAATTTCTCACCCAGGGTGAAGTAAGGAAGAAGTTTGGTGTAGTGATAAACTTCTACAGTCTGTCACACCAGGAGTTGATGAAGCAGTGTGAAGCCCTTGGGAACACACTGAGCTATGGGGGACAATATGACACAGACAGAGGAGAGCAGTCAAGGGATTCAAAATTTAGCTGATTTGCCACCCTATTTTTGAGTGTGCTGCTTACTTTCAAATGTCTACAAAAAAAACAACACATAGGTTGATCTTGGAGTTGATGTTATCTTATGAGTACAAAGACTTAAAAAAAAAAGTTTCTACTATGAAACATCTATAATTTTTGACAGTGCTTTGATATGTTTAATTGCTCATTTCTATTTATTTATTCTGCCTATTGACTTTGGCTCAAAGAAGGCACAGGAATGTGCAACATATATATTTCTTTTTCATATCTTTTTGTAAACTGTAAAATATGATTGGGTTTCATATTTTGTGTTTCTCTTTATTTCTGTTTATTACTCCTGCCTCAGGGAAGTCCACATGAGTTTGTATTTATTGACATTTTTCCGCTCTATATGAAATAATAAAATATTTTGAGACTTTTGAGTGTCTTCAGAACTTATGAATTAGTAAGTAAAGTCTATTTGCTTTCAACAGCATTATTGTGCTGGATTCTGAGATGATGAGTAATGGTGGACTGTAATCGATGTTTCAAGATAAAGTTTGCCTAAGGCACCAAATAGATTAATTGACTTTGGCACCACTTGACAACTCTTTTAAACAACGTATTTGAACGCAACCTATTTTCAACATGGCTTCTACACCAGAACATGCTTAGATGCATTAGGATCCAATCAAAATGGTCTGTGTGTAATGTATATCTATATCTGTGAGTGTTTAACTGTGGCGCATGGTGGCTTAGTGGTCAGCACGTTTGTCTCACACCTCCAGGTCTGGAGGTTCGATTCCCACCATGGCCCTGTGTGTGCGGTACTCTGGTTTCTTCTTCCAGTCCAAAGACATGCATGGTAGGCGGATTGGCATTTCCGAAGTGTATGACTGGGTGTATGAATCACTGCACCCGGGGGCCATCTTCAGTTGTATTGACTCAGTCTTGCCACAGGTTCATGGTGGTCGCCAGGAAGTGAGAGTGATGCTCTGCGAGTCTTCCTCATTTTAATCCAATTAACGCACAAGTCGCATTCCAGTTTGTTTTCTTCATAATGGAGGCAGAAATGGAAACTTTGGTCTTCGTCGAAATCGACAGACAAACTCCTGTTTATTTAAAATTTTTGGAAGGAGTCTCCAATGTCAGTACACTTTCCTCCATGTAACAGTCTACAGTACACTGTGCTTTTTGGTCTCTCAGTGAAATGACAAGCTGTGTTTTGTCTTGGGTCAAGAGAAAGGAAAAAAGAGGGGCTGGTAAGGGAATGGCTGTTTATAGCTGCTTTAATGTGATAACAGGAAATAATTTGTTTTGCAGACATTTCACAACATAACTATCCATCCATCTTCTGTACCGCTTATCCTTCAGGGTCGCAGGGAGCTTGGAGAATATCCCAGGGGACAAGGGGCATATGGTATTGGACACCTTGGATGGGGTGCCACCTCATCACAGGCTCAATTGCACACGCACTCACACACCCATTCACACACTCTGGGCAATTTTGAGATTCCAGTCAGCCTGCAATGCATGTCTTTGGACTGAGGGAGGAAACCAAAGTATCCAGAGGAAACCTCCGACGCACGGGGGAGAACATGCAAACTCCACGAACACAGGGTGGAAGTGTGAATCAAACCCCAGAGGTTTGAGGCAAATGTGTTTACCACTAAGCCACCGTGCCCACTAAAAATAACGCTACATTTTGAAGTAGTTAAAAATTTTAATAGTTTACCATGGTGTAAGATGAATAAAACACGTTGGGACATGTAATTGTAAAATAATCAACTACAGAGTGGTAATAGTAAGTTCATTTAGATTCAAGTCACATCACCCCATCGTTCATTGTTTTCCTATAACAACATGCCTATAATAATCTTGTTTTATTCCTTACATCTCTCACTCAGCCAGTGTTTTAAAATGACTCATATTACTAGGTGACACATATAGTATTCTTGCTCGAATACACACAGCAGGCCTGATGAAGGGAGGTGGTGGTCTGCATGCTGCACGTCTCACCTCCTCTGCTTATTACACGGTCATTGCCAGAACCTCACAGGCCATAAAGCTAAAGCCATATTTCAGAGTGAGTCTGCTGGGAATTAGAGGCTGTACCACAAACCTTGCATAACCATCCCTCTTTTCTTCCCTGCCTTCCCACACTCCATGCATTACTTGAAATGCTACAGGAAAATAAAAGAACACGGATGGAGGTGATATTGTTGAGGAATTGAAAGAGTGAAAAAGAGTGCTAAATTAAATCTCCATGTAGCGACGGGGGAATGAACCTCATTTGGAAAGAAACAGGGGAGGGGAAAAAAAAAACATTGTCCAGTGCAGTCACACATACACACTCCAGCCATAAGAATGGAGAGCATGAAGCTGAATCTCAATTACAAAGCCTTCGAATGAAACTTAATTTAAAGATCTGGAGGTCCGTGTATGCTGCCCTCTCGCTGTCATTAACACAAACAGCTACAAGGTGTTTCCAGAGGGAGAGAAAGGCTATAACACACACTCTCCATAATCACCCGCCTCTTAATTCGTTCTCTCGCACTGCATTACCCCAATAATGCAACAGTGAAAGGAATTTTTTTTTTATAAAAAAGAAATAATGAGACTCCTAACATTAGTGCTAAATTAAACCTCTGAATTAAAGTAGCAACTAGAGAATACAGATCATTTGAAAAGAAAGAGAGGTAGGTTGAGAACGAACGCATGGATAGAGGAAAAGGTTAGATTAAATAAAACCCAGTGAGCCATTTCTCTCACTTTTTTTTTTTTTTTTTACACATTTGGTTTACTCTAGTTTGTACTGAATTGTTTCTTTCTGCAAAAAGGGTGAAAGAGAGCACTAATGAAGCCAGATTCTAGTCACAAGACCCTAGCGTCTGGTCACAGCTGGCAAATGTGGAGCTGCTGTAGATTTCCCATGATAAAGGCATCTTTTTTTTTTCATGCTAGCCATGGAGGAAATGAAACATTTTAATTCTCATGTTCTGTTTTACTAGGGTAGCAATGGAATGAGCCTTTGATCACTGGGAACACTACTGTAAGATTTACAATGCCCTCCACTAATATTGGCACCCTAGGTAAATATTAAATATAAAAGTTGTCTATTGTTTAACCTTTTGTTCAAAAAATTCACAAAAAAATACTCTCCAGTTTCACAGGGATATAAATATGAGGTAACACATATGCCAAATTCCCTTAGTCATTCATAACAATGGGTTAGACCAATGAACATAGTTGTGATGTCTGGCAAAGTGTTTTTATAAGAAAATAGCGCATTGAAAATGGCCATTTGACATGTCTATATTGTTACAATGCACTGTGAAGGGGTTGGTTTGTACGGCTAAAATTCTCCAAGGATCACAGCTGAAGTATTGGAGAAGTCAGTTGCGTCTTGTAGGTAGCCATATGGAAAGTACCTCATGCCCACGGTTAAACATGGTGTTGGCTTTTTAATGTTTTGGGGCTGTTTTTCTGCCAAAGGACCTGGATATTTTGTTAGGATACATGGACTCTATCAAATATCAACAGATATTAAATGAAAACCTTACTGAGATCAAAAGGTTAAACAATATTTTCACAGCCACCTTTGCTCGTAATTACCAAGGGTGCCAATATTAGTGGAGAGCACTGTAAACCATTCCAACTTCATGCATCGCTACTATTTTTCATCTAAAAGCCAATGATGAGGGCCTCAGTAACATGGACACGTCTTTCTTAAGAAGAGCAGACTCAGAGCAACAAGACTTTTTATAGGGGCACCAACTCTACAACCCATGCCTCCAATCTCATCTCACTAATTGTCATTAACATCTGACTCCAATCAGATTTTGAAGGAGTCATTATCCCCAAGGAATGCAGACTTTTTTTAAACATAGACTGTGAATGTTCAGTTGTGCATTACATATTAACCATTATGAATCCCCTCTCTCTTCTTGTTTTCTTTAAGTGGACCACATGCATTTTGTTTTTGAGTTCTGTCTCCACCCTTGCACTGTCATTAGTATATTTCCTGACTTTGTCCGGGTCTTTCTTGATTAGTTTGTGTTGTTTGTCTTGCTGCAAAGTCTCACTGATGTTATCTTGTATTACTAAGCCTTTTCCCGTAGTTCCTTGCTATCACTGTTACCTGGTTTTGACCCTATTAATGTTTTTGTTTTTGTTTTTACACTTATCCATGATTACAGAGAGCTCTTACTTGTGATCTGACTTATGTTTGGCATTATCACAAGTAATCGATTACCCTAAATAAAGAACAAACTGAGAGTATGCATTTGTATCATTGTGGGATTTTTTGCATTTTGATGAAACAATGCAGAAATCCAGGTTTTTTTTTTGCAACTGCATAAATAAAAATATGTTTTTGTGTGCACATTTTTGTTAAATGCATCAGTTTCATATTACTATAATGCAAGCACATTTGATATTCATGTATTCCTGCAGTCAGATTCAGACATGGATTTTTTTTTCCTGCCCTATCACGTTGTTTGTAGCAAGGCAACCCACACCTCCTTTCTTACAATACCCTGTTATGCAATGTAAGATTGATGCCAATTTCAGCAGAACACAAATGTGGAATAGATTGCTTTGAAAGTTTGTACTGTGAACGTGTAAAGCGGTTTTGAGTAGGATGTGTTTTTGGGGGGATGGCGGAGGGTGTTGGTTAAGAAAATGATCTACATGCATGATGTGCAAAGGCTGCTGGTTGCTACCAAGGTCTGTCTTCAGAATGTCTGGATTGATGTGTCTGCACTGAGCAAAAAACAACCGCCTCTCTTGCGGTCTCTTCTTTTTGTCTCTCTGGAGGTGTCAATCCAAATTTCAATGTTGTGCAAAAAGTCACTCAAAGAATATACACTTTTTTCATTACGTTCAATAATAATATTCAGGTTTTATTAAACACACAAAATTTGCATAAAAAGCAGTGAATGAAATCATAAACATTCGATCCTCTCTCTCTCTCTCTCTCTCTGCTACCCTAAAACCCCTTCATTAACCGACAGGAAGAAGGGAGCGTGTTGAAGTAAGACACAAATATACACCCACAGGCAACCCAAATGAACTCCAGGGGTCATATAAAAGGTCAAACCCAAGTGATCCGTCAAGCACTCACAGAGAGACACTAGGGTTATCCGAGCTCAAGTTGTGGAAGTCTGCATTTGTGCTAGACAATTCTAATTGGAATCCATAAAACAAGTGACCATCCTCATTACAAGTCCGTCTCCATTCCCTGTTTACTGCACAGTACTCGCCAACTGTTCAGCATTAAGTGAGTAAACAACGTAGCAAAGATTTGCCATAAAACCTGAAGTGCGACAAGATGTTAAATCTTCAATAAACACTTTATACTGGTTAGGGTCGCTGTGAATTGCTGTGGAGGCCAGTCTGGGAATTCTGGGCGTGTGGCGGAAGCACAACCTGGACGGTACATTGCAGGATGCATTATGTGAATTGAGCTCTGAAATACTCACACATATGTATGAATCACAATAGGATTAGTGTGAAGGTCAAACAGGTGGACTAAATATGCATGGTTAAATTAAATTAAAATGACACCCAAAAGCAAGTGAAACAAGTAAAGCTGAAGTAATTAAGATTTTGTTACATTTCCCAGCTTTTTCTCCAAGGTGATTCAGTTAACTTCTCTCAGTTTCTGACAGCTCTGAAATGGCTGTCTCGATGTGGACAGTTTCTGTTACTGGTCATATTTTCATTTCACCTCCATGTTGCTGCAACCATGATACAAAGAGCTTATAAAGTAATGTGTTACAAATGCCAATAAATTGTATATAGCCGAAAGGTATTAATGCCTATCTCTCCTAAGGAAAATTGGTCCTGGTCTTTTGGACAGTCAGAATAGATGTTCCTGTGCTATTGTGCATGTCCGTACATGAAACACTGCTTGCTGTAAGAACTTATGTCTAAAGGAAACAAAGGTACCATGGTGGTACATTGGTGCATTGTATAGTATTATTTAGCCATCTGTTGGATTCTCTCCTGTTTCCTGCCATGTCCTTTTTCATCATGTTACACTGGTTTCATCCCACGTCCCAAAAACATACAAATAGTTGAACTGGCTATAATACATACAATTGTGTGCGCATGGTGCCCTGTGATGGTCAAAGGTGCATTCCTTCCACATATCTAGCATTCCTGTGATCCAGACCAGGATAAACTGGTTACTGAAGATCCGCCCATCCATTTTCTGTGCCACGTATCCTAGACAGGGTTTCAGGGAGCTTGTAGCCTATCCAGGGAACTCGGGGATAAAGTAAATGAATATTGTTCCCTTTTTTTGCAGAATAGCACTTCAGTCCATTCTGAAACATTGACTTATCATGGTGTAAGATTCTAGATCTCCCAACGTTGGTTCATTCCTTCACTCAGAAAGATTTTTTATAT
>JAOUWY010000022.1:17487506-17498616 GCA_025728095.1 Prietella phreatophila | reverse complement strand
ACCCTGGACAGGGTGCCAGTCCATCACAGGGCACAATCACATACACACTCACACACCCATTCATACACTATGGACAACTACTATGGAAAGTACTCAGAGGAACCTCCGCACACAATCGAACCCCGGACCCTGGAGGTGTGAGGCACATGTGCTAACCACTAAGCCAGCTGTGAGGTGTCAATGTAGTTAATTACATTTAAGGATCCTGATTACATGTTCTATACAAAATTGCTCCAGCTTCATCCCTTAAATCCTCAATTGGAATCCAGAATCAGTTTTTCCTTCCTTTCTTATTAAATTATTATTATTACTATTGATGAGCACACTATGAAGGTACTAAAGTGCTATTTTACCACACCAGTGTTATTTTGATGAGTGCTAAGGACAAGATTGACGATGAGCCCAAAAAATGCTTTAGCTGATAGGGTTTATATCACTGATGTCATCAGTGGGAGC
Source organism: Prietella phreatophila (assembly GCA_025728095.1). Classification (NCBI taxonomy): domain Eukaryota; kingdom Metazoa; phylum Chordata; class Actinopteri; order Siluriformes; family Ictaluridae; genus Prietella; species Prietella phreatophila. Next base: position 17,498,160 of record JAOUWY010000022.1, on the reverse strand, counting down.
TGTTAGAAGGAAAACGAAATTAATGCAATAATCGTGATCTCACAGGCTGATTCAACTGTCTGTTATAATTACATTTATAGACAGTATAAGACCTTACTTTGTCATCACAAATGGCATAATAAGAGCACAATATCATGATTTTGTTTAGATAACTTGGTTCATGATATACATTATATGGCCAAAAGTATGTGAACTGTTGCCACAAAGTTGAAGGAACACAATTGAATACAATGCCTTTGTATTGTGTTGTTTGAAATTTCTCTTCACTGGAACTAAGAGGCCCAAACCTGTTCCAGTATGACAAAGTCCCTGTGCACAAAGTGAGGCCCATGAAGACATGATTTGCCAAGGTTAATGTAGAAGAACTCGAGTGTCCTGCACAGATCCTTGACCTTAATCCTGACTGAACACCTTTGGGATGAACAGGAATGTCGACTGCACCCCAGGCCTCCTCACCCATCATCAGTGCCTGACCTCATTATTACTCTTGTAGCTTGTGGCATTCACAGACCTCCGCTGGGGCAGTGGCGGATGGATGAAAAAAGGTACTTGAAAATATAAATAAGAAATGATTATTACTTTAATGTACAGAACCAAATGGGTTTATTACAGTATTTAAACACGTACTTATTTATGAAATAAATCACCTGTATTTAAAGCCATACTCATCTGTTTGTTGTGTTTTTAAATATTTTAATGACTTCCTAATGGTTAGTTGGAAGGGCACGCTCGACTGAGAGGAGCAGTAGGAGTCTCTCTCCATAGACGTCAAAGTCAGGATTTCACAAGTTTTAACTTTGAAAATGACCGTTCAGCTGTAGATGTGGAGACAAGTAAAGTGGCATATACCTTTTGGGAGTTGAGGGGAAAACAGTCTCAATCGTATTGCTTTTAAGGTGCTTGAGGATTTCCTGGATATTGCTTTTGGGGAAGGAGTAGAATGGATGCATGAAACACTAAGTTCTGTGAAGACCTAGAAGGTGATAATATTGCTAAATATTATTTATATATTTTACCCAACACATTTTTAAAGTATTTTAAAAAGTGTCATTAAATAAATAACTAATAGGCTACTGCTAATTAATCCTTAAATAAGTACATGGGGACGTGCTAAACGTGCAGCTGTCGTTGAATGGTTTTGGATAAAAACACATTGAATATCAGTGTCAGAAATGCGGCAGCAATTGAGTTATATTTATATTATAATGAATTAAGCATAACTCGCATTCTGCTGCATTCACTACATGTACATTTTCCCTATTACCCATGGCTTGTGAAGTAATTCCAAGACTTGTGCTTAAGAGACTGCTGCATAGCACTGTAAAGGAAGCTCCACCTACCACTCCACCTCCACCTAATGTTTCCACCAAAAACCTAATTATCATGCACATTTGAAGTAATCATTACAAGTGTGATAATAATATTTTATTTTCTATTTATTATTATTGTTAGTGGCCATGGTAGAAACATATTGTTATTCAACCCCTTCCCATAAAACTGGAGGTTATTATAACAGCAAAGGGGGAACCAACTTTGGAATGGGATGTTATGGGTGTGATTGGTCAGTAGCCCAGATACTTTTGGCCATGTAGTGTATATCACGGATTAAGTGTTTGGACCAGTTTCTGCCACAAGCTACTGGAGGCTTTAAAAAAGTTTACGCGACGAAAAGTGCTTGAGAAATGTCCTCCCCTCCCCGAGAGTTAGTTACACCTATAGTACACCTATGTGGTTTTAGATATTGCTGCCATGTCACAGTAAAATCCTGCAGAATAGGAACAGCGTATGCAAATAATTAGTTAATATTAGTTAATCATAATTAATTAGTTAGTTATCACATTTTTGTAAATAAATAAATATAAATACAGTTCTCTTCTGTATTAGACTCTGCCTTTTTATTGTTTACTATACAAAAAGTTCAAGAAATGGAGCTGCTTGAGGCGAGTGCTTGTGTCATTCCCAGTGGAGCTCCATAATTGAATAACCAGAATACTGAGAGACTGATTTTAGTTACATAGCTTATATATTCGCTCTGAAACACGTCAGTATTGATTGTATGTTTTTGAACAATATTCAGTCAGCACAGTTTGCGCTCTCATCCTACATTTCATCCACAACATAACTGTATTTTTTAAAATTATTTTTCATTTTCTAATGTTTTATGGCTGAGCATTTTGAGCCCATAGAATGCAGTCAGCGTAGATCCCAGAACACTTGACACTTATCACTTAGCAACTCATGTAAAGGAAACGTCTAAACATCTGTATAAAAGTGTATATTACTTGAAGGAATCAAAATGCAGCATCATAACAAAACTGTTATTAAAAAAAAAACGTCTGGTCACCATAACATGTTGTACATTCATGCCATTTTGTCAGACCTCTAGTGGAGGTGTGCCAGTATGAAAATGTTTCTACAAGCTAATTATCTCATAATTTGCTTTCTAGCTTTCTATAAAAGACAACAAGAAAACCACTTTAGAGATGATTTTCTTGCTAATCAATTAATTATCTACAAAAAAGTAACAAATTTACTTGTTATTAGATGAATAGCAGAGGAAGCAAACTGTTATTGTAATTATTTTTGGCAGATGCACACTGCATAATAGCACTTTTAGAAATGTTCCTTTGTGCTGGTGTGCCACTTTATACCTGAATGTTCTTTCTTCAGATGCCAGAAAAAAATAAAATACTGATCATTGCATTGAGGGAATAACACAGAAGTATTATTGTTGTTGCTTTAAGATGCACTGTAATAATTTTTTGTTTACTTACATATTTACTGGCTGTTAATAATGATTTATACTATACTGCCATATACGAGCATTACGCAGCTCCACTCCGCTCCTATGATGGTTAATAGAGTCAGTAGTGGCTCAGTAGTTAAAGGCACTGGGTTACTGATCAGAAGGTCAGGAGTTCACGCCCCAGCATTGCCAAGCTACTACAGCTGCGCCCTTGGGCCCAACCCTTAACCCTCAATTGCTCAGTAGTATAAATGTGATAAATGTAAGTCGCTCTGGATAAGGGCATCTGCCAAACGCCGTAAATATGGAGTTTTGAAAAGAATTTGATGCAGGATTACTATGTATGTCTTTTTTTCTAAACTTCTAATCTACATACATCACCTTCGGTTAATGAAATTCATATGATTATGTCATGAATGTCAAAGACATGCATGGTAGGCTGATGGGCATGTCCAAAGTGTCTGTAGTGTATGAATGGGTGTGTGAATGTGTATGTGATTGTGCCCTGTGATGGATTTGGCACCCTGTCCAGGGTGTACATTGCATTGTGCCAGATGCCCCCTGGGATAGGCTCCAGCTTCTCTGTGACCCTGTAGGATAAGCGGTATAGAAGATTGATGGATGGATGTCATGAATGTCTAATATCAAGGGAATTCACAGCTGGGCTTCTTTATTGTCTAGTACAGGCTGAATAATTTATGACAACTAAATCTGCTAGAATAAACTTGCAGATTTTGTCCCTAACCTTGATGGTTTCTGTCTTTAAGGTATCCTTGGCAGCTTGAGATTTTACAGCCTATAAGTCAGAACATAACACTTCTTATATTAAAGTTTTATGTTAACTCTACACTCTTGATCAGGAAATATAAACCTATTAATGGCTTACATTAGTCAGTTCTTGCCACGTTGTACCACCATTTGAAACATTATAGCCCCTTATTATTCAGAACATGGCTTTTATAAGAGATTTGTCTTACATTTATAACTGCTAAAGGCACTGTTTTTTGTGATGAGACATCTAGAACCTTTTCCGGCATTCTAGCTTGGAATAAGTTGACAGTGTTTGGAAATACTCTATATAATTCATTCTACTACATTTTACAGGTATTACATTGGTAAATGTGTTGTACAAAACTGCAAAGGTGGTTGCGTCAGGGGAAAATAAATTCTGTAGGGTATTTACAAAATTACATACAGTGTTTATATGAGTGAGTGTGTGCTTTTTTGCATGACTGAGAGCATGTATGTACAACCCCAATTTTGTGAAAGGGCAGTATAGAAAAACGCGAAACAAAGAATCAAAGAGAGTCTTTCAATTCAAAATTCAATTGACCCTGTACTATATTGAAAACACATTATTAACACATTATTTGATGTTTTATTTTGTGAATTTAATTTATTTTTTAAACTATGCATTTCAAATCTGATGACTGCAACACACACCACCTTTTCTTTTAACCCTTATGTTCAGTTGAGATTTGCTTCACTTCATTGTTTGGGGTCACTGCAATGATTAAAGTGTGAAAATTATAATTATAATTTTGAAATAAACTCTTTTTTTCCTGCTTAAATGTTCCTTTCTAATTATCCAGAGCTTATTGAGCTGATAAAAGAACAGAAGTAAGTGTATAATTACCTCTTACATTTACTGAAGTAGGAATATGCATTTCAGAAAAGCAACTAAATACAGAAATAACCATAACATTTTTAATTTGTATAAAATGATGAAACAATATTGCTGTATGTGTTCTATACATGCTGTGTTTTTTTTAAACATTTCTTATGTTTGGGGTCAATCTGATAATTTTTTTAAATAGAAAAATTAAGTAAATGCAAAGACGCATTTTTACTACACACTCATTAACCAGGCAAACTAACTATGTGTAAATTTACAGTTTATACACATCGTCTGGGTGACAGGACAACCAAAGTAAACCACCCCTATGCCAGACAAGGTAGAAACTCAACATTTTTCCTAGAGACTTACAGGTGTATATCACAGATTCTGGCAGACACACCCTTCCACCCTCCATAGGAACATTGCAAAATGTAATTTGTGTGTGTGTGTGTGTATGATAGCGATAGATAGAGAAAGAGTGTGTGTGTGTGTGTGTGTGTGTGTGTAAGAGAGAGGGCATATTTCCTTGTGTCTGTGAGTGTAAGTGTGTGTGTGTTTGTGTTCATGTTTGTGTGTGTGTATGTGTGACAGAAGGTAAGTGAGTGAATGAGTGAGTATGTCCTAGTCCAGACAAAGTAAAGACAAAGTAGTTTTCCCGGGATTTACAGGTGTATACCACAGATGCTCGCAAACGCACCCTTCTGCCCTCCATGGGAACATTGCTAAATGTAATTTTTACGCAACCATGCGCTTGTAATCTGTCCAGAATGTAGTTTGGTGTTGTCCTGCTGGAAAATGACATCTGGATGGCAGCATATGTTGCTCCAAAATGTGTACATATCTTTCTGCATTAAGGGTGCCCTCATAGATGTGCAAGTTACCCATGCTATGTGCACTGACACACCTCCATGCCATGACAGATGCTGGCTTTTGGACCTGATGCTGATAACAATTTGGATGCTCATTTTCCTCTTTGGTCCGGAGAACATGACGGCTGTTTTGTCCAAAAACTATTTGAAATGTTGATTCGTCCATCTCAGATGATGTATGGCTTCTGCTTTGCACAGTAAAGCCTTAACTTGCATCTGTGGATGCAGCGGCGAATGGTGTTGACTAACAAAGATTGCAAGTCAAAGTACATTTACAAATCACTCCTCTTTGTTTTTATTAGCATTTTCCATACTGTCCCAACTTTTTGGAATTGGGGTTGTACCTTAACTACCACTTTTTAGTCTCATCTATTTTGCAACCAAAACATGCAACTGGGCAGCACATAGTATGCTTACTTGTCAGGTAGGTTAGCTAATAAATATATGATTTGACCATCAGGTGGACCAAGTGTTTGACTTGATTTCTATTTCAGAAGAAGGTAGAATTAATGGTTATTAAGAATTAAGGAGCATTTCTAGAATTAGCTGCAACATAGTTTATGCAAAATTCGATGGGTCTCTGTCTAAGCATAGAGCACCTATAGTTACCTTAATATCAGGGATCCAATTACCATTATTGTTGTTGGGGTTTTCTTTTCCCATTTCCAATATGGTACTAACTTTTGTTTCCTCTGTTGCTAAACTATGCAAAATATCAGGCATGTCTTATATTCATGTCCATGATATGCACTCATCACCCACTTTATTAGGAGCACTTGTAGACCTGCACGTTCATGCAGCTATCTAATCAGCCAGGCACGCAATTCATGCAGATACAGGTTAAGAGCTTCAGTTAATGTTCACATCAAACATCAGGGATGGGGAAGAAATGTGATCTATGTCACTTTAATTGTGGCATGGTTGTTGGTACCAGAAGGGCTGGTTTGAGTATTTCATTAACTGCTGATCTCCTGAGATTTTCACAGAAAAATACAAAAAAAAAACCGTCAGCAGTAAGAGGAGAGTCAGCATGCTGAAAAACCTTGTTGATGACAGAGATCAGAGGAGAATGACCAGACTGGTCTGAGCTGACAGGAAGTCTATAGGAACTCAAATAAGCACTCTTTACAAGCATGGTGAGCAGAAAGGTATTTCAGAATGGACAACACATCAAACCTTGTGGTGGATGAGCTACAACAGCAGACGACCACATCAGCCAAGAACAAGAATCTGAGGCCATCATGGGCACGGACTCACTGAGCTGAAAAGCTTTAGAAGCATAAGATGTGGTGTGTACTGCAGTGTTTGTGTGGTGGAGACAGAACTCGTGTTTCAATATGTGATCCCCATAATCTCATCAGAGCAAGGAAGCTGCCTGATAATTGAAAAGTGTCCTCTAAGCCTGTGGCCTTGTCAATTCACTATATGTAGGAACCAAGATCATACACACACCTTTGTTTTCAGTTTATTTTTTTGTTCTTGTGTCCCTGCGCTGATGGCAGGTCGATGGAGCCTTTTGGCACTCTTCCAAATGGAGGACGTTTTTCAGAGCAGTCACGTCCTGAAAATCAGCAAAGTCATTACAACAGCCTATTGCAGAATGGCTAGATCACTCTGGTACACTCTGCCATGATGATTTGCACCACTAGTTTAAAAAAAAAAAAAAAAAAAAAGAGGAGCTGACAGCTACATCTGTTGGGTGATTAAAAGACTGGGGTCATTGAGACAGCTAATTCAACATACAGTCAAAAGAGTCGAAATCAAGAGCACTTAACAGTTGACATTGTCAGGAAACTGCTTTACAGAAATCCTAATGTACATTTAGATTTTTAATGTGTAAGCCACATGTTATCCATCTATCCATCCATCCAAGGCAGGGGACACCCTGGACTGGGTGCCAACCCATCGTAGGGCACAATCACACACTACAGACAGTTTGGACATTATAATCAGCCAACAACGCATGTCTTTGGACTGTGGGAGGAAAGCAGAGGATGAAGTACCATGAGGACACCCCTGAAGCATGGAGAATGCATGCAAGTGCCATGCACATGGGATGGAGGCAGGATACGCACCCACAAACCTGGAGGTGCTAGGCAAACATGCCTGATTATTATGATTATTCAAAAGCAAAAATTTTTACCCAGTCAGCAGTCTGCATCTCCTGGGTCAGGGGAATCGAATGGCACATGTTGAGAAGAGCTCTGCGTTTTTTTGGCAAATCGGCACTCGAGAATATTTACTCCAGTCCGGCCTGGTCTTCCCGCACAGTGCAGGCTTGTGTTCGAGTTCAGGCAGAGGCCTGAAATTTTACAGGAGTTATAATGCCTGCCTTGTCTGAGCAGAGGAAACGACCGTCCATTTTGAATGAGCTATGGCACACAGGACCAGAGCTTCTCTATGTGCTGCCAACATTTGGGCTGCCACTAGCACTGTTTATGTAGCCAGTTGCTACTACTATTATTATTATGGCGGGGTACAGCATCAGTACTGCTTCTCTTCCAAATTCTAACCTTAGCAAACAAAAATCTTTATTATCAAAGCATTTATGGTCAGTGAGTACATGTGTTCTTATCAGGGGGGGAAAAAAAAACCTCTCACATTTTGGTGTTCAAACATGTATGCCCACTTGATATAAAGCCAAACAGGGTTTTGAGTCCGTCTGTCTTGCTGCAAGGTCATGGCTTGTACATGAATGAATTACATCAGCCACCTTCTCACTCTAGTAGACTCTAGTGAATGGCCTGTTTTATGGGACATTCAACTCCTTAGGATTCTTTAGTCATTTAATAGTGAGGTCGTCATCATCAATGGATATGAGTACCTTAAATTTTCACACCTGGACCATTGAAAGACTGTGTACAGTACATCTGATGAGTGTCATTAATAGCCAGGTAAGTTCTGTCTGTGTTAGCTAGATTGTGATCAATGTTTATTTATTTATTTCTGCAATTTCCATAATCTTGATGGATTATTTTTCATGACCCTAAACACATTTTTGTCCAAAGTGTTGTGCTTGAAACATGATTCAAATGCACCATTCATTGGTTCAATTACATCATTCATCTTCAGTAACCGTTTCATCCTGGTCAGGGTCAAGGTGGATCCAAGGACCAATCCCAGGAACACCGCTTGTGAATGTGAAAATCATGGATGGGATGTGAAAATCATGGATGGGATGCAAAGTAGATTACAGGGCACCATGAACACACATTCACAAATAAAATTTCACAGCTCAGGGAAATTTAGAATGGCCAGTCCACCTATCGGCATGTTTTAGCTAAAATGAACCTAGTATTAGGGATTTAAAGTCATCACCTGATGAAAAATCTCATGTCATATCAGATACACGTTATAAATTTATATAGTTTATTTATAAGTATTCTGGGGTTGGCGTTAACCTGAGATGCCACTTGCTTTATATTGCTTCAAGGCAACTTTGTTATATTGACCAAATTCTAGCAGGTTACACTATACTCCAGTGATCACTTGGAAACAAATAGGAAGGCCAATTGGGTTTTTATTGATTGAAACTCTGGTCAGTCTCTTTGTTAGTTGTGAATTATAAATGTATGCCACATCTCACGTACATCTTTTATGAAGGTGGTTATACTGACACTCCTCTCTGGTACTGATAGCATCAGCTCGTACACTGGGAATACACGCTTTTTTACTCTTTACACATGAACATTAACAGGATGAAAAGAAACCGATTTAGTTCTCAGATCAGTACACAAAGGGCGAATGGTAGACAGCACGTGGACAGATGGGCAGGCTTGTGGTCGAGACAGTCTGATCCAATTACGCAAGGCTGTTCATGGCTGTCTGCAATTGACTGTATCAGCACCATCGCCGAGCTGTATCTCTGAAACCCGGGCGCTTTCATGCAGAACTACACTTTCTTGCTCTCTCAGATGTTTCCCATCAGGAAGTCTAGCTTGCCCCCAAGGCCTTTTGACTTTTTCAAGATGATTTCGATTATGTGGAAGGGTTGATGGGGTGTGCATTTATGTTTTTGGTCCTTCTAGCACAAGAAGAACAGTTGGAGGTATGAATAGCATGGAGGGGAAGAATATAGGAAGTCTGCCAGTGTAGCTTCTTAGATTTGAGCCTGTGATGATGCACAGGTAATACATGCAGTCCCAGACACACACAAAGCATCTGTGCACCCTTTCTTTTAGTATAGAGCAGACTTCCTGTGGTGCTGAAGTGATGTTTTGAGCTCAGGTAAAACACTGCTGGGGTAAATGGCAGTCATTATCACAGTACGGCTCTGTTCACACACACATACCCAAAACCATTTTCTCACCCGCCTGCTGGAAATGCCATTTTTGTCATTTCTTGGCTGTGTGTTTGGAGATCACTTTGAGTGTGGAACAAACTAACATTGCTATTTATGTTTGTATAAGGAGGATATGTGACTCATGACTCCTTTCTCCATCGTCTAAAAAGAGCATTAGATTTGTCACACCAGTGTCATTCTTAAAGTGGATTTGAATGTAAAAACAGCTGAATTGTAACACAGTTCCTTTGCAGGATGTTTAAAAATGATTGCATTTGTAGTGTATGTGTGGCTGAAACAGAACCTATTGCTATTAAAGAGAAAACATGATGAGCATTAAAAGTATACAAGATGTTTTTAGTGCCTATAAAATGACTAACAAATGTCTCAGAACATGTCTTTACCCACTTGTACCCTCAGAAAACTGCCTGGATTTGTGAATGTCCCCCTGCTACCCTGAATAGCTAGCTGCCATCACAGCTAGCTACATTGACATGATTTCAGTATCTGAATCAAAATTTACACTGACATATTCTCAGCTGTTTTTAGTCAACGTTACTCAGACCGGTCAAAACATGTCATAAACAGCGATTTGTGTAAAAATCATTTTAGCCAAGTTAGAAGCTGTGCGCGAACTTGCTGACTAGCTAGTTTTCTGTTGTACGGTATTGGCACTGTGTGTAATCTACAATACCAAAGGCAGCCATTTGAGACCAGCTAACAATTGAAAAATTGTTTTTATACACTAGAATTTGTAAAACATTTCTTGTATGTTTATTATAATTATTATTATTAAAGTAGTTCAATTATAGTTGCAATCAACATGATTTAACCCCCAGTGCAAATCAGGTTTATTGTCAAAATTGACAGACGTTCAGCTGTTTGCAATGAACAAATCAAACAAAAGCAATTGAAATAGTTCAACACAATGAATGCGTCAAGTGGTTTCCCCAAATTCAGCTGAAAATGCAACTTATAATGATTTCTCCAGTATCAAATTATTCAACCCCTTCATGGCAACCCCTTGTGGCGCAGGTTGTAGAGTGGGTTGTCCACTAATGGTAGGGTTGGCGGTTCGATTCCCGGCCCGGGTGACTCCACATGCCAAAGTGTCCTTGGGCAAGACACTGAACCCCAAG
>JAOUWY010000022.1:17451928-17472159 GCA_025728095.1 Prietella phreatophila | reverse complement strand
TTTTGTTGTTATTCTGTCCCTCACTGTTCAAATAAATCTACCATTAAAATTATAGACTGATCATTTCTTTGTCAGTGTGGAAATGTACAAAATCAGCAGGGGATCAAATACTTTTTCCCCCCACTGTGATTGTGGTTGAGAAACAAGTTAAGATGTTCGAGATGAAAATCCAAATGAGAACAACGGCTTGGTGAATGACAGAGAAGTTAGTTCTGAGTGTTTACTTCGCGAGGCTCTGATGTTAACAAGGTCCTTTATAACCTATGATAGAGTACAGGTGTCCGAAATCAGTACTCCAGTGAATGTGAGCATGTGTGTGCATCACTGGGAAGTGTAGTTATTTTCGGCCATGCTTGTAGTCCGCGCTGCACTCCGGGAACAGTAGTCATGAGTTTGCCGCGACGGGACATAAAAACAGAAGAAATCAGGCAAATACTTTTTCACAGCACTGTATTTTAGAAGATCATCAAGATGCACTAGGGTTTAACTATTTAAACCTTTAAACATCAGATGAATTAAACTTTACAGACAGCTAATACAGGTTTTATAGGACTAGGGTGGGGTGTTTGAACTTTCTTTTCATGTTACAGACTAAGGCTGCTGCATTGTGAAACTTACTTCAAGAGACAGCAGGGCAACCAGCTACCAGAAAAAGGAAATTTTATAGAAACTAGCTGCACTAGATTCTCACCTTTTTTTTAATTATAAGCTCACCTTGTGAATGTTGGTGGCCAGTTAACTCTTTGATGTCCTTGTGGCTGAATTCAGGGTTCTTGCCCAGAATTTTACAAATCATTTTACATTGTTCTGAACAAATAGGGAAGAAAGTAGCATATGTTAGTGCAAAATTGGATATACTAACCTACTTATCATGTTATCAGACACTGTTGTGTCCTTAGTGACATGCATTCGCACTTAAAGAGCCCTCACATGACTTCATAAATAGTAAGGCATGTCACAAGCCCTTTCATTCTCTCACTAAAATTCCCCATCTCCTCTCATCCCACTCACCACTTCAACCTGTATAATGTACTCTCTGGTCATTTGCAATGCTAAGCTTCATGTCAGAAATGGTAAGGGGAATCATACCAGATCTTTTTTTCGTAGCAGATTAATGATTTTAGCTAATAATTCTAATGCTGTATAAAGCTGCATGATAAAGAATTTTGAGAAAGATTAGTACTAATGTCAGTATGGCTAGTATTACCTTCTCTTATATCCATTCCTTTACATTTATAACTAATATAATAACTGACTGTAGATTGAGAGAGTGATAAGAATAATAACGAGAGAGAGAGAGAGAGAGAGAGAGAGAGAGAGAGAGAGAGAGAGAAAGAGAACAGCGAACACTGAACGAGAGAGCTTTTTCTAGTGGACTAAATTTATGGTAAACTATTATATTTTATAACAGAAAGTCACAATGAATAATTATTGGTAATCAGAACAGTGGGTGCACAAGAACAGAAATATGCTCTACTCATACATCATAACCTTGCTTTATACATTTGCTACAGATGTAGCTGTACATACTTCTTAGAAAAGGGCAATTCATCACATATTCTCACATAATGGGCACTGATGAGGATGATTAATAACATACATAGTAGAGTTTTGCTGGGGTAAATGGCTATAATATGACCTTCTATTTCATAATTACATTAGGTAAGAAAAAAAAAGCATTTGTCATTTCTCATGTGTATTTAGCCTGTAAACCTGTTAGCTGTTGTTTTAAAGTTATGGAACACCACATGATAGATGATAAGCACCATCACTGGAAAACAACAAATGAAAACAAGAGAAATAACAAATAAAACTCCACCTGACCAACAACATTTATTTTCTTAATCAATGATTAGTTATCACTTTGTTCATTTCTGAGCTGTGTTTTTGGTAGTTTCTCTGTTTTTTTAAAAATTATTATTCTTTTCTCTTTTGCCACATTACCACTTTGTCTTGTCAATTTTTGCCAAGTTGGAGTTTCAATAAACCTGCTTGCACCTGTATCCAACTGCCTCTGTCTTATTTAGACCATGCTATAGACATGGACAAAGCAATACATCCGAGAAGAAATTAATCAGAACTCAGTCATACAGTCATAGCCTGTCTGAGACCAAGAGAGAGAGCTGTCTCATCTTGGTTACACTATGGAGCATCCTCCAATGGGTTTATTACTATTATTATGGTGACAGTGGACAGACTGCCAAGGCATGAAAGGCATTCCTTTCATGTTGTCAAAGTTTAGTGTGAGCAGTCCAATGATCTTAAGCCCAGAGCTTATTGTATCATTTATCTAGTGCATGAGAAATGGCGAAGTGGTTCCTTCGCTCACAAGTCATGAATTCCAGTCCAATGGCACAGACTGATTATCAGTGACCTTTACTGAGTCCTGAACTAGACTGACTGGTCTATTCAAAATTCTTTGTAGAATCAGATATCCTACCTACCAGAAACTCAGTCTCTTTTCATTTCTCTTGGTTTACACAGATGGTTTCGTGCCCTTTTGTTAAAACTGTACCACACAATGCCCCAATGCCTGTAGTTGGTTTTAACAGGTCACCTTCTTCTCAGAGCAAAGATTAAAAGATGATTACTATTTAGGCCCATACTATAGGCTAATAGAACATCAACACTATCTAGAAAATGGGTTAAAATAGAATAAAGTAGAATTATACAAAACAAGCCTAATATTACACATTTGGAATATTTGCTTTATACACAAACCTTCCTGATTGTTTTTTTGGTTTTTTTTTACCATGCCTGGATTTAACTGTGGTTTTTTCAGAACACCTGAAAAAATCTTTGGTGCTTTTTTGTATGCAGTGTGGTTCAACTTGACAAACAACAATACAGATTTTGAATTAAGAAAGACATGGACTGCTAGTAGAGTGATTAAGATGTTTGCAGTTACCATCTGTTATGCTGATTTTATTCAATCAGATCATAATCATTTACAAATTATTATTATATGCACTTTGATGATCACTTATATGACTTAGATTATCATGGCAGACTTCTGTTATTGAAATACCTACTGAAAACACCAGATCAACATCTGCACTTAAATGACCTGTTTGCCATATACAATAAACGTCCTAATTCATACAGGCTGAACTTAAATAGGCACTAGCTCATTCAGAATAAAAAGTGAAACCACTTGGTGAAAGCGAGACACTTTAACTCTTTACAGTAATACAGTATTCCTGACCACGAAGGGTGGAAAGTATATTCATTACAGTACTTGAGTACATAGTTCACTGTAATGGATATTTTTTGTTTTTTTGTGTAATGTAATTATTGGACTTTTTCTTAAAATAATGTTATATTTATCTTTGCTACACTTAATTTTGATCATTATCACAGAGTAACAACAGAGGACTATAAGCCAATGGGACTGCTCCCAGTTCTTTCATTACATTTTTCACTAGCAGTATTTTATAGTTGATGTCTGTAAGAGCTCCTGAAGTTGAACATCAATGATGTTCATCAGATATGTAAGACTACTTGCAAAGCAACTTCTAGCAAGCTTGAGAAAGGCGTCAACTGGCATGCATTCATCAAACATATACAACTATGAAGGTAAGAATATACCTATTGACAGAAACAAACATTGAAGGAAATGTATCTAATGTTAATTGACACAGTTCACTAATAGTCCACCCAGGTCACTGTAAAGTAGTGTGTGCATGGGATACCACCCATAATATTGGTTTTGAGACACATATATTACATTATTATTTGTGAATTACTTTCAAGATTAATCACAATACTTTACCATATGCTATAAAGGTAAATATGGCTAGCACATTTTAGCCATGTTATCAGCATATAAAAGTTCTTCTGTGTTCACTAACTGAATGATTATTGATATGTTTACTAACCATAGTCTCTTGAGATCAATCTGGACTGGAAGCTATGCAAGATTAAAGAGCAGTTAAATTTGTAAAATAATTACTCAAGTAGTTTGTAACCAGATGACTTATTTACTCTTATTTGAGTAAATTCCTTGAGGGCTATGTTTACTTTTACTCAAGTGAATTATTACTAGCAGTACTGTTTTGTTCTCTTTTCACCTCTGTTGGTCACCTGGTCGATAGCTAACACATTTGTCTGGCTACCTGGGAAGAGCAGGTGTGAGGTAGGGATATGCTAGTCCATAGTCCACAAACGCACACACACACAAAGTTGTCATATGATTTTGTAAGAGTGGTCAGTCCAGATGTTTTGGGGAGGTAGGAGACAATCAGACTATGTGGAGGACTTCCATCCTGAAAACCTACTTTGAAATCTTATGTTTTTAAAATGAGATTTTTTTTAATCATCACATAAAAATATCTGGTTGGTAATCTAGCCAGTGACCATGACCTCCTGAAGCAGCTGATTTCTGGTAATAGATATCTCACAAACCTCGACTCACTGGGATGCTGTCTGTTGTATGGAGATACAAAGAGTGAAATGTGCTGCCACTGTAGTCCATTTGATTTTGTTGTAACTAAATGTAATTGACACACAAAATGTCTACTCTCTTAACCAAATTGAAATTGATGTCAACACTAGCTGGCTGTGTTTATTGTCTGTAACATGGTTTGGTTAGCTCGCATATTAAACAATGTGCTCTTTATAAACACATTCAAATAACATTGAATGTTACTCATTTGTGCCTGCCACATCAAATGGACAATATAAAGAAATTGATTTAATTTCGAGAAAAAATATTTTTTTTTTTCTTTCTACAACACTAATTAACTACATTTGCCAAATATCCAAAATCATGCAGTGTGCTTGAGTTTAAATAAACATTTAAATTAAACATATTTCTTAACAGCTGCCCTAAAGTAATCTAAGTGTATTTAGACCATTTGTGTCCATTTATGTAATTCTCTCATACAAGGAAGCTATAAGATGTCTGAACAATTCAGTCCTCATGAATGTTCCACACTTCAGATAATACCTGCAGCCACCAATCTGCATCGACTGATTTTAATTTTGAGAATACAATGCCACATAATAAAACATGACAAAAAAATAATAATTTCATTAAATGTTAATAAAATAGTTAACACTTACAAATCGCTTTTTGTCATGAAGGTTGTTTTTTTGTTTGATTGTTTGTTTGTTTTTTGCTGTTCAGATTCCTGAAAATTGTTTATACAGCTGGGTCACATGATTTGGTCTTATTTTTACGGATGTTTGTAGTGGTTTAAATTATTGTGAAAATCACTGGAACTGGAGACTAGGTCCATGGCTGTAGATGTGATGTCAGTTAAGGAAGATGGAGGGCCAATATGGATAGTAAGATGTCTGTCGCTGTAGAGTCAAGAGTTATTGTATTTGCACTGTGCCAGGCTGCAGCAGAGACTGAAGGTTGACCCACTCTACTTGGGCATACATTATCTTCATGAAGATGATGCAATAAAGTCAACCAAGAAAGCATTTATTGGTGCTGGAGGTTACTGGTCCATATACAGATCTTTTCATGCATTTTTTCTTTCCTGTGTCTGCCCATCAACCTATGTTTGATTTTTGCTTGTATGCCCACAATTCTGCCTACTGATTAGGATTTGTCAATAAACCTGCTTTCAATCTACAGGAGAAATAGGCTATTTCAGACAAAAGTCCTTAATGAACTGGGTAAGTGCTTTTGAAGTTGTAGGAAGTGTAACCAACTGGTATTCAAAGTGGTGAAAATATTGATGTCATAGTTGTTGTCAAAGCATACCATGCATTCATTCCATGAGGATTTTTAAAGATTCTTCCCTTCATTGCTCCTTTAACAACAATTATCAATGCAAAAGCAGATGTCATTAATGCTATGTCCATTGCTGTTGAAGTGTCTCTCCACTGAAAGCATGAAATCCTTCATCCTGGAGTTACAGAGATGCTTGACAAAGTGATCAACCAGTCTTCTTTTGGGTTCTCCAGTGTAACGCTGATTAAATCGCTTGCAGGAGAGACAGTAAACAACTCCTGTGGTGATGCATGAGGAGTCATGGGTGACAAAAACTAATCTTTTAAGGGTCTGAGATCTTAATGGCTGTGTTGATGAATTTGCATTTTGAACATCTAGAATGGTTTCTATTAGACAGACCATTTAGTTCACTCCTGAGAAGCATGCCTTTAATGTTTTTATGCTGTTTGTAATAAATGAGAGATGGCTCCTTGAACCAGTTTCAAGATTGTCCTGAAGAATTTCAGTTTTTAGCCACCATTTTATTAGTAGGATGATAAATAAGTACCAAAGGGACTTCCTTTGTCTAAGTAGTGGATTGTTTACAGGTCAGTGAATCCATTCTCTCAGTAGTAATGGAAATATGGACCATGGCATCATCTAAGAAATCCATAGTTACATAATTACACATATCCTTACTGGAGGAAGTCTTTATTCTCCCTGCAAATGTATTTCAGTCTCACTAGCTATAAATAGGTCATTTAATTTCTGCACTGCTTTGGGTGGAAAGAGCTGTATTGTGCATAAGTAGAAATGAGTAGAAATGAGTTGGTAAATTTGTAACAAAAAAGGTTTTTTTTTTTTTTTTTAATAAAATAAAGTCCCACCACCTGAATGTCATTGTATAATTTGCAGTCTGCTGATAGAAACTGGTGATCTTCCTCCAGTGGAGGCATCTGCTTACACTCCTAGAGGTATCATCTTTCTCAAATATCACAGCAAATCTGAAAAAAAGAAGCAAGTCTTATATTGATTTGGGGAATTCTCAGGAGGCTCACATATGACCAGAAGTTGATTCATTACAGGGAAAGATGTGTTACACCACTTAAGGTTGCTGAATGAGTAGAGGACTGAGTGGTTTCTCAGAAAGAGGTAGCCTGAATTTTTGTCTGATTAAACACTAACTAAATATTCGTATTATTTACACCTGGATACATTGCAAAGTTCAAATTATATAGTTTTGTTTTCACTAAGATGTTGAAACCATCCAAACTCAAATAGTTATAACAACACAGTGAAGCTGGAAGAAAAAATTAAAATCATAAAGTCAAAGAAAAAGACTCTTACATTTATATTAGTTACAATGCAAAAAAATTGAGCAGGTGAAAATATTTTGAATATAGCCAAATGTATCTAGTATAGTATCTATTATTTCATTTTATTATTAGGAACTATTATATTACAGTTCCTATTATACAGTAAACTCAAATATAAGATTATTAATCCTATTTCCAGACGTTTTTCTATACTTTTAATTTAAAGCTGACAGCTCATTTTAAGCATTTATTTTTAGAAGAAAAAACAAACAAAAAATCTGCCAAGAAAATGTAAAGCTTAAAATGAGTAAAATGTCTCAGTATTGGTTTCATAGACTTAAATGTTATTGTAATCTTATAATCAGATTTTCAAGACAATTCCACTTGCCTTTATCCAAAGCGATTTACAAAAGTGCTTTGTAGACTCTGTCAAAAACACATCTTCATGCTATTTCACTGTCAGAACTAAGAATACCATCAAGCTAAAACTCTTCAAGGAGGTTACGGTATTACAGCAAGACAAAAAGGCAAAGGACAGAACAAATGATTTGAGCAAATCCAATTGAAGGTACTCAAAATGATGGCAAAAATTTTCATGAATGGTACAGTCCAGGAAATTAGAACCAGTTGGTGAACCAATACTGAAATATTGATATTTCAAACCAAATGTTTCCTTTTAAAAATCAATACTAATATAAAATTTTGCAGTGGCATGGAGGTGCATTGGGTATTGTTGCCACCTCAGGATCCAGGGTCCCAGATTTGATATTGAGCTCAGGTTACAGTCTGTGTACAGTCTTTCATGTACTTTCTGTGTCCACATGGGTTTCCTCTGGGTTCTCCGGTTTCCTCCAATAACATGCCAGTAGGTCGACTGGCTAAGATAAATTGCTCCTTGTGCCCTGCAATGGACAGCATCCTATGTGTATATTTTTCATCAAACAGAGTGTGATAAAATATTGAGGAAATATTGATGTCCAGAATAGGAACTACTGGCATCTCCCTTTACACAGTGGTCCAATCATAAACACTCTCTCACACACACACACAGTGAGGCAGGAATGTATAATTAAGTAAGTAATATACAGATGTGATTACTGCAATTAAACTGGACTCAAAAAGAGCAACATTTCAAATATATTCCTTAATACCCATATTTGATAATTGTTCTTGTATAGACACAAGTTAAAAAAAAATCTGAATTATTACTTCTACCCAAATGCTGAGTTGAGGCTATTGGGTCATTTTATTTTCACAGTGTTTGCCTTTTTTGTGTGTGCAACTCAGCCACTGGGTTAGTCTCAGTGACCTTGGAAACAATGCAGATGCAGCCACCCCTCTATTACTATTGAGCATTACTGTACTGTAGGTCACTCTATAACCCAGTTGTTGATTTTTCTGTGGAAATCCCCTTTTCTTAAATGAGCTGATCCTCCAATGCATTGTGATTAGTCGTATTTGGGCCAATAGTTTTATAGAAAATGGTGAAAAATATACTCTCATCAGTACTGTGAACACATGCTTAAATTGTTGCAACAGTATTTTGTGTGCATTTTAGACAGTGTTAAATGAAAGTGCTAAGTGAAATGACATTTTTTAAATTTCATTGATATCTTATATAATAGTTGAAGTTATGGCTGAAGTGAACTTGTATGCTGACCTGAATCATCAATAAGCCAAGACAATGTGTGTGTGTGTGTGTGTGTGTGTGTGTGTGTTATCATAAACAGTTTCGAAAGAAAAATTAATAAATAAGAATCAGGTTATATTTTCTGCATAACAAGTGCTATTTATTATTTTACCATTACACCAGGAAGGATCAAGCATAGCCAACCTGATGTGATTTCTCAAAGGATTTTAATAATGAATTAATTATCACAATATTCCCTGGATTAGTTCACTGGCTAACATGAGCTATCTTGAAAGGATTAGTGAGAGAATTTTAAAGCTATCCAATTTAATGTGAGCTAATCTAACTCTGAGATGTGTAGTCATATTCATACATTTTCGGAACTGCCTATTTCACCTTAGTTTTACTCTTAGATTTTAGTTTTATAAATTCTGTCAAGCAGGCTTGTCTAGCTGAGTAGCATTAACAGTACAATTAGGTTTTGATCAAAATGTTGTCTTTCTGCCTATAACATACAGAAGAAATCATAAGTTTGTATACCCCTTGCAGAATCTGCAAACTGCTAATTATTTAAAAAAAAAAAAAAACAGAGTGATATAAAAATTGCATTTTGTTTTTAAGTGCTGCCGTATATATATTCTATTTCACACACCAGATGTTTAAATATAGTCCACTGGACAAAATAATAACTGAATTTACACAAATGAACAAGTTCAAAAGTTTACATACGCTTAATTTAGCTGGATGACCAACGACTGTGTTTATGTTTTGTGAGAGTTGTTCATGAGTCCCTTGTTTGTCCTGAGCAGTTAAACTGCCCACTGTTCTTCAGAAATATTCTCCAGGTCCTGCTTTTCCAGCATATTCTACATATTGGACCACTTTCCTACAGTGGCTATATGATGTTGAGATCCATCTTTTCACACTGAGGACAACTGAGGGACTCGTACACAACTATTACAAAAGGTGCAAACATTCACTGATGCTCAAGAAGGCAACACGATACATTAAGAGACAGGGGGGTGTAAACCTTTTAACAGGTTGATTGGTTAAAATTGTTGTTATTTTGTTTAAAGATATATGTTTTTTAATTTAGTACTGCTCTTCAGAAGCCACATAAAATATTACCGTTTCCCATAAGAAAATATATAACAATTTATATGATCATCCTGTTTAAAAATATTTACTAAATCATTTTTACAGTGGTGTTGTGCAGGAAAGTGTAAATTTGAAATATTCAAATTTTGAATTGCAAATTCAGCAAGCAAATAGACTAGCTGACTTCTACTAACAAAGAATAGACACTGAAATCTGCTGTACTTTCCGATAGCTGTAATGACCATGCTGAAGTGAAGTGCAGTTTTTTTTTTTTTTCCTGATGTGATGTATGGTGCAGTTGCTTGTGCAGCGCTGACAGCTCTTTTCAGGGGAAAGTCACTAATGCGCGCTCAAAAAGTTGTAGAAGTCACTGAAGACACTTTAGTTCTGAGGAGGTTCTGAAGAAACTATTGAATAGGATAGAATTATTGAGTAAAGAAAGATGAAATAATTGGTCATAGCACCACAATCTAACTATTTATATATTTACGAAATAGAGTCAAACTAACAATGTATGTACTTGTGAAATATTATGTTATCTATCAAGCAGAATGCACGGTGGCTTAGTGGTTAGCACATTCGCCTCACTCCTCCAGGGTCCGGGGTTTGAGTCCCGCCGGGGCCGTGTGTGTACGGAGTTTGTATGTTCTCCCAGTGCTGTGGGGGTTTCCTCCGGGTACTCCGGTTTCCTCCCCCAGTCCAAAGATATGCATGGTAGGTTGTTTGGCGTGTCTAAATTGTGCGTAGTGTATGAATGGGTGTGTGAGTGTGCATGTGATTGTGCCCTGCGATGGACTGGCACCCTGTCCAGGGTGTACCCCGCCTTGTGCACAATGCTTCCTGGGATAGGCTCCAGCTTCCCTACAACCCTGAAGAAGGAATAAGTGGTAGAAGATGGATGGATGGATGGATCAAGAATGCAGAGAAAAAGAAGTAATCATAGTAAGTAGTCAGAAATAAGCATGAAGGAAATGGTTAAAGATGCAATAACGGTCAAGATATAGTCAATAATAGAGTTTATACAAACAATAAAGAAACATACAAGTGGGACAAACAAGTGATTAGTAATTTGGAACAATGGTGATCAGTGACTGGTTGTTGAGAAGCACAACTCAGTCAGGTTTTACATACTGGTGGTCAGTCAACTGAACCTGCTCTCTCAAATTATCTAACCAGCAGCTAATGTGGGCTCAAAAACTCACTAGGTTTTAAATAACTTTAAATGCTTTCATTAGTGCTGCAGACAGCAGAGGTAGCGGTCGTTGTAGGGTGGCCATGTCATGTTTTGCAGGAGGACCTCACAGATTTGCATCTGTGCTACTGAAGGCAATTTCCTAAGCAAAATAACCTTATTAGCATATAGTTTAAAACTGCAATGGTATACAATTGTGTCAGGTAACATTTTTCCACAGGGCCCAAGAAAATGGCCATAAACAGAGGTAATCTTCAATTTCTGCTTTCAAGCTATTCAGAGTTTCAACAGGTTGATCAGGTCAATTTACCATTTCAACAGTTCCCTGTAATAATGATGCTGAAAACCTTAAACAGAAATGATTGGAGTGCTTTGTATTTTGATGTTTGTGCTCAGTTATTTTGGTGCTGTCCTGCTCATAGAGAAATACAGTATGAATCAAATTGAATGTGTCAAATTCAGTTGATTTAGACAATTTCATGTTCTTGGCTACTATTTTAATATATTTAATGATTAAATAGTCATCTGAATCCTGAATATATTATTTAATACAGGCTAAGTTGAACTACCATCTCAATGTTTTGTTCACATAAAACTCATGCTGAACAATATCTTTTACCTATAATAAGCCCAACCTGGAAGCTCATATATTATTTACCCAGCTGATTCACTTTGCCTGCACTCATTTTTCAGCCTTCTTATTTTTATATCTTTGGCAGACACTCTTATCCAAAAGCACATACAAGGGAAGCAGAATACATTTGAGGCACAGAGCTGAGCAGTTGGAAGGTAAGTGGCTTTAAAATTGTGCAAACACGTGTATCAGCACTTTTAAACACTGTTGGTGACAAAGTCTTCCAGATAAAATTTTATCCAAACAGTGTACTAGTGAGGAAGAATTATACAATCCATACATATTGGGGAGCTTTTGAGGGTTAAGAGCTTTGCGCAGTTGCTCTCTGGCAGTTCTAGGATTTGAATTCATAACCTATTGGTCATTATGACTGAATGTGCACAGCTACACAGCCACTAAGACTAATTACATTGGATTATTTGATCATTTGAGTTGTTTGTGCATAATTTATTTGTCTGAAGATCAGTTAGCTTGCTTCTGATGTTAAAACACTCAGTTAATAATTCTCCAAACTGAGAATTGTGTTGTCCATTCATTCATCTTTGCTTTATCCTGGTCAGGGTGGTGGTGCATCCAGCACCTCTCCAAAGAAAATTGGGCATGAAGCGGGAATCGACATGGAGATGTAATGCTAGTCCATCACAGAGACCCGTGTTGTACAAATACAAAATCTCTGCATGTCTTTTCTAGCACTAAATACAGGATAAAAAAGAAGTAAGTGCACTCACTTACAAATTGTGGTTGCCATCATACGTGGCAGTAATTATTCACTGGAAAAAATAATAAGTAGAGTTTAATAAGAGACAGTTTATTGATGGTCCTTCAGGGCAGAAGAAACAGATGATGAAGAATACTTGGCATCACTGAGCTTGATAAGATAAAGGGAAACGGTAGCTAGGAACAACATAGATATTGGAAAGCATACTATGATGCATTAATACACCTGCCACCTTGTTAGCCAATGTAAATACATAGAGATATGCAGGTCTATGATAAATCAACTGTAACTTGCTATATTTTTAGCCAATTTACACAAAATATAGCTTGTTACAGACAATATATATCCATCATAGTTAGAATGATGTGCATGCAAATATATACACTGTTGAATTTGAATTCCAGCCAATTCCTGGTAACTGAGGCAAAGCAGTGGGATGTAGGCTAGAAATATACAGAATTCACCATAAGCGAGATAATACTGACAATTTACTACTTTATAACATTCCTATCTACTACACCAACTATTAAAATCACTGTTATAATAGCCAAATAATAATAAATCAGAGTAAAGCCCCAAGACAGTTGATTGCAGTGATGAGGCAGGATGCAAGTTTTAAAATTCAACATGTTTCTTATTAAGGGCAATCGAATAATCATAGTCCATGTGTGTAGGGTCAAGGTACAGGCATCCAGGGTTAAATAAGAAATGGCCATAGTAAAAAATGATAACGCATGAAATAGTTGGAAAGCAGTAAACTAGAACAGGGGAACAAGTACAACTGATGTGACTTTGCAAACCGGAATGGAGCTGTAGGAGGATTCCACTTCAGGTTCTGAACGTATTTGTTTCAGAGAAGAACAACCTAATAATATCTTATTCCTACTTCAATACACTGCATCTAGGTGGTAAGAATAGTCAGATTAATCTGGTATTTCTTATTATAATATTACAATAAAGCAAATTCAAGATTAATAAACATATTAAAATTACTATTATCTGCCAATAGAATAATAATCTCTTGGTGAGGTCATATCCTCACATGGGTTTTCATACCACTGCTATGTGGATGACAATCAACTCGTCCTCTCCTTCCCGCCCTTAGACACTAGTTTACGCTCAGATCTCAGCTTGTCTGGCTGAGGTCAGATCTCAACCTGGATGGCAGCTCATCAGCTAAAATCCCAGCAAAACTGAATTGTTTTTCATCCCAGGCGATTCATCCCCATGTCAGGATCTTGTGATCTTCCAACTCTCCTATCTCACCTTCAGTTTCTGCACACAATCTTGGGGTAACCATGTACTATCAACTGTCCTTTTCCTCCCACACTGCTAATCTAATATTGATTTCAGAACATCAGAACGATTTGTCCATTTCTATCCACACAGGCCACCAAGGTGCTTGTTCAGGCCCTTGTCAACTACTGCATCTCGCTCCTGGCAGGTCTGCCTCTGAGCACCATTCAACTTCTGCAACTGATCCAGAATGCAATGCAATTGTTTACAACGTTCCTAAGTTCTCCCATACCACCCCATTGCTACACTCCCTTCACTGGCTTATTGTAGCTGCCCACATCAGATTTAATACACCGATGCTTGACTACAAAGCCAAACTGGACAGCACCCACTTATCAAAGCACTTATCCCATCATGCCCCCTTCGATCTTCTAGTACTGCTCAGCTGGTCCCACCATCTCTCAGGCTACAAGGAAAGCATGCATCAAGACTTTTCTCTGTTAAGACACCTAGGTGGTGGAACAAACTTCCCCTAAATGTCCAAACAGCTGAGTCACCAGCAGTCTTCAAATGACATCTTAAGAAATACCTCTTCCTGAAGTACTTAAATTAGCACTTTAAAAAATTGTGTTGTCTGTGTGCTTTTCTTACTAAATTACCTCCACAACAGACTTTTAGACTGATGGTATTGTTAATCTGTGACCTAGTGAATCAGTATCAGGAAGCACCTCTGTAAGTCACTCTGGATAAGGGCATCCGGCATGGAATTTGCTAACAAGCACATAGAGAAAGGGGATTTGCAAACTGTGACAAAATATAAAGTGTGATACTTATATCTTCTGGATATGAAGCTGGATCATGAACAGTTGGTATTGATCCATGCTTGAGAATAAACCTTTCAGCAAATCCTGTTTTGTACTAACCCTCATTCACAAAGCAGTTTGGTGTAAAATGATTTGCACAAACATGCACAAATATAGCTATTTTTTGGGGCACATTTCCTTCAAAAATAAAACTTCTCCACTTCGTCTTAAGTGACTCTGATGCGGGAAGTACATGAAGACACTTATGTTCATTCTTACAGCCAACAAGAGAACACTTACAAAGCTAAGATATTCTTCTTTTCACTGTAGCTGCTCCAGCACAGAGAACATGGCAGACTGTGTGCAGCTCACTCAGGGGAAGATCTATGCTAATAGGGCAGAGTCCATCACCAGACCTGGTCGGGGCCTGTTTAATGTGACGTAACGTTAGACAGACAATGCAAACGTCTCATTTTGAGACACTGTTTATGATGTATGGTGGAATATAAAACACACATTGCCGACACATTTATGTTAAAACATAATGTAAAAGTACATTTTGCATAATAGATCTCCTTTAATATATTTTACAATTGGCTTATCTGCTGGTTTTATTGTGAGGGAAAAAAAATTGCTCTTTCTTTTGTTGTATTTCTGAGTGATAACTTGACTGATGTGAAGGTTGTCAGGTCTTTTGTATTATTATTATTTTTGTTGTTGTTGTTGTTGTTGTTGTTCCAGACTGGAAAAAAAAAATCTGAAGTGGATCATTTGAATCCTAAAAAAGACAAAGTCTATAAAGTTGAAACTGAATATGGTTGAAGGTGAATACAGATACAGTTAAAAACTCAGCTGCCTTTCCCTTATGCCACTTATGAAGGGTTTTCTCCAGTTCATTATCTACAACATGCATTTTTATCAATTTAGAACGCCTGGAGGAAGGATTGGCATGCTCCCTGTTGTGCCATTGCTGTGCCATGTCCCACCTGTGCAGCACAATAAAGTCCACCACATGACAACCCAAAGGGTTTATCTCCAAGTATTATACCCAGAAACTGAAGCAAGTCCAAGCAAAGAGTTCTAGAGGTTAGTCGAGGGTATGTACCTAGGTGTGTGCTGAGAATACACATATATGCCTAATGGACAAATACGTGCCTTTCCGTGCTGTGGAAAATGGAAAAGCTAAACATTTGTAAGCTTATGGCTTATCCCCACTGGAGACCAGATAAGGAAGGAGCACTGATAAGAATGGTGCAGTGCTGTCTCTGCGTGTTAGTGAGACTTTAAGGTAAAATTGCAAAGACAGTAATGACTCACTTTAATCTGAGGTCGTTAAATGAAAGGACATCCAAATTTTAGGTATACATTAAACAAACACATACTGTATGGTTGATTCCACACAAGTAATATTTCTTAGAAAAAAAAAAAAGTATGAGCATTGTAACTTGAAAAAAGTGCAATTATTGGTCAGTGGTAAAGTTCTTACAAATTACAGATTCCACACAGTGGAAACTAAATTTACAGACAATTTACAATTGTCAAAACAATTCACAAAAAGTTTACAAATTTAGTTTAAATAATTATTATATTTTATTATACTTTTCAGGAATGACATTGGAGACTATAAACCATTGTGCTCTCAGCTATAATGAGTCACTTAAACCTTAGATTAGACTCAGTTATGTGTTAGTTTTAACCAGTAACAAATTATGTGTGCATGGTTGCAAAAATAAAAAAAGTTCACAAAGAAGTACTGTATCTTAGCAAAAGACTAGCACATACCAGACACGCATGTCTTTCAAGGTGTTTTACTTTGAGCTTTTTTCTCTTTTCCTCTGTAATCAATGTAGAGGTTGAACAGTATTAAAAGATGAATGGAATGGCAACTGCCGAACTCAATATTACAATTGTATATGACAGTAACTGTTTGCGGTTTTAAATAAGATACAGGCAATACTGGCTCTATTTTCATGCCATGGCAATCATACAATAAATTGCAGCTTAATTTATGCTTTACTGTCTCACATTACAGCCTTCTTAAATTTGCTCTTCACACAAGGTCAAATCACATCTCCTGGGTTATGCTGTACTTTCACTTTCTCTCTCCCATGACCTTCTTTTGATGCTTTACATTCAGATGTGCTCGCAAAATCACTGAAAGAGCCAATGACTCAAACATACATCTACATAAATTAAACTGCAAAAGTGTGAAATTAGTTTCTACTGTTGGTGCCAGTGTGAAGCAGATTATCTAGATAAAGCTCTCAGGCATGGAGTTTTAATTGTCCTGTGAAGAAACAAAAACAGATGTGGCAGAGATCATGTTTTTTAGAGAAAATCATGCTTCAACTCATTAAACAATGTGTAAAAATTACACCCTGTGAGCATGACCTCGGAGTGCCTGCTGAACTCTGTGCCGTTCTATCTAAATTACTAATTAACCTTCTGCACATTTTTTTCATTCCTTTTGATCTATATATTTGTGTGATATACAGTAGGTATATTTAACACATTACATGATTTTAAACAGTTATGTGTTTTGGATTGTTGGCATTCAAAATAAAAATGTGTCCACTCATACAAAATCCTTTGTGTTTGTGACACTGACGAAAATGGTATTTCTACCTCTGAAAACCAGTATAAAATCTTCAAGCACAGAAATATACATCATTATTATACAAATTATTTTATTTTATATACAAATAAGATACAATCTTGTGCTTTTTCTTTGCATGTGGCCCGTGACTATGTGAATAGAGCCCTAGGTGTCATATCAATAACTAATGTTAAATATTAAGTAATTTACTTCCTCATAACCTAATTAATGACTCTCTAAGATACTCTTTTTTATAGCCAATTATGTTACTGACCTGTTGCCAATTAACTTCCAGCTGTTTCTTTTTAGCAACACTAACTTTTACAGTCTTTTGTTGCCCCTGTCCCAACTGTTTTAAAATGGGCTGCAGTCATCAAATTCAAAATTACCTTATTTTTCCCATAAAATTTTTCCCATTTTCTCAAGTTACACATTTGATATGTTTTCTATGTTCTATTGCGAATAATATGGGTTTCTGAGATTTGCAAATCATTGCATTCTGTTTTTTTTCATTCACATTACTATGTAGTGAATGTTTAGAGCAACTTTCTAATACAGTCTAGGAGCTTGTTTGGAGTGATTTTCGATGTACCTTTTTTGTATTTGATACAACAGGTGTATTTCCTGTCATCGATGAGGCACACATAAAAGAGTCAATATCATTAACCAGAGGCCTGTTGCACTACATAATTGAACACAGAGTTGCAGAGTAAGTTTTGAGTTGACAAAAGCAAACTAATCTAATCCATGCTTTTCTGCTGGGGGAGGCAGGCTGCCACTCTTGCCTTCTGTGCTGCCCTAAGATTTGTACTGGGAAACTCGACACAACGAGGAAGGACCTGGCTGAATGCTGCCATTTGCTTTGTTGCCTCCTTAACCATCCAAAAATGGAATTAACTGCACACTGAATAGGCTGGAAGGTGTAACAGAGGCATCCAGAAGAGAGACTTTATCATCATTTATCATCCAGGCCCGAGAGGTTGAGCCACAAGTGCCTCTCTGCTGCGACCAAGCTACCCATGAACAGCTAATATGGTGGGCCATTTGCTTGGACATGCAAAGAGACAAATTTGTGGACCGCCGAAGCTCTGCTCCTGCCTAAGGACTAATTCCCTCCACACTGTCCAGCACATTAGCAGGTCTGCCCTGTAGGCCTGCAACACTGCCATTGTATGCAGAGACCCATGAGCGAGACCAGCTGCCGCATCAGCTTTGCCAACCAATGCCAAGGTTGTCTTACATGGCTTGGATGGCAAAGCCGGCTCCCCTAATTTCACAGCATTCGATGGAGCAAGGTACCTCTCAAGCGCCTCCTCCAACTATGGTATAGCAAAATAACAGTACAGTTTATTCCACACAACGGCCAAATAATCCGATGTCACGGGGTTATAAACATGGCTGGTGCGCGGCTTTCCCCGGAAACGCGATATTTCATGGTGCACTTCTGGAAAAAAGGGGAGTTTTCTGATGTGTAAGAGAGTTTATGTTTCACTTGGAAAGAATCGCTCATCCAGCCTGCCATGAGCTTCTTCCTTTTCCCCGGGGCCAGTTTAACTTTTCAACTTCCCTAGTGATCACTTCGAGCAGCTCTTTATAGGACTGAGAGCTGCTCTCAGATGAGGCACTGGCTCCCCCCTCTGGCTCCTCTGAGTCCTTCCTACTGGAAGGAGAAGTGGCTGCCTCAACAGTGACTGGCCCAGAGCCCTGAGGTTCCAAAACCCATCTCACTTCGGCTGAGAAGTGAGAGAGCCGAGAACCGATCTGCTTCATTGTGAAGCATTCACAATGAGTGCAGTCAGCCCCCTCAAGGTCTGTTGCAGCATGCACCACTCCCATACACTTCACACAGAAAGTATGTCCATCCAGCTCTGTAATATAGCGCGAACAGGGAGTAACACACTTTCTGAATTCTCTCAGATTTTTTCTGTTTGAAAAGAATAGTAACAGAAGAGGGTTTTTTTTGAGAAAATAGAGAAAAAGTGAAAAGTTTTTTGCAATAATTGTTCACACAGACTATAGACGTGGTTTCACTGAAGACAAAGAAGATGATGACATGGTTTACAGCAAGTCACAGCAAGCCTATAAAATTGCATGATTTTACGCTGACTTCAGATACCAGTCATAATTGAAAGCGCTCCCACAGTGCTAAGCTCAGGCAATGTTGAGTTCCCATTGAAAGGGAACAAGACCACCATGGTGCACATGCATTTCTTATGTACAGCCATTATTCATTCCCTGATTGCCCTTTCTCTCTCCCAATCTTTGCAATATATTTTACAATAGAAGTGGTTCTATGCATTAGAGGCACACTGTCTTCACTTACACTTTGCTTTTGTTCATGGATTTTTATTTTTTTTTAGATTTAATTCACATAACTTGCTATATAACTAGATCCTGGCAGCCATGGAGTATTTTAAACTAGCCCAATTTGGCATAAAAACTACAACGAGGACAACCCTGTCATTAACAGTGCTGTAATCTGCTCCTCTCCTGAGCATGGGGTAGCATGAGTTCTGCACCAATGGGCCTCTATTAGTGATTGTTGTAGTTACCATTTTTACCAGTTGGTGTAATAATATCTCTGTGGAGCTAAATGGGGCAGTGAGCAAACACATCAATGGAACAGGGGTGTCAATCTAATCAGGAAAAGGCAGGTGTGGGTGCACATTTTCATTCCAAGCAAGCAGAAGCCACATCTGAGTCTATTGTAAGCCAAAATCAACTGATTAAACAGCTGGAATCAGGTGTGGCTCCTGCTTGAACGAAAACCTGCAACCACACTGGCCCTTTGCACTACCCCTGCAATATAAAATATATCAGCTTATATTGGTCAAATACCAAAACTTTTTATGTCAATGATCATTAATTAAGTAAAGTTACAGAATTAAAATGTATCAGATTGTAATTATCATTTAACATTTTACATCACATTGCAATATTGAATAATTTAAATAACATGTTATGAAGATTGCTTTTCACCTTCAGTGCTTAAGAAGACAATTTAGAAATACTATATTAACCTGTTATGTTTCTTTCGAAAATGTAAGCTACCCTGTTATTAAAATCTTGTAGCATTTCTTAACAAAATTGGTAGTAATATTTCAGTTATATGTAACACTATAACAGGATGAGATTTACAGTGAGGGAAAGAATTATTTGATCCCCTGCTGATTTTTTACGTTTGCGAATGACAAAGAAATGATCAGTCTATAATTAATCTTGGGTGAGAACCTCCTTCCCTCAGCCAGGGCATTGAAAATGGGTCATGGATGGATATTCCAGCATGACAATGACCCAAAACACACGGCCAAGGCAACAAAGGAGTGGCTCAAGAAGAAGCACA
>JAOUWY010000022.1:17376895-17387780 GCA_025728095.1 Prietella phreatophila | reverse complement strand
TATGTATTTGTGCCCTGCTATGGACTGGCACCCTGTCCAGTGTGTACCCCGCCTTGTGCCCTATGTTCCCTGACATAGGCTTCAGGTTCCTCGTGACCCTGAAAGATGGATGGATGGATGGACAATAATAATAATAATAATAATAATAATAATAATAATTTGGAAAAGATTATTATTATTATTATAAAGTATAAAATATTTTAACTAGAGAAACTATGAGCATGTGTGTCCAAACATTTCACTTTTAGTATAACAAGTAAAATGACTCAAACAAGTTTCATAAAAATATTATGCATCAGTGATGAGGGCACTCCCATGTTGAGGGATGTATATGTTGAGGGCTATGTTGAACGCTCCCGTGGTGGACCCCCGCCTGGTTTTTCACCTGGAAGGAGAAGTCCTTCAAAGAGAGGAATCATCTGTTTACCCTGGTGTTGGAGTCCTTAGCCCTGCCCATGCACTGCGGAGGAGCATGGTCAGTTATGAGGGTGAAGTGGCACCTGTCCGAGTAGAATTGGAGCTCTTCTATGGCCCACTTCTATGGCCAGAGCCTCCCTTTCAATGGGAGCATGCTTCCTTTTGGTGGGGGTTAGCTTCCAGCAGAAATACAGGACTGGGTGCTCCTCTCCATTGAACGTCTGGGACAGGATGGTCCCCAGTCCTGTCTCTGAGGTGTCTGTGTGGACCTTGAAGGGCAAGTTGAACTTGCCCTTTTAAGGGCCTGGAATGCCTGCTCCACCATGTCCGTCCACCACACCCAGTCTGGTTGGCCCTTCTTGATGAGATCTGAGGGAGGGGAAGCTAATGAGGAGAAGTTAGGCATGAACCTTCAGTAGTAACCTGCCAACCTCAATAAGGCACGTACCTGTTTTTTAGATATGGGTCAGAGATAGATTTTCATGGCCTCTTCTTTTTTTTCTCCTGGAGTTTCAAAAGGCCCATGGCAAAGCGATACAGCGGGTAGTTCCTCCGTTGGGTCCAGGTGGCATTTCCTTGAGTTGGCAGTCAGACCAACTTTCCAGAGGCTTTCAAGTACCTCGCAGTGGTAATGGAGGTGGCCTGCCCAGATGGAGGAGTAAATGATGACATCATACAGGTAAGTGGTCATGAATGGCCAGTGCAGCCTCAGGACAATGTCCATCAGATATTGGAAGGTCACTGGAGCTCCATGCAAGCCAAAGGTAAGAACCCGGTATTGTCGGTGGTCTCTGACAGTACTGAAGACAGTGAAGAGTGGCCACTCCACTCATTAGCTGCCAGCCATGTGTGTATCTGCCACCCTGTCTTGCAGTCATATGCTTCCGTGATTTCGAAAACACTCTTGGTGCTGAAATGGCACTGTACGTTCTGCACCCTGCCAGCAGTTGCGCAAGGAGCAAATTGTATTTGGCATGCACGTGCTACAGGCTTGCCATCACAGTACCTCCCCCTCAGACCCAAGCCTACTGTTGGTGAGCATTAGGTTGGGCCCACAGGGCATGTCTATGGAAGAGGCCATGTATGTTCCTGTGGTGGACCCTGCACTGTGTTTCACCTGGAAGAGGAAGTCCTGCAAAGAGAGGAACTACTTGATCACCCTGGCATCGGAGTCCTTAGCCCGGGCCATCTACTGCAGGGGAGCGTGGTTGGTTATGAGGCTGAAGTGGCACCTGGCCAGGTAGTACTGGAACTCTTCTATGGCCCACTTGATTGCAGGCCATGCAGGCTGAAGGGGAGAACCAAGTATTGCCAGTGGCTGCTGGCGGTACTGAAGTTGGTTTTGGCGTTTGAGTTGTGGGATAGTTCAAGTTGCAAGTATCCCTTGGTCAGGTCGAGGGTGGACATAATCCAGGCTCTTCCCAGGAGCTCCACCAGGCCGTCGACTCAGGGAAGGGGGTAGCTGTCAAAGACTATTTTCAGCCTCCGGAAGTCATTACATAGCCAAATGCTGCCATTTGGCATTACCACCATGATGGGACTGGACCAGGGGCTTGTAGACCCATTATGAAGCATCCGGCTTACCTCCTCCTCAACACCTTGATGGTGAGCTTGTGGGATGTAGTAGGGCCATATAGAATTAGCAGCATCTAGAATGAGTGAAAGCACTTTTTTGGTTTTCCATAAAGCCTTAAAGGAGACCAATTGTAAGCCTTTTTACAAGATGTAATATAAGTCTCAGGTGTACCCAGAATGTGTCTGGGAAGTTTCAGCTCAAAATACATCAGTGATCATTTAGTATACCATGCTGAAAATGAAATTTTTAGGGTGGAAGCAAATACACACCACTTCCATGAGTGTTTCTTTAAATGCAAATGAGTTGCTGCTCCCCGCCCCCTTTCCAGAAGAGAACAGCTTGAGAATCAAGTTTTTAGCAAATCCTGCTTTGTACTGACCCTCTTTCACAAAGCAGTCTGGTGTAAAATGATTTCAGCGCGTCTGATGCTGGGAGTACATGAAGACTCTTATGTTCATTCTTACAGCCAACAACAAAACACTTACAATGCTTACCAAGCTGAGACATTCTTCTTATCTCTGTAGCTGCTCCAGCACAGAAAACATGTCAGATTGTGTGCAGCTCACTCAGGGGAGGATCTATGATAATAGGGAAGACTCAGTGGGTGGGGCTTATTCCAACGTCACGTTACGTAAGGGCAAAAATGAAAACGGGTCATTTTGAGACATTGTTTATGATTTATTGTGAATATAATAAAAGTAGTGTGTGGATTTTTACCATTGTAGGGTGGTTGTGTACACACACTGCTGACACATATTTCTGTTCAAACACCAATTAAAAGTGAATTTTGCATAATCGGTCCCCTTTAAATATTTAGTATTTTTGACTCTATAGACATCAGATGAAATAACTAGTTATTCAGGACAAAAGCTAATGAGATTTACCACCCATTAGCCATTAGAATTTTAATATAAATTAGCCACTCACTTTCAAATTCTCTCAAGCATCAGCCTTCTTGCTATTTTTTAATATACATGTTTGTTCTGTTTATCTCAAACATGCATATAAAACCTTCTTCAAAGTCTAAAAAACCATCATGAGGAAATTGAATATGTATTGTAGTTATCTAGATAAATAATTTACCACGAAGCTGCATGAGCAGAATGCTTCAATGCTAATGACTAGAAATTATAAACATTTCAACAACATGTGGGAGGATTTTTCTCTGAATAAACAAATAGAAGTCTAATTAACAACTTATAAAGCAGGGGGAAAAGCTGCCAAACAGACAGTCAGTAAACAATGACTTGACAACCCCTTTCACTCTCAGCTTCACTAGCCCATCAAAAGGCAGTTGCCATTTAGTTGTAATTATCAATATACACAGAGACTCTTAATAGCTCAACTTCCTTTTAATTGTTCAATGGCACAGGAGTAATTAAAGATGCATAATTCTTACTCCAAAAGACCCTAATGAAACACATTGAAACGAGATATACATCACACAAGGGTATTTATGAGGATCTTACAACTGCTATTTAGACTGTCTGTAAAAAGTTTTGGGACCGAGCTTTTAAAATGCATTTAATTAAATGATTATTTTCTGTGCCGGTTTGCCAGTCAGGTTTGGGTAGATGTAACAATGCTAGCAATGTCAATATGGTCTGTGGATTATGTCTCTTACAATTCCTGTGTTTTTTTGTGTGTGTGAAACTATTCCCAAAAACAACAAATAAACTAAATAGAAGCCTAATTTAAACAGCTGCAACCTGCATCATGCATCCATGTTGTGTTAAAATTATAATGATAATAATAATAATTCAATGTCAAATAGGTGTTTGAAGTAACTGAAGTAGACTGGTCACCAAAATATGCTTCTTACTGTACTGACTGATGGAGAAAGAGGGACATATGTATATAGGATTTAATAAACTTTTCAAACCCCTGGGGTTTTAGATCAGCAGTATACCAATGTGAAAAATATGCTTAGATCGATTTTATTTGAAGAAGGAAATTAGATTTCTTCCTTTAGAGAGAGAAAAAAAGCATTTTGTTCCTTTTTGAAAAAATAAGTGCACCCCATGTAAATGGTTGGCTTTTTTGACATATTTAGACAAGCAAACATTTGATCATCTGTAAAACAGTGCCTATTAATAAAGTTGATAAACTTGACAAAAACACAAGGACAATTACGTTTTTCAATCATTTATTCAACATAAATATCAATAGATATAATATTCTTCTGTGGAAAAAGTAAGTACACCCTTGGCAGTATTGCTCTCTTTAGCAGAAATAACTTCTTGTTAGGGACATTGTCCCAGGGACAATTCCATCTTTGGCCACTAGAGGGCACTTACTGTCATTGCAGAACTTCCTATTCTGTTGTCTCCCCCCATTTCATGTCTAATCATATCCAGGTGTTTGTTATTTTCTCTGCTGGATTAGTGCTCTATTTAAATTGCTTGTTTTTCCTCCCTCATTTGTTGGTGCATTATTGCAAGGCTGATTATTTTTGTGCTTTTTTTTGAGCCGTTCCTTGATGGATTTGCTAGTGTGCTTAGATTCATTGACCTGTTGAAAGGTCCACTTTCAGTTCAACTCTTGAACAGATGGCCTCACTTTATCTGCAAGCACTCTTGATATTCATAGTGGAATTAATGAATGCAAGCTGTCCAGTCCCTGAGGTAGTGACGTGACCACAAATTAACAATTTCACCATCGTGAACCAATTCTTTGATTCATCTGGCCAGAGAACATTATTCCAAAAGGCCTGGTTTTGGCCTAGATGCTCATTGGCAAACTATAGTCCTGCAAAGCCTTTTTCCTGGCAAGCCTCCCATGCAGGTCAAATTTGTGCAATTTCTTTGATTGTAGACGCATACACTTTGACACCAACAGTTGCCAGACCTTCTAGCAGATACTTTGATGAAATTTAAGGGTTCTTGGAGACTTATTTTTAACCAGATGGTCTGCTCTTGCTGGGACAGCTATTACTGAAGAAATTGGCAATAGTTTGGAATCTGTGCCATTTGTAGGTTATTTTCATTACAATAGAATAATGTATTTCAAATAATTGAGATCTTTTTAAATCCCTTGCCAGACTCATGGGCATCCACAACCATTCTAAAGGCATTGCAGAAGTCTTTAGATCTTGGCATCATAACACCACACACCTCAATAGCAAAGGGAACACCAGACACTAGCTAAAAAGAGGGATATAAAAAAGACAGATTCCACCTGCACTCCCTAAGCAGTTTTTGATCACTTGCACCCAGTTTTGTACACCTGATTTTAATTTTATGGAGTTGAAGGTGTAATAAATGTTAGTGTACTTACTTTCTCTATTTGACTGATCTGTTTTTTCAATTTAAATTGTGAATTACTACAAATTGATAATTGTAATTTGATAGTGTGTATCACCTTTATTAATAGGCTGTGTTTCAAAGAGTATCAAATGTTTGCTTGTCCAAATATGTATAAAATCATATATTTCCATGGGGTTTACTTTTTTCTTCACGTGACTGTGTTTTTTTCAGATCATGACTAATATTCATTTTAGATACAAGGCGAAATGTTATTCGTCTCCTACATCTACGTGTCCTGTGAGAGAAAAAGTGAGTGACTAAAAGAGCTGAAGGTGCAGGTCTGACACATTTTGATTAAATCATGTGAACATGGGAAGTGGTAGCTTGGACATTGGACTGATGGGAAGGTCGTGAGTTCAATTCCCAGCACTGACAAGTGCTAAGCCACCAACTGCCAACAATTGTGTGTGTATATAAAGACATTGTAATTGTAATTCGCTCTGTATAAGCGTGTCTGCCAACTGCAGTAAATGTAAATCAGAATGCCTTTGTACTGTGCTGGGAGTTAACTGCTGCCCAAATTGTGAATGTAAGAGAGAGATAACATTGGTCTGAGTGTAGGGCCTTTCAGTAGAGAAAATAGCATACGATGTTCTGTACACAATAAAAAATAAAAAATAAAAAAAAGCCTGGACTGTGATGTCCTTAGAGAAAAGGCAAGCATGATATGGCTTTTAAGCTCATGTCACACATTTGGAGAGGGACAAGATAGGAGAAACTGCAAAAATAAAAATAAAAAAAAACACTGATTGAGAGAACACCATAGCCAAAGCTGAGTGAAAGCCAGATTCAAAAAGATGGACATACAAAATACAGGAAAATACAATCTACAGAAATAGTTGAGCACCGGCATACTAGGATTCATTAATATTGTGGCATTTGCATTCTATATAACGTTTTGGGGGTTTTTTTGTGTGGTAAATGGTTTTATTGTTATAAATGCATATTAAATAATGCCTATAAATTGATTTAGTCTGTAATATCTCTGAGATCACTTACAGATATTGCAGGTGGTTACAGTATTCCATTGCAGTCGGCATCTACAATGTCAAGTGTTCTTGTGGTTCAAATGTTGAGATTTTATTTGCATTAATAATATATTTTAGTTAATATTGCATGCATATACAAAAAAGAAAAAAAAAGAAATGCAGTTTTGTGAAGTGAGGATTGAAGGGGCTGCTGCGGTGGCTTGACTGTTAAGGCTCTGGGTTACTGATCAGAAGGTCGGGAGTTCAAGCCCCAGCACTGTGAAGCTGCCACTGTTGGGCCCCTGAGCAAGGCCCTTAACCCTCTCTGCTCCAGGTGTGCCGTATCATGGCTGCCCCCGTGCTCTGACTCCAACCTCCTAACATGCTGTGAAATGCAAGGAAAAAAGAATTTCACTGTGTTGTAATGTATATGTGACCAATAAAAGACTCATTATTGTTATAAAATTGATTTACACTAGCTTTAAAAAAAAAAGTGATATTTGTGTGCTTTCTTTAACGGATAGAGTTTGCAGAGTTATTGCTCCAGATCTAGGAAGGTTCCAAGCAAGGTATTAAAATGAGGAGCATAATATTCGACAAATAGTAAAGGGGGAAAACTGTGGACATCTTTATGGGTGAGTAGTACAATTATTAATTGGTTTTGATGTTTTGTAGAAGTCCAGTACAAAATGTGTAATTACTGTATGCTTGGATTCTAAGAAAAAAGTTGTGGAAGCAAGATGGCTAAAAATGTCTGGGAATGTTGAATTAAGCCCTCGTATTTTGTATGGCATCATTTTATACACAGTTTTATTGGTGCAAAGGACAATTCCATGTAAGTTCATTTGCACAAATATATGCTAAAGTACACAAGTCTGGAAAACTTGTATGTTCATTCGTTATTTCCTGATTTTGGAGGTCCGTGTTATTTTCCTGTCTTTTAACAATAACACACACAAACGCTACTTTGAAGGAAACAGAGGGCCAAGTCTTCAAGTGATCTTTTAAACTCAGACAAAAAGGTTCTCCAGGTTTCTTCCACTTCAGAAGAACATGCTGGTAGGTGCATTGGCTGCTTTAATTAGTCCCTTGGTGTGAATGAGTATGAACTTACAGTTCTGAAGAGAATAACATTAACCAAGATGCTTAGGAAGTGACAGTGAATGTATTCCCTAGATGCCAGTCCATCATACATCTCCCTCTCTCTCTCTCTCTTTCTCTCTCTCTCTCACACACACACATTTGTACTGAATTCAAAGTGCTACAGCGGACATAGCTCAGTTAAAATCTTTGCTGTAAAAACTCTATGAGAACCTCACACAAACCTTAAGCAGTGAGAGTCACATCCTCAGACTTGTGGTAGGCATTTGAGTGCCCTAATCAGTCCCCAATCCCCACCCCAATCACCACAGTGTCTTACAAAGCACAGTGTATGCAACCACAGGAGTGCTTTACGCAAGTGAAGCGCTACACAACACTACATAAATTTCATGCTGCCCCAGAAAACATAGTTTTTAAGGTTTCACTTAAAATGACAGTTATTCCAAATTAAGGTCCTATGCTTTGGTGTTTCCTTAGCATCATGGGTTTCTTAAGGCTTTATTGAAGCAGCCAAGCAGAAGGCCCTCAGGAACACTTGCAGCACCCTACACAAATTACAGCATTTACTTTAATACTGTACTCAGAAAATCCCTTTCACCAAAACAGATTCATTGAGAACGCTAGCCACCCTGTCACCTCAATGAGGATTGAGGATTGAGGATGCTAGGATTGTTAACAGCAGCCAGAGCAGTGGTCTCTTTGGCCTTGCTAGAAATAAAAAGGATTTTGAAAATGGGCTATCAACAATGTTCAACTGGAAAAAGATAGTAGCCAAGGATGCTTTGGTCACTGGCTGGGGCAGTGTGGTGCTGAAATGTGGCCCATGAAATGTGACATGAGACCAGAACACATTGTACTGGTTTTGAAACATCATGTGTTTCTCCATTCTGACAAATTCAAGACAGTCAGATACGGCAGATGGCTCTTTAAGCCTTGCACCGAAACTTCTCAAGTGGACCTATCCATACCATTAACAGTTAGCTTCACTGAGAGCAACTTACCCATTGGGATTGTACAATAGTACAGTGTATACTATAAATTATGAAACAGAACAAGATGTTTAAAGAACTTCATACCTTAGCATTTCTTGGTTGTATATGAGCTGTGTCATCAAAAGAAGATTCAAACCAATATAACTGGTTAGATTCAAGTAATTACCCATCTGTTTTATTTTTAAGGTGTCTGAGATATTGTCAAATATGGCAGCATTTATTTCCCCATAAAATAAGATGCCATTAAGTGTGGGGGGGGCCCTACAATGATAATAAAAGGGTCTTTAAGTAAACGTTTTATGTAAATAATAAAGTAAGACTGTCATAGGGCTATGTGGTTTGATCATATGTCTACTGATATCTATTACATCTATCAGTAGATGTTGTCAATTTTCTAATTTTAGGTGCCTTAGCTGTCTTTATTTCGTTCTAAGTATAAACAAGAAAAGATTGATTTGTTGACCACAGCTGCAGCTGATTCTTGACAAATTAATTATGGTGAAAGTTCACAAACTAATAGTAAGATAAGAGCTTTATAAGATGTATTTTTCATGTCAAAATGGCAAAATCCATCACACATTTGTGCCTTACATTTCTTCTCAATGTACAGTCTTTGAGAATCAGCTGCCTTTTTTGAATACCTTGTTTACCTGGTCTCTCATAGGGTAAGATCTGTTGTTTCTAGTCTTCTTTGTCACTGAACTTCAATTTCATCTTTAGTCCATAGCTTTGTAATAGTCCTGATGACCATTTCCATCATTTCATTTGTTTGTACGATAAGCTATAGGTTTAGTATATTGAATGTCAGTGTCAGATGCATTGCGGTTGAAACAGGGCATCTTTTGTGCTTGGCGTCCTCTTGTATATACATCTGGAGAGTTCCATTTCAAACATTTACTGAACATGGTATTGAGGAAAAAGCAAAGAAATAAGTACATGCATAAATATAACAGGTCTAGCTTGTTATGACTCTCCTGTAATGCACTTTTTGCTGTATGGCTTGATTTTTGTGTTCTGTTTGCTGTACTCTTAGACTGGCAGAGAACTTTGAGCTGGAAGGGGGATCCACATTCTCATTTATGTTGTGGTACAGCCTTTATCGTGGTAGGCAGTACTTATTTTGTCAGTTGTTGGTTTCCGTTTTGGTGAGTGTGTCTATGTGTTGCTAAGTTTTGCTAAGTTTTTTTTAAATGATTTTTATGCTTGCCCTTCCATGAATAATTAGATCAGTTTTGTGATGGAGAGTTGTGATTGCAGGTTATATGAGGTTAACATCTCCCACTCTGCTCCTAAAAAGGATATCAAATGTGCTGTTTTGCAGAAATTGGTCAAGTAACTGCTCGAGTCTTGCTGCCACAGCTTAATGTAGGAGAGACTAGTGTTTGCTTGGATAAGTATGATGCACATTCAGATATAGTGGTGGTGCAACTGCCCAGTGCATAGATCCTGCTCCCTATCTATTGGGGGTTGAAGATGGAGTGTTCCAGCTATACAGTTGAAGGAGACTGTGTGTCAACAGGAACATGCTAGAGGCTTAAGCTCCTAGTTCTCTGCCTGAAAGGCCAGTCACTTTTTTGACATTGTTTTCTTCATACATTTCTTTTTTTATTCAAATGGCCCATCAAAACACTGTTATATTAAACAAATATGCAGCTCCTTAGCATTTATTTGTTTGTTTGTTTGTTTATGTTTAAGCTTGTTTATCAAAAAACTGAGTGCATCTTTAATAGGTTCGGGAGACGTATTGCAACTTGGGTATCATTGTTGTTTGTTTTAACAGGACCCCTGCTCATGTGTAGGGCATCTGTAATATTATCAAACATAAAAACCATTAGAGCATGAAATAATAGCCTGATAAACGGTCTGACATTAAAGACTCCAACCTACTATAAAAAAAGAGACTCCCGCAGTGTCCCAGTTGCCAAAGACCATAGCATAACAGGCCTGGTTCTCTGCCAACAGTCATCTCCCCAGTATAGCTCAAGGACAGAGATTTGGCTTGAATATTAAATGACCATTTCTGTTTAAATTAATTTAAGTCTATCTTTTATCTTTTATAACAAGTGTAAGTGGTTCTGGTTTAGACTATATTGTTGGAATCAAAGTGCTGGCCCAATTTATTGATTACATTTCCTTGGAACTAAAAATATCATCTTAAGGCTCCTTGTGATGAGGCATGATGGAAAAATGGTCCCGCATAAGAAAACTGATGGCAAGGCCGCAGTAACACTTTTGAGCAAAGGTGTTTTATTGACAGTGCTCCTATTTACAGTCCACGAAATGTGCAGAAAAATATGTACAGAAGAAAAGAAAAATAGACAATATAGGGAAAATGGGGAAAACTGTACAAAAATATATACACTATAGTACTTGGCTGGTAACTCCTTCCACAGAGAGGTAAATAAACTCCTCAACACAAATGGACAGGCCTTACATTTAATCTGTAAACTCCACCCACATGACACCTCCATGTTCGTCCAGAGGTAAGTATTCCAAAAATAACTTTTCATAAACTACTATACTACT
>JAOUWY010000022.1:17287803-17298111 GCA_025728095.1 Prietella phreatophila | reverse complement strand
CATACATTTTGCTGAGAATTTTGTGATTATTGCAGTCAAAAATGCTTTATTTGCTGCGGATTTGTTAAAAATTTGTGATGCAACTTTCTGAGTTTTTTGTGCTTTTTTGTTGCAGAAATCTACTTGAATTAGTGAACTTGCAATTGCATGAAATTGGTTTACACGGTCTTTCGCAGTCATGTTTGTTGATATTTGAGATCTTTTAGCTGTACTCGTGTTCGACGCACATGAATCAAAGTGGGCTGAATGCGTGTCATGATGATGTCACATGATGTGCCTTGGCCCAAATCTGCAGAAAATCTGTGGTAATTTAGAAAAATTGCAAGCTTCTCTGAATATTGCAGAGTTTCCTTGAATTTGCGTTCATTTCTGTGATCGCAAAATCACGGAGGGACTGGTTATAGGAAGAGTGATAAGTCACGTATAGACAGGACAGTAGTCCACAATTATATTCCATTCCTAATATAATAATAATAATAATAATAATAATAATAATAATAATAATAATAATAATCATCATCATCATCGTAACACAAGCTACAGGGAAATATTTTGCCTCCTTTTGTTGAACACTTCAGCAGTACCTATAGTTCAGTACCTATTAACAGACAACTCCATATATTAAATATATAGATGTAGTGTGATTTTTATATTGTACAACCTGGCATATCCGCACTCAATGCTCCA
The DNA here is from genome assembly GCA_025728095.1 of Prietella phreatophila. Taxonomy (NCBI): domain Eukaryota; kingdom Metazoa; phylum Chordata; class Actinopteri; order Siluriformes; family Ictaluridae; genus Prietella; species Prietella phreatophila. The sequence continues at coordinate 17,297,424 of JAOUWY010000022.1, read as the reverse complement.
CCAAAACCTTTTTGAAAGAAAGCAACACCTTGACTGAACTTTGAGAATGTTACAGGAACATTCCCAGAATGTTTGTTTGTGGTTACAAATAATACTACGAAACTCATCATTTGGTGAACTTTGAGAACTAACTGTGAGAGTATGTTATGAGAATGTGTCCAAAATGTTTTGTAGTCATAAAAAATGTACAATTAATAAAGTATTCGGAGGATGATGCGGGCTGTCTGTTTCCACTGATATCTATGCATTTCTGTAAATTCGATTTCATTTGGTGGATTCGAATGACGAATGAACACAACATCGCGCGGTATCGTGATACTACTCGGTATCGTGTTGCTCCAGCCGGTATCGTATCGTACGATATGTATAAACTATTGTGACACCCCTATTACACACGCACTCACACTAAACGGGAAGACAGCTATTCAGTCAGCAACCGTATCAATATATGGCTATGTTCACACATCAATATCTTTGAACATCCCCATGGCACCAAAATGCCAAGAATTAATCCATTTCATCGCTAGTGAAGACGTTCAAATCCAAACCGAAACTTCTCGACCGTCTCTGGCGGAATCGCGATGTTGACCACAAGATGGCGCCGTCTCGTACTCGGAGGGTAGTACAGCAGCAGCAGCAACAACAACAGCGTGCGGAAGTAATTTAGCGGGAGTTCACCACGCGCTAGTCCCGTAATCTCCTCCGTGGATGTTTACGCAGATCTCCGCACGCTTCAGATTATTGCGCGAAGCGTGTGCATGGGGCGTTCAGCGTGACACGGGTTAGTATCTTCCACGCACTGGCACTGGGGTTGGCTAGTTTAGCGCCTGTACACAAATGGCTGAAATCTGGGCTGCTAGTCATTTTTGTTTTTGCGCCATACCGAAGTTCAGTCCCAAACCCCCCTCGTATTTGCACACGTAGTGCACTAGATAGCACGCAAGACGTCTTTAATTCACATTCTGGGTAGCGGATTTCAGCCTCGGGTCCCATTATAAACCAGTGGGGCCGTGCGTGTTGTTTGTAAACAACGCGTGTAAACAATTTCTTCAAAAAAAAGAAGAAAGACGTTTCCCTGCTGAGAAAAGCCCACACTGTAGTATGTTCCATTACAGATACCATTAGGAACAGCTGTTAACCATTAACACCATTACCAGATGGGTTCCATTGCCCTAGTAGGATGTATTGAGAATGGAGGTCCTTAATGGGATCCACTAGGCATAACATGGCACCAATAGAAGGCATGAGAGTTTCCACTAAAACCAATACAGTTCCCATTAAAAGCATTACAAATTCTGCGAGGGTTTCTGTTGATGCAGGGTTTGGACGGCTCTTTGGTCACAATATAACAAATATTTGTGTCCCGTGTCGCAGTTGGTGCAGCAAAATTCTGTCAGCTACTTTTAAATCCACCTCACAGTGTTTTATTTTGCGATACTTATCGCTGCTACAATACTGCGAAATAGTGTACAGTTGTATCTATTGTTCTGTTTGGTGTATTTATCGTCCTGCACTCGTCTCACACTGTTGGATACTGCACTTTATTTAGTCTCGCATACTGTTCTGTGTTGCACCTGTGACCCTGGAGAAACGATATTACGTTTCAATTTAAACGAGCTATATAGAGGAATGACAAAAAAACCCCAACAAAAACCACTTGACTTGTGCCAATGTCACCTATTCCGTTGAGTCAACATTGGGTGCCAGCATTGCCCAATATATACATTTCCATTGGGCCAATAGACTTTCAGCCAATAGCCAACAATTTGGGGGCAAACATTGGACCAATAGAGTTTCAGCCAATAGCCAACAATTTGGGGGCAAAGATTGGACCAATAGAGTTTCAGCCAATAGCCAACAATTTGGGTGCAAATATTGGTCCAATAGACTCAGCGAATAGCCAACAATTTGGGTGCATACATTGGGCCAATAGAGTTTCAGCCAATAGCTAACAATTTGGGTGCATACATTGGGCCAATAGACTTTCAGACAATAGCCAACAATTTGGGTGCAAATATTGGGCCAACAGCTAAGAATTTAAGTGCAAACATTGGGCCAGTAGAGTTTTGGCCACCTTTAAATCCACCTTGCCAGTGTTGGGCCAAAGACGACCATTCTGTTGGCCCAATGTAACTTTGTCCAGCGGATCAGTGTTGGCCTGCCATGTCTAGCAGACACCATTAAATCAATTTTAGTCCAACAACAGCAGGTTTATGATTAAAAAAAAAGTATACCTTTGCCATTGTTGGCTCAAAATTTGCAGTGGTGTTTTGTACAATGTTGTTGCTTACATTGGGCCAGTGTTGGACCAGAATAACTGGAGTTGTTATGAAAAATACTTCTTTTCCAGTTTTTGGCCTTTGTTTGGTCAACATTGGTAGGGTTTTTGTAAGACTTGTAAGCATTGACCAGGTTTCTGGATTAGGTGACATACTAGAATGTTGAAATGGATGAATGTTCTTCATATCAATCCAATGTATGTGTTGTCTTTTAGACTTCTAAAATATATAAGAAGAGACAGATACGCAGATGGATGCTGCTTTACTTGTTGAAGAGGGATCTGCTAGTCAAGGGGCTGTGGATCACACAAATGATGCACAGAATACAAGTTCCTCCAGCCTGGACCTCTTGGATCTCGAGCAAAAGGAGGACTGTGAGAAAAATAAGCATGAAAGTCAGGATGGCAAAGTTATAGAGATGGATGAGAAAGACAGTCAGATTAGCCATGAAGAAAAAAAGCCTGAACATGAGGGAATGAGTCCACAAGGAACGGACATGAAAGAAGAGGATATGGTGTCAATACATGAAAACTGTGGGCAAGAACTGAAAGAGCGTGAGGACATTGCTGTGGGGAAGAATGATGCCAGCCTGGTGGAGGACCAGGAGAAGGTACCACTGGTAACTTCTGATCTATGCCTCCAGCAAGTGCCTGACGGAGATTTGGAGGAGAGCAGTGATCACGAGCACACTGAAGTGAAGGGGATAGATGAAAAGCTAGATAGGAATATCATTTACAATGTGACGAGCGAAGAAAAAGAGGTGCATGAGAAAACTGTGGAAGAGATGGAGCATCAGGCAGTGCAGGAGACATCAGAGGATAAGAACAACAGAACTGAAGAAATGGAGCACGAGAGTTCCGAGCAATATCAGGAACCCAAAGTAAATGAAGAGAACAAGCAGGATGGTTTAGTTGGGGTAGTTATACCTGAAGTAGAGGATGTAAAGAGCGACAGCTCTGCCGGAATAGCAATGGATGTCAGTGACGCAGATGACAAGATGCATGTGGCTGATCCAGAAGCTTTTGTGAACGTAGGTAAGTGATCAGACAAACATAACCAAACAAGTTACAGACATTGTTAAAATGCAGCAAACCATTTGGCTCGTTCAGTCAATGGTTTGGAGGATTTCAATGGTATACGACTTCCTTCACATACCTATGAAGTGCATAGTGACGTGCTTCTAGATGTAGTAGTAATTACATAATGTTGTTGAAATGATCTATTTAGTTGGTTCCTCTAAATTAGTTTCAGCATAAGCAGGATTATTCTTCCCAGTTTTATTCAGAGAGTAAACATTTCCGTCTCGTCTTATTTTTCTAGTTTCCGTTGAAGCCAAAGCTGAAAGCCCATTGGGTGAGCAAAGTTCTGAGTTGGTTTCTAAAAGCTCATCACAAGACTCGTCTGAAAGTTTGAATAAAACAGGTATGGTAATAATAATCACCATGATGGTGTTTTTTTTTTTTATTTTAAGGATGATGCCTCTATTGATCAGCAGTTCTGAATTGCAGTATGACACGCTGCTTTTGTTCAAATGGAAGCTGATTTCATGTTTTTTACTATTTCATTTAGTAACGCATGTCAGGAACTTCAAAGTATGTTAATATAATCGAACAATCCTTTTTAATAGGGCTGGACGATTATATTGATATATCGTGGTAAATGATTCACTTTTCAGAGTTATCTTTGGTATGGTGATTTATTTTTTTATGTTTTTAATAATTACAAATTAAACTGAATGGATGCTGTTGATTTGCCTTAAAAATGTTCTTTGTCTTTGTAGGCATTAAAGAAAAGTGCATCAAAGTCAGTTTAAGGTCTATTTTTTGTTTATTTTACTACTGTTTTGCCAACAGTTTGTTAGCTAAATTATACATCGTGATGCGTATTGTGTATGGTAAGAAATGTCCTAATGTTTTAGAGGTATCGTGATATGATATTTTTGTCATATTGCCCAGCCCTGTTTATTTTTTTAACACATTGGACATCATGAAGAAACTTGAGTAGGCCAAATTGGAGGCAGTTACATTGGATGGTCTTGGCCATCAACACTTGTAGGTTACGTTATTATGTCAGTGTTTTTGTCTTGAATATTCTCCCACTTATTTTTGTCCAACAGAAAACCAACCAAATCAGGATTTGAAGGATCTGCCAGAACATACAGTGAGCATTTGACCAGCAGTCACTTCTTAAAACGCAGCTCTAACAAGAATGTTTATTGTGTGTACGCATGTAACGTTCTAGGCATTCTCATTCCTTCCCAGCCAGAGCATGCTGTTCATCCTGAAGCGGAGGCTGAGAAAAAGACGGCTCCTCCCACTTCTGTGAAGATCAAGGATGAACCAATGGATGAGGAATATGAGAAAGCTCTTGGTCCTCAGGCTCCAGCTGGAAAGATAAAGGATGAACCGGACACGTCTGAAGTGAGTTCTAGCTTGCATTTCAGTTAAGAATTTTAGATTAGTCTTTATTGGTCACATATCATGTTTATTGGTGCCGTATCATGGATGACCTTGCGCTCTGACCCCAGCTTCCTGACAGGCTGGGGTGTGCGAGGGAACGAGTTTCACTGTGCTCTACTGTATATGTGACCAATAAAGACTCATTATCATATACATCACAGCACAGTGAAATTATTTTCATCGCATACCCCAGATTGTTAGGAAGTTGGGGTCAGAGCGCATCTTCAGCCATGATACAGAGAGAGCAGAGAGGGTTAAGGGCCTTGCTCAAGGGCCCAACAGTAGTAGTAGTAATACAAATGGAAGTACACAGGACAGGAGTCTTTACTTTTTCTTGCCACTGTATCTTACAGAAAGCGTCATCATCTCAATGATTACTGTTTATTATTAGGTTTAAACGATTCTATAGAAATGATAGCATATTAGAGCGAGCGCATTCATACGAATTACAAGCAAGCATTACCGTGAGAGCCGCTTTTATAGAAAATGAATCAACACCTTCAGGCCAGTCAGAATTCAGTAGCACTGTGATATCATTTCAGTTCATACCTTGCCTAGTTTTTCGACCAGTCATGGTGAAAGATTCAAGGTGTATTGCTCTTGAAAAACATTTGTGATGTTATGACTGCAGGAATTTGGCCAGAAGACGTCAGAGCAGATCAAGATCAGTGCTGTCTTCTCCGTCGGTGGAAGCTCTACGGCTTTAGGTAGGAAACCGTGTGATCGTTTTTCTAAAGTCCAGTACATCACACCCCAGTCTTACACTGTCACAGCAATGTATCTGAAACAACTGATTCAGCCGAACAGTTCAACTTTGTTTGCGTTATTTGTTTGCGCTTGACTGTTGTCTCGCTGCTACACAGGCTCTCCAGCTGTGGCTACTGCAACAAATGCGCCATCCAACACCTCAGTGCCCTCGACTCCAAGCTCTGGCAGCTCTCTGTGTGTGGTGTGTTCAGGCTGTAAAAAAATCCTGCTTAAAGGCCAGACCGCATTCCAGCGTAAAGGCTGCACTCAGCTTTTCTGCTCGCCACGCTGCCTCTACAGCAGCGCGTCCACCGAGTCCGTGCTGTTGCCGAGCTTGAGAAAAACCTGTCATTACTGCTTCATGTGAGTCTCATGAAGTCGTCACTTATTTATTTCAAAAACGTATACAAAAAAGAAAAATTGAATTTGATTATTTACAACAGTTTTAAATGTAAAATATTGGTTGGAATTTATAAACCGTTTGATTTCTATATATTATTACATTTTACTATATGTATTATTCAATGTTACTATATATATATTTTTTTTCAAACTTTTGTAATGTAACTGATTTTTACAACTTTACATTTTAAATAGGTAACTCTTTTGTGCATTGTGTTCTAAGCAGGCTTAGAATCAATGTTGGTTTATAACTTTTTAAAGTGCTTTAAAGCTTTAACTAGGTTTAGACCGAATGTTTCTCGGCCCAAAATGTTGCTGTCAAGAACTAAAAAAAACCCCACATGAACTATTTGGTCATGAGATGACTACTGTGGTCTTAGTCACATTTTGCGGTCATAATGTGATGTGCTGATTTAGTACCATTGTGACCTCTTGTACAGTGAGACACGTAATAATCTTAGAAGGCTGCTGCATTGTTAAAGAAAATGTAATGAAGTTACGGTAATTTTATTTGTCTTCCACAGTTTATTGGAGTTGAAGTTAAATATAATTATGAATTTGAAGTGCAGACTTTCAGGTTTAATTTGAGGGGATTTACATCCAAACTAGTTGAACAGTGTAGGAATTACAGCACTTGAATACGTAGTCCTCCCTTTTTAAGGGACAGAGAGTAATTGGACAAACTAACATAATTATAAAGTTCAGGTTTTTGAATACCTGCTTGCAGTTCCTTTGCAGGCAGTGACGGTGTCAGTCATTGATCACCAAATACTGGGTTTCTTCCCTGGTGATGCTGTGCCAGGCCGTTACTGCAGCTGTCCTCAGTTCCTGCTTGTTCTCATGGTGTTTTGCTTTCATCTTTGCGATCAACATGTACAAATGTACAAAGCACATGTACATAAGTATTCACAGCCTTTGCTCAGTACTTTGTTGAAGCATCTTTGGCACCAATTACAGCCTCAAGTCTTGAGAATGATGCTACAAGCTTGGCACACCTCTTTTTGGGCAGTTTCTCCCATTCTTCTTTGCAGGACCTCTCAAGCTCCATCAGGTTGGATGGGGAGCATTGGTGCACAGCCATTTTCAGATCTCTCCAGAGATGTTCAATCGAGTTCAAGTCTGGGCTCAGGCTGGGCCACTCAAGGATATTCACAGAGTTGTCATGTAGCCACTCTTTTGTTATCTTGGCTGTGAGCTTAGGGTCATTGTCCTGTTGGAAGATTAACCTTCGGCCCAGTCTGAGGTCCAGCGCGCTCTGGAGCAGGTTTTCATCAAGGATGTCTCTGTACATTGCTGCATTCATCTTTACTGACTGCATTCATCGATACTGACTAGTCTCCCAGTTCCTGCCACTGAAAAACATCCCCACCACATGATGCTGCCACCACCATGCTTCACTGTAGGGATGGTATTGGCCAGGTGATGATTGGTGCCTGGTCTCCTCCAGACATGACGCTTGCCATTCAGGACAAAGTGTTCAATCTTTGTTTCATCATGGTCTGAGAGTCCTTCAGGTGCCTTTTGGCAAACTCCAGGCGGGCTGTCATGTGCCTTTTACTGAGGAGTGGCTTCCACCTGGCCACTTTACCGTTTAGGCCTGATTGGTGGAGTTCTGCAGAGATGGTTGTTCTTCTGGAAGGTTCTCCTTTCTCCACAGAGACACGCTGGAGCTCTGTCAGAGTGACCATCAGTGACCAACTGTGGGACCTTATATAGACAGGTGTGTGCTTTTCTAAATCATGTCCATTCAACTGAATTTACCACAGGTGGACTCCAATCAAGTTGTAGAAACATCTCAAGGATGATCAGTGGAAACAGGAGGCGCCTGAGTTCAATTTTGAGTGTCATGGCAAAGGCTGTGAATACTTATGTACCAATTGGGCCTGTGTGAATATGTATTTGCCCCCGTAGCTACCAATTCCCCAAATATATGAAACTGCATTCATAATGGGGTTCAGCTGGACTAGACACAACCAGGCCTGATTACTGCAAACCCTGTTCAATCAAATCAACACTTAAATAGAACCTTTTCAACAGCAGGAAGTTGGTTAAAGCTCTTACCCTGTAACACACTATGCCAAAGTTGAAAGAAATTCCATAAATGATGAGGAAGAAGGTGATTGAAATACATCAGTCTGGGAAGGGTTACAAAGCTATTTCAAAGGCTCTGGGACGCCAAAGGACCACACAGAGAGTCCTTATCCCCAAATGGAAAACTCGGCACAGTAGTGAACCTTCCCAGAAGTGGAACATTGGAGATAGATGTTGGATAACTTCTTTTTTTTTTTGCCTTAATAAATAAATAAAAACTGTATTGTGGGTTGCCTTTGTTTCATGTCGTATATTGTTTGAAGATATAAAACCATTTAGTATGCGAGATACATAAACACAGAAGAAATCAGGATGGGACAAATACTTTTACTGGTCGTGTGTATGTTTGAGTAATTGTCTCTGATCATGGATTCCTCCCTTTATCTCTGTAGGGGCATTCTCAACCCAAAGGATGTCATCTCTGCCACTGTGGATTCAACAAAGGCAGTAAAGGATTTCTGCAGTCAGAAATGTCTCAGCGCCTTTAATTACAAGAGTGATGGTGCAAACTCTGCACTTGCCACAAAATGCAGCATGTGTCAAAAAGCATGCACTGTAAGTTCAACTTCGAATGCTTTTTAAAAAAATACCCACTGCGAAAAAAGTTATTAGAGGACAGACCTGCTATACTAGTGCTATTAGTTATGACTCAAAAATACGGCAAAACGACCTTCTCATTTCCCCGCCTTAATAAAAACACCAAATGAGCCAGTTGACCTATGAACTTGTAATAATTGATCATTTTGAACTCTCTGATATTAAGTTCTATCTCCTGGAAGCCCTGCCCTTTTCCCCATTTCACAGTCACCTTTTCACCCTAATCTTCACTCAATTTTACAACTTTACTCAATGCTTCTTCGAGGTTGTCAGGTCTGAGAATGACATTAGTGATAAAATCTCTGAACAGAAACATTTGTTTCTATTGAGGCTACTGTTCTGTACATTTGCTTTAATTAACCCTTCAGCTATTTGCACATCCTGTGTGTCATTTTGCATGTTGCTGTATACTTATGTATTTGATTCTACTGTATATCTGTTTATAGTTGGGATGATGATTGAAATCCACTAGAATTTATTGTATTAAAGGACAAGGTGTAGCTGTAAGCTTTGCACAACACTCTTTCTCCCCTTTCTAAGATTCGCCATGAGGTGAACTTCATGGGCAATCTCCATAAGCTATGTAGTGACGCCTGCTTTCACCAGTTCCGCGCCTCCAATAAGCTCAGTATGAACTCCTGCGTAACTTGTGGAGGGTACTGCTACAGCGGCGATGGCAAGAGTCCATCTTTGTTAGTCGATGGCACCCCTAAGACGTTCTGCAACCAGAAATGTCTCTCCAACTTTAAAAAGGTAGTGTTCAGACCACTTTGCGGTCTTTTTTGCTATGCTTGGGTCTTCACTGATATGATTCTTGCCAAAATGGACAGACAAAACACGTAGTAAAAACTGGTTGACTAGCATTGTCTTAAACAAGCAAACTGTAGGAGGTAAACAAAAATATTGGATCTATTTCATTGCAAAATAAAAAAGCAAGCAAAGTTTAAGAGAAGAAACATCATTACGTAGTTTCAGTACTGCAGTCCAATACTAACATTCTTTATATAAAGCGTTGACACCGTTCTAATAACTTGAGTATTCATTCG
>JAOUWY010000022.1:17190544-17205045 GCA_025728095.1 Prietella phreatophila | reverse complement strand
ACACATTTACACACACACACATTTACACACACACACTTACACATGCGCACACATTACACACACACACACACACACATGCCACTGTAGGCAGGAGTAACTGGGTCAGGCTCTGCAATCTCATTACCCATCAATGTGCCACCCTAAATGCACCATGGGTACTGTAGTGGTAACCCAATACTTCAGACTAGACCTCAGGCATAAGTGTAGATTTTTAACCGAGTTAAACTAAAGAAAATTTCACCCGTGCTCTTAATACCTCTCTCTGTTTAATGTTAATGCCTGGTGTTGAGTTTCTGTCGAAGGAGGTAATAGTCAATAGTCCAATAACTTCAACAGTGTAAGCCCACACGCTCTGCTCATTTCGCTGAGGTGTGAGGATGTTGTTCTCCGAGCTGTACTGTACGCTGTATGCATCCTCGTCAGATTAGCGGGTGTCATCTTTCACTTTGACTGTATTAAATTGCTGTTACACCCGAGAACCTGCACTCCTTCCTGAAGTTTTTATTTAATCACAAACACACACGCTTGTTTTTCTGTTTGTGTGGACCTTTGATAGAGATAATTAGAGATCATTTTCGCAGTGCTACACCTATCCTTATCTCTACTTTAACCACAACAAACTAAATAAAAATTCAAATAAAAGCTGTATTTCTGTGCGGAACAGGAGATTGTGATGGTGTTTGGTCCTTTTTGGTCCTCACTATACAATGACACTCACAGTCACATTATTAGGAACACTATACTAATGCTAATACTGGGTACGGCCTGGCCTCCCTTTTCTCTCAAAACAGCCTCAGTTCTTCATGGCATGGATTCCACAAGATGTTAGAAACATTCCTTTGAGATTCTGGTCCATGTTGACATGATTGCAGGTTGGGTCCATGGATTCATGCTGTTGGCTCCAAATTCTGATCCTTCATTCTGTGACCTCAGCACAAATCGAGATTCATCTGAACTGGCTACATATTTCTAGTCTTCAACTGTCCGGTTTTGGTGAGTCTGTGCTCACTGCAGCCTCAGCTTTCGGTTCTTGGCTGACAGAAGAGGAACCCGACGTGGTCTTCTGCTGTTGTAGCCCATCCACCTCAAGGCTCAACGTGTTGTACATTCTGAGATGCTTTTCTGCTCACTACAGTTGTACAGAGTGGAAATCTGAGTTACTGTAGCCTTTTTGTCAGCTCCAACCAGTCAACAAGATGTTTCCATCTGCAGAACTGCCTTTCACTGGATGTTTTTACTTTATTGCACCATTCTGAGTAAACTCTAGACACTGATGTGCATGAAACTCTCAGGTGATGACCAGTTATAGAAATACTCAAACCCCTTGCTTATGAATGCCCATGCGGCCCTGCGCATTTCACTTTCGCTTTAGATTTAGCCGCAGTTCGGGTGCGGCAGTTCCTTGTATGGTGGGTTCCTTAATATTCTTAATGAAAAACACAACAACTACAAAACAGTACAATAACAAACTCGTTTATATTAAACATAGAACCTTTGAAACCAAATCTGCTGCCATCTTGTTGTAAGTCAGCTCGCATCACTCTCGTCACGTGATAAATGAAATCTGACGCCTTCTGATCTGTGCTGCGACACTGGCTCATTTGGCTCAAGCTGAATCGAGCAGACACGTTCAGTTTTTAATTGTAGCATCCGTTCTCTAATTGAACTAAATGGTTTTTATTACTATAAAAAGGCAAAACGACAGTGGGGGCGGTGCCTCGGTGGGCAAGTGATGTAATCAGTGTGCAGCACCAACACCGGGAATAGGAGGAAGATGATTTGGCCGGTGAATTGTTCTGTATTGTGTAGCACTTTGCACACCACAATGTTTTCTTATGAAAAAAAAAAACTTCCTTTGCATAATCACCTGCACGTTTGAATGATTATGTGTAATATTCTGCTATTTTGTCTTCAGATGCATTGTTCAGTACTGAGTGAAGAACATAAATGTTAAAGTGTACCTATTATGTTTTTTTTTCCCAAATATTACCTTTCATGTAGTATGTAATAGAACTGTTTGTGAATGTAAAAAGTTTAAAAAATCACACTGCACGACAAAGGTGGGAAAGAAGGAACCGATTCTGAACAGATGAAACGAGTCATTAGTAATTCCAGACTTATTTCCTGTATAAACTTACGTAATTTGGTAACAAAAAAATCCACCTCTCATCTTCATTGGCTGCTCATGAACAGCTTTCTCCTGCCCAAGTGTGACATCTGACCAATCAGAGCAGAGTATATTCTGTGACAGGAGGAGTTTGGAATGAATCCTTTAGAACGGATCCATGAATGAGTCATGAATGAGTCGTTTGTGACGTTGGGGGGAAAAAAGATGATGCTGCAATTTAAATTATGAGCAAATTAAAGAGTTTTTTGACCTTTGTATCCATGAAAATCTATTGTATGAGACCTCTAAAACAAAATCAGACACGTTTCCTAACAGTAATAAGTGCACTTTAAGGTGTGTGTTTTCAAAAGTATGTTGTTCATTCCCTGAGCGAATATTTAGTTGAGACAGTTAACAGCATTTTTATTTAATTTTTTTTTGCTTCTGCATTCCTTCTGCGTGAAATATTAAAGTTGATACATTCCATTTAAATTGCTCACCGATCAGATTTCTCCAGAGTGCTCTGTAAGCATTTATTAAAATGTACACACGGCTGCAATTAATAATCTCAGTCCAGTATCGGTATCATTTAGGAATATAGCATTCATCATTTCTGTCAAAACTGTGCAGGATATTTGCATTCTCCTTCTGATGGATCCTGTTGCATCCTCGCAATATTCGAATATCACTGATCTCCTTCCATATCCCGTTTGGCGTAATGCGTCTGTTTGTTTTGGCGCTTCTATCTCGCCTCAGTGTGGACACACCTGTCTTGACACCTCTTTCATCTGCAATAGTCGAGTGCACCATCAAACACTTATGATATATGACCATGTTATCATCCTTGCCGAGAGTCTCTGGGGAGAGAGAAGCTGCCAGATAATAGTTTTTTTTTTTTTGCTTCACTGTCCTTTGTACACACACACTTTTGTGTCGAAAATGTTGATCCAGGTTTGCCTAGTCATCGTGAGACAGCACTCAGTATTATTCCTCGAAAATCCAGGATTGAAATTATAATCCCTGTCTTTGTCATATTTTTATTATCAGTCGTCTGGATAGAGATTAAGATGTTAAACATAATGAAGACGCACAAACTCGCGCACGCACACTCATACATGCACAGGGATATTTTTCAAGGAGATAATGACAACCCAGGCTGTCAGGATACTGCTGAGATTGTTGTTTGAAAGATCATTTGCAACACAGAAATCTGCTACTGTGGTTCACAAATTGCACCATTTTGCTGGTGTTAATTCACAACATGGTGTTTACCATCACCTCTTAGTAAAGCTTGTTTGTTCCGCTGCATGTTTTTGCACACTTTAAGGCGGCAGTTTGTTACATTAAAAAGTGCCTCCAGTCCTGTAAAAAAAATTCCCATCACCCATTCTGTTGATTTGCATTATCATACAGCGGATCATGTTTCACCCTCAGGATCTTTCTCCCTAAAAAGCAACCCACGTGGAATACTGTATGTAGTTATGCCAGAGTGAGAAATAAAAATAAAAATGGAGCATTAACAAACCGACTCCCTGTTTCTTTGTACACCCAGAGTGCAATTCTTGTGATCAATGACATTAACCCTAATGAGCTTCCAATCCATCACTTTTCTGACATGTGCGCATTTGCATACCTCTGCATGCATAATACGCGGCATACATGAATACAGCCACATACCAGCACCACTCACTGATTTGATTTATTGACAGCTTTCGTAATCCCCTCCTTCTCCCGTCACCATTCAGTCTGAGATTACTGCAGCTTTTAACACTGCGTTTCCTGAGAGACAAGCAACGAGTGAGCAACTATATGTTTATGTGCGTGAGGGTAAATAATCACATATGCTGTGTGTGCATGGAGATAGTCGAGCACAGTGGAGGAATGCAGTCGGCCGGTCCACGGAGAAAATCAGCGTGACGGCTTTGCCTTATGTTGTGTGAGTGTGTGTGTGTAGGGGGTGATAAATCTTAAGTCCTCACAGAGTTCAAACAAACAAGGTCAAATGTTAAAGTGGGGCGTGCACACAGATACATATGGGTGTCATTGTTTTTAACCCTTTCTCACAGGACGCTGGCATTTCATTCCTCTGGCGGAATGGAAAGCGACTTATCGGACATTTTCAATCAGGGTAAACAAATGAATTATTTTATCGCCGCAAGTCTGTTATAAGATTATTCAGGACACTAATCAGGACATCAGGTTTCTGTGTGTAGGGTATTGTGACCCTGTGTTTAGCTGCAGGTAAGCAGGGTGATGGGAAAGGGGAGGGGTGTGAGCCACCTGCTGGCCAAACAGTTTACACCTCTACACAATAACATTGGTACAGACATAATACAGACAGCACTAAAGCTTATTTTGATAGCAAAACACTGTATACATCTGCTACAGTAAAATTATAATATGTAAAACTAGTAGGCTAGGCGAGCCCTTCTTAAAGCACTGAGAGTCTACTTTCATATGAGTCATTAATCACTACTGTGGAGTGTGATATCACAAATATATTCAATGCTGAACATGGGTGGAAAACAGATGGAAATTCCTTTTTTTTGGCCTCTGGTAAAAAGAGTTCAAATGAAAGAGTTTTTGAAAGAATAACTAAATGTCCCGGAGGTGCTTTCGAGTGCAAAAGGTACGTTCAGGTCCGCTAGCAGAATGCCAGTAGTGCTGGAAAACTAGTTTCATCTAAACCTTACGAAAGAATTCTGTACAAACAAATGAATCATTTATTTCAATATCTGTTTCTGAATAAATCTAAACATCTATGAGTGACAACTGAGTCGGTTTTAAAAGACACTGTGTAAGCTCCTCAAGATACTCTTACAAAAGTGTATTTTGATGAAGTCATTTTAGTCCCTCCAGGATTTTGCAATCACAGAAATTAATGTGAAATCAAGCAATATTCGGAGGAGCTTGCAGTTTTTCAAAATTACAGCAGATTTTTCATAGATTGGGGCCAAGACATGTCATGCGTCATCATCACAGCACACATACAGCCAAAGATCTCTTTGATTGACATACAGCTGAAAGGTCTTATTTACCAATGAACATCACTGAGAAAGACTGTGCAAAACAATTTAGTGCGATTTCACCAGTTCGAGCAGTTTTCTGGAGAAAAGCACAAAAACAGTTGTATAACAAATTTTGAAAGAAAAAAAAAAGACACAGCAAAATACATTTTTGGCCAGAACAATCTCACTGAAATCCTGTACAGAAGGGTCACCAAGCCTCTTCCTTGAGATCTACCGTGGGAGGCTGTGGCACAGGTGGTAGAGCGGGTTGTCCACTAATCGTAGGGTTGGAGGTTCGATTCCCGGGTGACTCCACATGCTGAAGTGTCCTTGGGCAAGACACTGAACCCCAAGTTGCTCCCAATGGCAAGCTATCTACTGCCTTGCATGGCAGCTCTGCTACCATTGGTGTGTGAGTGTGTGTGTGAATGGGTGAATGAGACACAATGTAAAGCGCTTTGGATAAAAGCGCTATACAAGTGCACATTTACCATTTACAATACTATATGAGTGATATCATTATGGAGGACTGTGATAAAAAAAAAGAGTAGATTAAAAGTTGGGAATAATAATAATAATAATAAGGCTGCTCAAACAGCGCTAAACACACTCACACAGCAGAGTGACTCATGTTGTAGACATGACATGTTGGAGACTTCAAATCAGTTTCTTTATTCAAATTGCATAAAGATTTCATTAAATGCTGCTTTACCTAATTGAGTCTTTAGGTTAGGAATGCAGAGCTAAAACACAAGTGGTCTGGACTACATCTAGTGCACTACGTAAGGTGCACAACACCATCGGAAGTCATTTAGAATTCTACCATATTATTTTATGGTATTAGAGCATTATTGATGAATAATCCTTATACCACATCCAGTCAGACACATTAAAATAAATTAGTCTTCATTTATTCATGCTCACCTTTATCACATATGGGAGTTTTTATCCATATCATGCAGCCCTAAATCCCACGAGACCGGTGTTCGTCATGTTAGACCTGTTCATTTGGAGAAAATGATGTAACATGCAGAGCATAATGTGTGTTGTTCTACCAGTAAACGTAACATTTTTTCAGCCGTGTAAGAATCAGTCAACATACTGATTAGCTGTAGCCTTAGACAACATTGCTGTCTGATCAAACTGAAGCCTTCATGCCAGAACAGAAATCCTAATCAGGCAACTTAGGAGCATGCACATCTGGACTAAAGACTTTCCAGACTAGTCCAAATTACACATGACATCATGAATTCCAGCAAGAATTGGCCTAGATAATAAATTCCATTTCCATTTGTACATTATAAAAACAAAAAATAAATAAATAAAATACTTGGTTGAGTTTTATTTTTTTGCTGCCCTCAATGCCTTCTAAGTGAAGGAACAAGTCATACAGACAAAATTAATAGTGTCTTCAAGTTCTTATGAAGACCCATAAAGTTAATGAAAAGCAGAGCTTATTTTTTGCATGGGTCCTGGGGGTGATTAGCGCTCTCTTTCACAAAGACAAGAAATTCTTTTGGGACCCATGCCAATGCAGAAGAGATAAAGAAGGTGGGAATTTCCACTCCACATGGCTACCATTTCCTCGACACATGTGTGTGTTTGTACATTTAATCTGACCCATACCTCTATTTTTTCATAATACTCCCAATAATTTCTATGTGGTTTCAGCAGTAAAAAAAAGTTCTGCAAATCTTCTTGACCATCATTCTTTCTCTCATTTGCACTCCATCCACTGAAAACAGACATCTAGGCAGTGATGAAATGGAAACTGATTTCCAGTTGGGTAAATATTATTAAAAACAGCAAGCAGAGGAAAACGTTTAACCCGATTTATCTGCAATATGGACAGAACAATGCCACTGACTTTGATATTAGATGGGAAGTTCTTAATGCTCTATTGGGTTCATGGTATAAAAACAAAAAACAAAAAACAACACCTGTATATAAATAAACTTACAGTTCTGTCATGAATCTACAGTCTAGGCTAGAAAGATATCAGCCCCACCCTCACTTTTTCATACTACTGTGTATCTTTCTTACAAGCACTGGGGGCACTGTTGCACTTGTTTACACAAAACTCCAAAATAATCTGCCTTGAAACATTCAAACAGCAAATAATCTGATGTGGAAAAGGTAACTTGGAGTTTAAATATTCCATACTAAACCAGGCATGGATCAAGGTCCTTTTGTTATTCGTCTTTTGGCAAAGATCCTGACTGTGGTAGCAAAAGACATGAAGCAGCACTGGATTTTATTTAAATAGTGAAATATTTTGTGTTGTAGATATTAAAAACATGACTAATGCTCACTATGAGGTCTAAAGTCGTGCTGCTGTAGGTATCAGGTTAATAAAAGGAACATGTCGAGTGCACGAGGTATCAATAACACCAACAGCCTGCGTGAATAATGCCTCATCGTAATTCATTTATAAGATGATGATTTTCTGAGACTGTATACGTTCTCAAAACTTGAATGGCTGCTTTTGCGTCCATGAGTCTAATATTGGAGATTAATTTTATGGGTCAATTTTATGGCTGAGCTGCAGAACCTAGGACAGAAACACAAGCCTGAAGCATCTGAGACTCATCCCTGCTCTCTGCCTGATAGACATGGATGACAAAATAATGGGTTAAGCTTTAATCTACACACCCGACTTTCAACACACACACACACACACACACACACACACACACACACATACAACAACCGAAAAGCAGAAAAAAAATCAGTTGTTTATACTCAATTTATACTAAGAAATACCTTAACACAACCTTAACACATGGGGCAACAATATAGCAGAGATTACTTTCCCTTTAAGGGGACATGGTGGCGTAGTGGTTAGCATGCTTGCCTCGCAACTCCAGAGTTAGAGGTTTGATTCCTTCCTCCACTCGTGTGCGTGTGCGTGTGGAGTTTACATTTTCGCCCAGTGCTTCAGGGGTTTCCACCAGGCACTCTGGTTTCCTCTCCCTGTCCAAAAACATGCATCCTAGACTGACTGGCATTTCTAAATTGTCCGTAGTGTGTGAATGTGTGAGTGATTGTGCCCTGCGGTGGGTTGGCACCTGGTCCAGGGTGTCCCCCACCTCCTGCCCAGAGTCCTCTGAGATAGGCTCTAGGTCCCCTGTGATCCTGTGTAGGACACGCAGTACAGACAGACGGATCTATTTTCCCTTTATTTAGACACATCTTTAACACGTTCAACCTTTAATACTTCATCTCAGAGGGATTAAATATTACCCATGCTCACAATCAGGGTTGCCAAGGTCGCAGTTTTTACATCTAATTGGGCTAGTTTTGGAAAGAGGTTGCGGGTGGGAAAACAAGTCAGCAGTGGGATTTTTTTCAGCTAGTTTTAAAATAGTCTGCAGCTGCCAAGATATTTTTAAAGTAAATAAACCGAATTCACCAAAAAACAAACAGGTTTTTTGGAAAGTTTAATGCTACGTTGTGAGAGTGTGCTCAAACAAAGTAGAAAAGATATTCATCATTCATTCTATGTCTGTCTTCTGATATACCATTAGAATAATAAATATCACAAAGATTGAACAAAAAAAATCTATTTTGGACAAAAAACAACCCATGCTGCAGATACCACAAATCAGAAATGTGTGCACACCATAGTGACCTTTACTCTCATGCGAAGAAAGAAACACAAGGGAGATTCAAGATTGGAACAGAGTGACAAATCTTGAAAGTGACAAAAATATACAAGTCAGGTCCATGCATCAAAATACATGCAAAGACCAGGCTACAGTAAAGATATGCCACATTCTTACCTTACTAGAAACGTCTGCGTTAATGCTTGACCATTAAGACGAGTGCAAACGCACTGACGCCTATATGATATCAGTAATAATATCAGGAAACATGTCTATAATGCTGCTAAAGGTTCTTTCTCTCAAAACCAAACTTACGTCATACACTTCATAGACATAATCAGTATGAAGTTAACATGCAGAGTGTGGTGGTTTTTCCTGCTGCTTTGCCTTTCGGAATGGGAAACTGTGGCACGCGCCACACAAATGAATATTAGGTGGTCTGTGAGGGCCTTAGATGCAGCGAAGAAATTTAATGCGACTTCCAGCAAGGCCGTTAGAGTGCTTTCCATTTTCCTCTTGCCGAGGTCTTTTATTGCTTCTCAAAACAGCGCTGGAGTAATACAGATCGCCATTAACCACCACAGTGAGCAGAGCCACAGAAATCGCAAACAGCCGCATCCTCACTCCAAGCCCTGTCATTTGTCATGAGCAGTGAGTGCCAGTAAATAGTGCATTCAAGAGCTATTGGTTTCCAAAAAGAGAGCGTTTTGCAACGGCATCCCGAACAGCAAAGACAGAAAAGAACCTATCCAAAGCAGACATTGATCTTGGAAAGCTCTAAAAACCTACTGAGATTTTCTATTATTCCTTGTGGTGAAGATGTATGGAGGGAGAAAAAAAAAAATGAAAATCACGTCACAATGGAATTTCAGAGCTTTCAATTTAGCACTGTGTCTGTTTACAGTTACACATTATCTAAAGTGGGTGGCAGCAGAGTAAGTAATTAAATAAATAGATAAATGATCCCACACTGTGTTTGAATGCTCAGTTCTCATTGGTCAAAAGGTGTTTTGGATTAAATTTCTATAGCAGTAGCTCTCAAAATAGATCTGGCTACACGGTTTATATTGACGTGCTCGTTCTCATACATTATAGATTCTTTAATGACAATTTAGAGATTGTATGGCGGGCGCTCCACATTAACTGATTAAAAAAACCATGTAATTGGTGATAAGGTCAAGTCTTCTTGTTTATTTTGCATTTTTGTAATGAGTCTCTAGTGTCAAGAACTTTGTAGCAGTCAGAGGGAAATAAAACTCTTTGGGCTGTGCTGGATACAAGCTCAATGTATAAAAGTCTGTTCTGCACTGCTGCTAGAACATGTTCTGTAACGTGCTTACCTACACCCGTATCAGAAACTATCATACATGACTGTCTCGCAATATATGGTCAAACCTGTATGCTTAGCGAAATCTGCTATACGTAGATGGGTATGCTGTATTGGTATGTGCACACTTTTCCTCATCTCCCGCAGCAGTAAGATGTGAAAGAATGTTCCAGAACATCTGCTGTGTTTGCTATCAGTTTCTCACAGTTGTGTGTGGATGGGAATCAGAGAGCAGCTGTGTGTATGCTACTGAATGATTATCATAACAGGATTTGAGCTGCTGGATTGGATACGGCGTTGGATACGCCATGAATGTGGAAGAACCAAATAACTGAATATGTCTGTTTGAATATCAAACAAGGAATGTGGTATTAGAAAGGAAATAAATATTCGAATGAATAACAAAGTTAGCTAAACCTCAGCTTACTAAAGTAAATTGTTACTCTATTTAAGCCTTTTTAAGTCAATTCTACTTAATGAATTTAAAAAAAAAATCATTTGCTACTCATTACATTTTCAGAACGCACTTCATGAGATTTCTCTATAATCGTATGGTCATACAGTGAAAAAATGTTTTTAGCACCAGACAGCTTCAAGGAGATCTGATTTCCTAACAAATCTAACCAAATCTAATCTTGAGATGTGACAGTGAAAATAAGACCTAATACCAGTAAATAAATACATACATAAATACTTCAGATTTATCAAGGCGGTATAACGACAGCTAGCAATTAGCATTCAACTTCACAGGTGTTATCATGCTAGCTAACATGAGAGATTAGAAAAGATGTTGTTAGTTAGCTTTAGCTAATTACTAATCTCTCATATGTTAGCTAGCTGTATGGTCAGAGTCGTAGCATACTAATCAGGAGAGATTAGGAATATAGGTCTTGTTAGTTACCTTTAGGTAATTCCTAATCTCTCATATGTTAGCTAGCTGTATGGTCAGAGTCGTAGCATAATAATCAGGAGAGATTAGGAATACAGGTGTTGTTAGTTAGCTTTAGCTAATTCCTAATCTAATTCCTAATCTCTCAGATGTTAGCTAGCTGTATAGTCAGAGTTGTGGCATGCTAGCGAACCTTCTGAGAGATTAACAATTCAGCTGTTGTTTCTTACTGTAGCCGTTGGTGAAACGGGCACTAATTTACTGTACCAGATATGAATCATTTTTGTGAATCTTTCTTGTAGCTGAAGTAAATTTAAGAGTTTACACTTTCCCATTTTTGACTTGAGTGAAGTCAAAACCCGAATATTTATTTAGATGAGCATTTGCACTTTTACTTATGCAAAGAATTTGGCCCGTTTTACCACCTCTGGATATAAACACATGCAACCATTGAAACTCATGCCTTTAGTTTCATCATCCTCCGCCAAGCAGGCTGATCTGGTCCCTTTTATATAACCACTTGTTTTTTTCTTCCTCCAGCGTGAGCATCCAAAGCACAGCCGAGGTCTGCTTTTCTTGGTCTGATATCGAATGCTTTGCCAGTTGCATATCTGTTACATCACTCACTGCAGTGACAGCACTGTTTGTGTGCATCGAGTACAGAATGAAAACAAGTTCATGAATAAAATATACAATACACCCATCAATTCACTCAATGCATATGAAAACGTCTGTGAAATAATATGTCAAGCAATCGTGTAGAGAGTTCCAGAAATGGGTTTAATATAGCAGTGGAACCAGTTCCTCGTAACTACATTTACATTTTTTGGAGTTAAAATGAAACTAGATTTATCCTCCCGCACTGCGGCTCTGGCAGGCACTTTTCCATATCTTTATAGAATCTAATCTGCAGGGAAAATAGTGACTTATATTAGGACTGCCTATGAGAATCTCACACAGATCTGCTGTGCTCAGACTGCGTTCTCTGACGCGTGTCATAGCCAGAAACTTGCACAGTTCTATAACTGCACAGGTCACTGAGAGTTTCTCCAGGGGAAGTTCTCCAAAAGAGTGTTGCTGTTCGTCAGAACGCAGCCACATTTGCTTCCCGCTGATGCAAAAAGCACGACACACAACAGTCACAGGAAGCCAGTTGACTGCACACTAATGGTGACAAGATCGTAGCAGTTCAGCTCCCAGAGGAAACCAAAGGGAAGTCAGGTGGTAAGAGAGGAAAGAGAAGACGAAATGCTTCACACAACAGCGAAGAAATAAGCTGAGCCAATAAAGCAGACTTCATGACAGCAACGGTGCCAGTCCATCCAGAAGCTATACCTCAGTGAACTGCATTACATTATGTTATGCTAGACTTACAGGGTCATACTGTGGGGTATAGAAAAATGATCAAACAATAATGTCGATTTACAAGATTTGGAATAAATAGAGCTGCTCAGGAACGTGTGAGGTTAGTCGAGCTTCATTGGTTTTCAGATGCCATTTTGAGTAACAGAGGCTCACGGTAAAACTACAAAGCTTGCATTGGTATGCAAGCATTGCTCTCCACTCTCCTAAATACATTATGAACCTGTGCATGTCTGTGCACCGTGCAATCATCTCTGCCAGATGGAAGCCCAGCCTATCAAACACCTTCTGCTTGTCAGAAAAGATGTATGAACGTCCTCCGCCATCCTGGAGCTCAATCCCCATGCTTATAGCTCTCGCTCTCCCTACAGCAAAGCCGTATTCCCTCGAACCTCTATCTAACTTTACTCCTCCTCCCTCCCCCAACCCGTCCTTTTCTCTCTCACTCCCAGAGCCCCTTGCTTTTCCAGGCGCTCTTGTTTTCTGAGCTTCGCTTGGCCGGCGCCAGGTGGTGTGCCGTCGTTTCATTCCATCCAATCAAATGACGTGAGCGCTGAGGGGACCTTCAGAAGCCTGTGCTCACTCAAGAGTTACCAACCCAACCTGGCCGCTTTAATATTTAAAGAGCCCTCCTGCTTTAATTCCCTTGCCATTTTCTACTGAGGTGTTCATCATAATGTTCATAAATCTTACTAATAGGAGCTAGCATGAGAAATACCAACGGTGTTGCCATTAATGTTGCTGGGTTCCATGTTAACGCCCAAAACACCATTCAGTCTAGGGGTGTAATTCATTGCCACTACCTGTATCTGCATCTCTGTTTTTTTTATTACTATGCACGCTACCATTACACTCCCAGAAACACCGGCAAACACTCAGGACAAATGAATGAATGCACTGTCATGGTAATGAACATCCTGCTTGTGTGACTTTTTTATTTGTGCCTCTTGATATCCAACCAGATGCACTGTAACCCTTATTGGCAAGCTTTAAAAAAATAAATAGTGTACCTCCTATTCATATCTGTATTTGTATTGATTCAGAACACGTTATCTTTTCATTCAGAATAACGCATTTGTATTCGGTTACATCCTTCATGTAGCCATATGGAGTTGTTGCTTAAGTATAATAGTATAAAACCCAAGAACAGGGTGAAAATGTTTCTGAAAATTTCTGCAAAACCTTCGTATCATCGGGGCAACGGTGGCTTGATGGTTGAGGCTCTGGGTTACTGATCAGAAGGTCGGGGATTCAAGCCCCAACGCTGCCAAGCTGCGACTGTTGGGCCCTTGAGCAAGGCCCTTAACACTCTCTGCTCCAGGGGCGCTGTGACCCCAACTTCCTGACATACTGGGTTATGCGAATAAAGAATTTCACTTTACATTGAATTTCACTGTACAAATTAACACAGCGGGCATCATAACAGCTCTACAACGTAGTCTATCCAGCATATACTGTCTCTCTGACTACAAAGAACGATCAGCTGATATGCAAAATAATGACCCGTGTCTGAAATGAAAAGAAGCCGACCAATAAAACAGACACAGCACATAAGAACGGAAGTCTCTCTCATTACTCCTGCCCCTTCTTCTTCAAAACGGATTTATAGCAACGTCTGTTTTAAACATCTGTTGAAATAAGACCTCACTGGCTTCAAGTATAGAGGAAGAAAACAATTGTTGAGGAACAGTAAAACTGATTCATAGTCAGTGTTATGCTTCTGTTATAATCTCAGAGATTTGTGCTGCTAGGCAAAACGGGAGAGGGGGAAAAAGGATCTTTTGTCGGATTTGTATGCATAAGACCTTGTGCAGGAACTCACTTAAATGAAAATATAGGCGGCTTGTGCTGTAATCTTCGACCTCTCTAACATATTCAAGAAAATTTTCTAATTACACTACAAGCTGTGCTGCAATGCTGCAATTTTCAACATGTTTTGAATAAACCGCAAATACTTATTTACCAACTTCTTATCTGAAGAGGTGGAATTAGAGCATTTGTCAATAAAAGGGCTTTTATACTGAGATTAGTGCTTTCAAACGCTAATCTGAAACTCATCCAACTCTCAAGTCAATGACTCACTCAGCCTCCTGGCACTGGCAGATGCCAGCTGAATGAAGATGGTGAGGAGAGACAGAGAGAGAGAGAGAGAGAGAGAGAGAGAGAGAGAGAGAGAGAGAGAGAGAGAGAGAGAGAGAGAGAG
>JAOUWY010000022.1:17107608-17119773 GCA_025728095.1 Prietella phreatophila | reverse complement strand
ACACACACACACACACACACACACACACACACACACACACACACACACACACACACACACACACATACACACACATAGCAAAATGAACACGGAACTTTTTGAGTTATTCACGGGCAATAGGCACGCTTAAACAAGTTGTCAATATGGCTCAGTGTGAGTTCATTTACTGTTCATGTAACTGATCCACACTGTTACAGAGTACAGGTGGAGAAGAACGGACTGAATACTCAGTGGAGGGTGTTATATAATCTACAGCCCTGTGGTCTCTAATGGCCAGGCCAGGTTGTTTGATGATGGCATAGCTAGACCACAGAATTAGGAGAAAAATCCTTTGTTCTCCCTGCAGTACATCCGCCAATTTATTAACATCCCCTCTCTCTATCTCTCTCGATCTCTCTCTCTTTCTGCACAGATGTTGAAGGCACATTCCATTACACCTACAAGCCATTACGCTTAATGGCATGTTCAATGAGGGCTGCATGTGGACTTCATCTGTGACAGGAGCCCAAAATCTCTCAGTCCTCCTGCCCCAAATGACCCACCCCCTCGCCAGTTCCCATGATCCCCCTGGGATTGCAGCCTTCATTAGAACAGGACATGTAAGTGATATAGAGTATACATTAAATGATTCACAAATCCAAGAAATTGCATTAGTATGTAGAATACGCAGATCTAGGCATTTTCACAGTCTTAGTGTTTGGTTTAGTTTTTGATCCTGCAACTTCATTTGATGAGCGTAATTACTTATTAATTAATTATCCTTCATTATTAATTAATTTGTAATTAATGATTCTTTCTATGCCGCGGGTAAGGTTACTGTCTAACAGCTCCAGGGTCGATCCTCAGGTTGAGTTACTGTCTGTGTGGAGTTTCACTAATTCGCTGTTTGAGGTTGGAGCATTTTAAGTTGAAAATGATTTTGAATTTTTATTTTGATTCATCTGTTTGGCGAAATAAATGTAAAAACCTTAACATAGAGCATTTTGACCCAAGTAGAAGACACAGTGTTAAACGGTTGCAGCTAACACAGGATTAAAGTGAGGCAAGCAGGAGGTTTGCACTCCTTCCTTCCACGCGTCTCGGCTTCGCTATCATCATATTAACATAGATGAAAATCTGGCGAGAAGGTGCTGATCAAAGATAAATCTCATGCCCCAGCTCAGCTCTCTCTAATTATGCCATCTGTGGCGTGTGCCTCGATGCCATGCCGGGGCACAGATCTGTCAAAAGCTGCATGCCGACAGGAGGACACCAGAGACTAATCGCCCCAGAGCCAGTGCCCCCCTACAGAGCCCCTTTCACACTACACAGATATCTGAACCATCGTGCCATACAGTCTCGGCAGTACAAAAATATATTGTCATTATAAAATGTATTGAAAAATTTATTGATTGACAGATTCCACAATGCAGAATGTAAAGGTGGGCATCTCGCTAATGTGAAATACAATATATCAATATAAATTTCATAAGCACAGTTGTGCAGTTCTCTCCTCATTCATCACACTTAGTATTTAAGTTGAATCAACGCTGCAGGTTAATTCTCCTGTAATTCTCAATGATTTAA
Source organism: Prietella phreatophila (assembly GCA_025728095.1). Lineage (NCBI taxonomy): Eukaryota > Metazoa > Chordata > Actinopteri > Siluriformes > Ictaluridae > Prietella > Prietella phreatophila. The sequence continues at coordinate 17,118,207 of JAOUWY010000022.1, read as the reverse complement.
TGCAGTTGTCTGGCATGTTTCCAGAACGTTGGTTTTTTTTTTTGTTTGTTTTTTTTTTTACAAATGTATTATTTGCACATATACTGTGTGAGTTTTTAACACATTTGGATTACATTGTTATTCCTCTGGCATATATTTTTTTTATCCAAAGCAATTTATTGCAATTCATTAAGTATTTAAAGGTTAAGAGTCTTGCTTAAGGGTAAAACAGACTCCTGCAATATGAACTAACAACCTTTCAGTCATTAGCACAAAATCTGTCACACTACAGTTACGTCTGCCCACATTACTGATGTAATTATGATCAGGCAACAATGCAGATTCCTGAGCCTCAGATTCCTGTTCTTGGCTGACAAGAGTAGTGTCACTGACATAAACTTCAGCTGTTAGGCTATCTGCCTCAAGGTCCAATGTGTTGTGCATTCTGAGATGCATTTCTGCTCACCATGGTTGTAAAGAGTGGTTATAATAGGGTTAGGGTTAGGGTTGGGGTTAGGTGATAATGATAATGAGTCTTTATTGTTCACATATACATTACAGCACAGTTAAATAAAATTTTCTTCACATATCCCAGTATGTTAGGAGGTTGGGGCTTGAACCCCCAACCTTCCAATCAGTAACCCATAGCCTGTCAGTGCTGGGCCTTCTGCGCATTAGCCGTGAAGCCACCACTGCCCTAATGCCCTTACATCTGATATAATGTAGCTTCCCTTTCAGTCTTGCCATTCTTCTTTGACCTCTGACCTCAACACGATATTTCCACCCACACTGCTCCAATGAACGGCTGCTCAATGGATGTTTTTTGTTTTTTGCACCATTCTGTGTAAACTCTAGAGACTGTTGTGTATGAAAATCCCAGGTGATTTGCAGTTTCTGAAATACTCAAACCAGCCTGTTTGGCACCAACAACTGATATGACTGATTTTCCCCATTCTTATGTCTGATGTGAACACTGATTGAAGCTCTTGACCTGCATCTCCTCTACATGATTTTTATGCAATGCTCTGTTGCCACATGATTGGCTGATTGGAAGATTGCATGAGTCAGCGGGAATGAATGTTATGTTTAATCAAAGAAGGTCCTTAGAGGACACGAACCCTTTCTGCTAAATGAATTACAGTTGCACAAAAATGAACTCAAAATTATTTGTTCACATTGTTGCTTTTTTATAATTCCACTGATTAACTATCTATAGTATGTAGACTTAACTTCATGCTAAGGGAATTCTAGGGTCCAGGAGTCCCACAAGGAAACAGTATTATTTTTGGTATAAATTACTGTTTGACTGTAAAATAATGTTTTACAGCCAACAAAAACATAACTGTTCTACTCTTGGTGGCACCATGGTGTGTTCACTATAGTAATAAAATGTTTATGAAAATACATGCCAGCATTGCATTCTCTCAGTGGGATTAATTGTTATTCATTCTTTTTAATTCAGTAATACCACTTACAAATAATTCTCTCCAACACGCCACCAAATAAAACAAAACAAAACAAAACAAAACAAACAAAAATAGGGAATAATTGGTTGGCTACTTAAAAGATGTAATTACCGTTCAACCTAGTTCACAGTACATGATTTTGCAAGTTGCCGAGTTTTCTGAAAAAAACCCTTTGATCGGTGGCAAATCAGCAAGCAATCGGCACTTGCCAATCGGCAGTCGATCGTTATGTGTGATATACTCAACGCCGCATCGAAGAGGCTTGCCGACTCCTTGCTGACGCCAGACAGATATGTGGCATGCTAGATATCTGGAGCTGTCGGGCGACTCCACATCCTGTGGTGTGAAAAGTGTCGTCACAGGCAGTGATTGCAGTGATGAGCTACAGCCAATGAGAGAGCAAGACCTGGGGTGAGGTCACAGTAAGGATGGGAAACCCGTGAAACCTATGGCAGAAGCATAAAAGTCTTTTTGGGTTTCTTCAGCAACAATAGCTCACACTGCTTGTTTCTGTCCTATGTCCATATACAACAGCTCCTGTTTTACATGTAGCTTTCATATCATATATCCATGTCACTTCACTGTCTCACTCCAAACCTTAGTTTGGACACCAGATAGAGTCATCAGGTAACAGAGTCCTTATATATACAGTATATATAAAAGGATCCTGCTTACACAATTACACAATTGTACTTTTTGTCCATGTAGTACACTTGGTTATAGAAGGGAATTATTTATAATCACGCTATCCCATGTCACGCAGATGAGGACTTGATCTTTTTTGAGTCTGGTTCCTCTCAAGGTTTCTTGCTCATATCGTCTAAGGGAGTTTTTCCTTGCTCACCGTTGCCTCTGGCTGGCATAGTGATTACATCCTGATTTTTTTAATATTTCTGCAAAGCTGCTTTGTGACAATGCCCATTGTTTAAAGCAGTATACATATAAAATTGAACTGAATAGAATTGAATTGGATTGGATTACCCAGAACTGCTAATATGGAGTATGTGGAGTAAGTAAAGATACAGGTGACAGGGCAGAGTGATGACCAAACCAGGAAGTGACTAGGATCTATGTAGATGTGTACATATTTTCCAATATCCTTACTTACTAAATGAGGATGAAAAGGATGTAAATCATATTGTATGCTTTGGCCTAAGCAACTCATCAGATCTAAACCCATCTGAACACCTATGAGAGATTTTGGAATAATGTGTTAGACAGCAGTCTCCAGCACCAGCACCAAAAATATATCTTTAGAAAGTGACGAATCGTTTAGGGTGCTAGACAAGAACTAACAAGATCTAACAAGAACCATCTAACCAGTCAGTGGATGTCTAACAATAGGCAGTAGAAAGAAATAAAGATAATTGTAAAGACTAGTTAATCTTAGCCATGACATCCAAAGATTGTGGTTAAAGGACCAAGGAGTCAGCCAGGCTCCACTAAGCCCATCCCATGCCAGATGTGTGCTGGGGGAGGCTCTTTTTACATTTGCAGCTCTGGTATAATATGCCACTGTAGCGGAACGACACAATCCATTAATCCCTGGCTTTTGAGAGCAGCCAACGCTGATCAATTCCCTTGAGCTTCTCAGTCCCTATGGCTGATGAAGTCGTCACAGTTGTGTGAGTAATTTCTTAGGACTCTCTGATCACACGATTGCGATTATTGACTACTTTAGAACAGCCGGGTGGAGCTTTTTTGCTGTAATGTTGATCACGAGATCCATAAATGGTTGAGGGATTGGACTGGGATTAGGAGAAAATACTTAATATGATTACAGGAGTGTTCAGGTGGGGTGAGGCAGAGTGCTAATTGACTTTATTGAGCTGAGCTACTTCACAGAACAAGAACAGTCACAGAAGACATCTAATCGAATAACCAGATAATTACAAGAGTTAGCACCTAACAAACAGTTAGGTGTTAAATTTGCGCTCGCATGAATATGTAATAAGTGAATAGATGTTAGTGCAGGTAGGCTTTTACTGGACTACTCCATAAAGCATTTAGACTCCAGGCAGATATATTCAGGCAAACAGCAGGCACATAGATATATGGTATGTACTGTACATTTATGATGTTTTATACCACAGCGCTGTTGAATTCTCGGGTGTTCTATAACAGCAGAGCAGGCAGAGATTATGACTGCAAGGCAAATCACAAGTTTATATGAACACACTCATTTTAATATGCTATACATAACGTAAACAGACTTAAAAATATGCCCTGATGTTTATTTAACATTTTTGGAAAGAGTCTCCACTCTCAAAGCTTTGTAACTGTCAGAGGTAAGGTCAGAGCATTATGTTGAAGTTTTCAGGAAGGAGGACTTTGCATATTTCTTTTTTGTTTAGATCTTCAACATCCTTCTTACAGAATTCAAAGGTCTCTTTTTCTCACAGCTACTCAGTGACTGTGTGATATTACTCAAGCTAATTGACTCCTGTGAAGTAATAAAATGTAGTTTTTTCATTAAAACATATTACTGTTTCATCAGTTAAAAAACATTCACCTTTTAATTTACTTGACTACATTGTTGGCTGGATATTTCACTTTTAATAAAGAAATATTCTGACACATTACCTACAGTATATTTTTAGTATAATATAGAGTTAACATTTTAGTCGTAAAACATGAGACTAAACAGGAACCACCACGGTCACTTTTTTTTAGTTCTTTGCACAAGCAGTTTTAATGAAACTGCTATAAACAGCATATTTGATTGATCCTAAAATACTATCAAGTACATTACCATTTCATAATGAAATGTGCTTCTCACCACTCAATTGGGTCAACTTTTCCTTTTGTAGGAGGTAAAGGTCAAAGGTTGCACTCTGAGCCAAAACGCGCGAGGGAAAACAGCAGGAGAAGGGCAGCGAAGGAGGAAGTGAGCGTCTGTTTGTGATTATGGTGCAAATTCAAACCTGCTGATGAGTGTGAGGCTAGGCACACGTCTCGTGGAGATATCCCAGATGGCCCGCGCCACCCGTCCCAATCTCCGGCCCGTTGGCAGTGCCAGCTCACAGGGCACAGACTGCAGACCTTGGCATGCTACTGATATGCGGGACAAAGAAGAAACTTTCTAGAGGTCAAACCAATGTGCTTGAGTGAGAGCCACTTTTTTTTTTTTTTACACCCAAGCGCTGGCAGCCTTGTCTCTTCTCTTAAAGAACTCAAGTGGAACAGAAGTTGCTTGTATAACAAAGCACATACAGTATTTAATCCTTGGACTAAAGTTTGTTTTCATATTTGGGAACTTTGATATATATATTTTTTTCTTGTAGAGAGAATGTATGGAATTGAAAGTACTGTTAATTAAGAATAATTCTTCATGCTCTTTTTCTTAGTTTTTTATGCTCATAGTCCTCGTGGATCCGGGGAACACTGGCTGTGAAGCTGTGGGAGGAAACCAGAAAACCTGTATGTTCAAGCTCTAAATTGCACCCCGGACATTTACATTTACAGCATTTTGGACACGCCCTTATCCAATGTGACTTAGAAAAGTGCTTTGTAGTACCCTCATTCTAATACAAATAGGACATGGTCTAAGAATACTATCAAGATAAAAAGTCAGTCACAGAAATCTTGACACAATTCTAGATTTTTTTCATTTCTGGACCTGTGAGATAAAAATGCTAACCACTCCACTACAATGTCACCTCAGGTCAATTCTAATATAGTATATTGTTGGTAGAGTTTAGTAAACTGAATCAGGAAATGGCTTTACATAATGTCACATGACTTCCCAGGTTTCTCTTTCTGTTCCCCTTCTCTGTCACCTTTAGATTATGTCACTAAACTCATCACCATCAGTTTTCCTACTCCTGAATAATACCACTTTGAGGCTTGGATGTCTTTATGAGTATTTCTCTGAATTTAGAAGTGAAGTTGTGAGAAAATGAAAACGAGCTCCTCAAATATATGCAAATTAGATTTATGCGGTCGGGGGGATTTACAGTGGGTGTCCTGAGGTAGAAGGGCAATTCCAAAGGATCTAATTCATTCTTTACTAATATAATGAAATGTCTCAGTATTCAATAGTGTATTAATGAATAAGAATTGAATATGTTCGTTTTTTAGTTCTTAGTTGGAGACTTTTAGATTCTACTGTACACACATTTACTGCTGTGTCCTGGCACCATACTGACCTTCTAACCTTCCCTATAGTTAATTTTGTTGTTGGGCGATCAAAGCATTCTTCCAGACTCTGGAGACCTTCAGCTCAGTCCAAGCCACCATCTGTCCTCTCAGCATCCAGAAACACTCTTTTCTTGGTCCTTCTCTTCAACTGCCGCACTGCAGGGGCTCCATCTGGAACCCAGAACGAGGAGGATGAGGTTATGAGGGGAGGAGACGCGTCTTCCTCTAAGCATCCTTGTCTAGCTTGGCTCTCTGGCCCATGCGCACCTGTTGGACTGGCACCATCTGCTAACCAAAGTGTTTGAAAAGGCCCTGAGTAGACACTCTTGCCTGTCAGGGGAAGACTTAGACCTGCTCTCCAAACACACACACACACACACACACACACACACACACACACACACACCAGAACAGGAGGACACATTGGTGAGATTGTGTTCTTTCACGTTGATGAAGCAGCAAAGTTACTGAGCGAGTGCAGAGACACTGTAGGTGGACTTACGGAACACAGTCATGTAATAAGTATGCAGTAGAAAACTTGGAGCTATTCTGTTATAAAGTTAGAGTAAAATAATCAACAACATGATGGTTTGATGAGGCATGAAACAGAGGTACTGTTCCACCCCAAAGTTGATTACTCGATATTCAAATAGTTTTTCACTGTTTACAAACTTGGATTTAATAATTCAGGGTTTTTTTTCCCATTGTAGTACTCAGATTCAATATCAGTTAGCATAATTCACTTAAACAAAGTTAAATATTCAGGCTGTCATAGATGCCATAAAACAGTGTCACCAAATGAAGTGTTTAAGGAAGTATTTGGATAGATCCACATCACAGAGAAATGGATATAAGTCTAATCAAATTCCTGTGCTGACGAGGTTTGGTAGATCAGGTTGTATATCTAGAGGATAAGCAGAACCCCTTTCAGGCAAATTGCAATGAAATCCTTTTTTTTTTTTTTTTTTTAAGCGGAATTCAAGAACTTTACTTTTGGTTGAGATACATACAGAAGAGTTCAGTTCAGGAAAGCCTGTGGTTTCCACAACTATATCCAGGCATGGAAGATACTTGACTTCATTGCTATATTTAAGTATACTTTGTGAAATTTACAGTATACTTGAATACTTTTACTCTTACTAAATTACATTTCTAAGAAAAAAAACCCCCTTACTTTCTAGTCCTTACATTTGTATTTCAGTAAAACGTTTCAATATGCTTGAGTAAGCAAAGCCTGTTGTTCTCCTAATATTAATGTGCTATATTTACCTACATTAGCCTGTTTTCTTGATTCCAGTAGCTACCATAAATTAGCTATGCAGCAAGTCAGATATTACCTAATGGTAAATAGTGGTTATTTGCATTATATTTTAATTCTGATTAGTTCATTACCAAACCGTGTAGCATTGCAAAAGAGTCAGCTTGTCAGTTATCGACAAGTAATAAAAGTGACTAGTTTTCACATGAAAACTGTTACGCATTGTTTGGAGACGGAAGCAAGTGAGGAGCATTTTATAAAAAGTGAAACGTGTGAACAAAGACTAGGACTACGTAAAAGAGACACAAACATAAGCTAGACAAGCATGAAATATACATGAGTATGGCATGGATACGACAACATACAACAGCTATTCACAACAGATGCTACACAAAGAGTGCTATACAAATGTGACTTAAATACTGGTGTGTGAACGTGATTCAGGTGTTTGTGATCATTTGACTTGGTGCGTGAAGGGAACATGTGGTGTGCAGTGGCTGATGGGTGCTGCAGTCCTGCGGCGGCTATTGGCACTAACCTGAGACTAACCATTTTGATACCCGAGTACATTTCAATGTAACAACTTATTTAATTTGACTTGAGAACATTTTTGGGAGGATACGCTTTCCAATTTTTATTGTGTATGATTTTGAAACGTTATCTACGTATACTTTCACCGTTCTCACTGTATGTATAGTAGACCATGTTTTCCCTGGCCCCACAGGTATACAAGAAGACTACAGAAGCCAAAACACTAGAATAAAATGCATCCACTGCAGCTCAGTTTCCTTTAAACACAACATGAACAGCATTGAACAAAAATGCATTCAGGAACTTGTAGATAATTTGTCAAATAATAATATTCTGCCACCTGAGGTATGCAAACCCCACTGAGTTGAATGTGCTTGGGTCCTGCAGTGTGCTTTTAATTACATCTTCTCCGCTTTTAATGCTTTTATTTCATTACCCTGATGTCATTTATATGCAGAACCCTGACAGAATCCAGATCTAAAACTTTCTTATCTGTGAGTCCCACTGCATGACGGCATCTAAAATCAATTATCTCCCATCTCCCCCTGCTGAGAGAAGGTGCTTCCTCTCTTCACATGTCTAACTTTAACCTTAAAGTTTCAAGCAATTTTTTTCCCCCCTGAAGGTCATTTTCATATTAATCCGTTTATGCTGGATTTGGCAGCAGGGTGATTAAAATTAATATAAATGAAGTAAAGGCAAATATCTGCATATTTATTTGGTAGCTATAGACAGGCAGTATTATAGTGCTTATTCCAGGCACTTGCTAAGACCTACAGTGGCACAGCAATATACTTTTCATTTTAAGCAATCTATCAAGTCATAGTATAATTACTATATATTACTGGAAAGAGAGGAAATATTTCATGGTTTCAAGTGTATAATGATTTCATTATGGACTGACTGTGCTGCACATTACTGCTGAGGCTGTAACATTGTGGCATATGGTCCGACAACACAACATTACCCACTTCTGCGTGTGTTTGGAGTTGGTTTCTCCCCTGCTGTATTTAATACAAGAAAATGATCATATATCTTCCAAAAAAGAGAAGTCTTTTAAAATTCCACATTTTGTATCGATCATGTATAATGATTTCATCATGGTAAGCCTACATTACTGTGGCATATGGCTGAAGAACACAACATTAACCCACATCACGGTGTGTTCCTGCTTTGTGCCTGAAAATAAATAAATAAATCATGCATCAGAAAGCAGAAGCTCTGCATTGAGTTAAGAGGAAACAGAAATATGTGTGAACAGCAAAACATGATCATCAACACATGTATGAGCATGTATATGAGCATGTGTGTGTGTGTGTGTGTGTGTGTGTGTGTGTGTGTGTACACACCATAGCTGCACTTGGCCAGTGGAAAGTCATTTACAAAATAAGCCATTTTGTAATTCACAAAATGTCCAAAATAAACGTAAGGTTTTCTCTAAGCTAGTGTGCTCTAAAACAATGACAAAATTCACATTTGAAAGATATATGCATTCAAAACAGATTTATAATATTTATGACATTGTTCTTCGCTGCAGCTTCTCATCAGATTTTCTGTCTAATCAAATGCTCTCTAGAATCTGACGTGTCCCACCCCCAACAGTTGTACATTTCCTGGCTATGAGGTAAACTAAACACAATTGGCTATTTAATAATTGGGAGGAGCCAGTCGATATGCCCCGCACTGACTTCCTGTTTCAGTGGAAATTACGTCAACACATTGAATAATGTTATGCGGCATTATGAGGCATAAGACACTTCATGGGGACTTTAAATTCATTCATGTGGACCATCCATTATGCACATCCCTGTGTGGGAATTCTGTGGTTCAGGTGGTAGAGCGGGTTGCCCACTAAATGTAAGGTTGGTGGTTCGATTCCTGGCCCACATGACTCCACATGCCAAAGTATCTTTGGGCAAGAAACTGAACCCCAAGTTGCTCCCAATGGCAAGCTTGTGCCTTGCATGGCAGCTCTGCTACCATTGGTGAGTGTGTGTGTGAATGGGTGAATGAGACACAGTGTAGAGTGCTTTGTAGAATGCAAATATTTGAGAAAAAAAAGTGCAGTGCTATATAAGTGCAGACCAGACCATTAATTTCTTACTATAGAAATGATAACTTATTAGAATAAGCACATTTATATAAACCTCACTCATTGGCTCCCTTAACAGCGGTTAAAAGCATCTACCAAATGCATAAATGTACATTTATGGGCAACGTTCTTAGGCAAACAAAAGCCAAGCTGTTCTGAACCCCAAACAACCCTACCTATTCTTCCCTCATCTTCCTCCTTCCCCTGACGCTCCCCTGCTTCACACTTCAGTATCTAATTATATCCACAACTTGTAAATGTATTCATATTCGTGGATGCACAGATGCTAAATTAACTGTGGCAGGGCTACATCTCACTGTGCCGACTCCGCAATCTGTTTCCTCCAGTTAGGGAGCGAGGCAGGTGGGGAGGGGAAGAAAGGGGGCCGGGAAATAGAGCAGGACAACTAGGAGAGAGAAAAAACAAAGAGAGAAGGAGAAAGAGGAGGAGGAGGTGAAGGCAAGCTGAGGAGCATCCTGAGCCTTGTGAGAGTCATGGGCTCCTGAAGGAATGAATGAGTGACAAATCAAAAAAGTCAGTGAAACTTCCCCAGAGTGCTCTCTCTCTCTCTCTCTCTCTCTCTCTCTCTCTCTCTCTCTCTCTCATTCTCCTTCTTTCTCTCTCTCTCTTTCACCTTCTCTATAAAAACAAGGCAGATGGAGGGAGGTGCACTGGAGCGGCGCGAACAGATGGCCGCTCCGAACGTGATATATGAAATTAATAATGTTTCGCAAATAGAATTCAGAAACAGGAATACATTACCTGAATTTTAATAACTGATTATTTTCTCCCCTTTTCCTCTTGCATTTGCAAGTCAATGATAGAAACGGAGACACAAATATGAAAGATATACACTTTAAGGATGTTGTGTTTGTGCTATTGTTTTTAGAATAAAAAATAGTGTAATATTGTAATATTTATAACGACATGGTGTAAAACTGCTATCCTGCCCCTGCCCTGTGTGCACATGTCCTACCCATGCCCTGGGGGTTTCCTCGGGGTACTCCAGTTTCCTCCCCCAATCTAAAGACATACATTGTAGACTGATTTCCAAATTCTCCATAGTGTGTGTGTGTGTGTGTGTGTGTGTGTGTGTGTGTGTGTGTGTGTGTGTGTGTGTGTGTGCAAATGTG
>JAOUWY010000022.1:17093867-17107508 GCA_025728095.1 Prietella phreatophila | reverse complement strand
AGAGTGTTTGTGTGTGTGAGAGTGTGTGTGTGTGAGTGTGTGTGTTTGTGTGTGTGTGTGTGTATGTGTGTGTGCAAATGTGTCCTGCAATGGGATGCCAACCTGCCCAGAGTGCCCCCCCCCCGGGATAGACTCCAGGCTCCCCCGTGACCCTGTGTAAGATAAGCTGTATGGGAAATGGGTGTAAAACCTCACATACTTTAAAAAAAAAAAAATTAACTAACTGTCTGAAATGTACATGAGAATGTGTTTACCTATTCACTTAAATTGCAGTGGTATGTTTTTTTCATTCAGTGTCATCCTAAAAGTCTATAAACAAATAAACAAACAAATAAGCATTATGACACAGTAAATTTGTGTCTACCTTCCTGACAGTCGCTCAGGAAATCAGAGCCATTCTCAGTTACACAATGTCGGCATCTGCTCTGGAAAATGAGAGTAACACCAAGCAGATGAAAAAGAACTAGTGCCATGGACACAAGCAAGCTAAGGTCAAAGGTCATCATTATGATAATGATAATGATAACTAGTCTGTATTGGTCATGTATACATTAGAGCAGAGTGAAATTCTTTTTTCTTCACATATCTCAGCATGTCAGGAAGCTGGGGTCAGAGCACAGGGTCAGCCATGATAATGGCACGCCTGGAGTAGAGAGGGTTAAGGGCCTTGCTCAAGGGCCCAACAGTGGCAGCTTGGCAGTGCTGGGGCTTTAAACTCCGACCTTCCAATCAGTAACCCAGAGCCTTAACCACCAAGCCTTAACCGCCTTAACCACTGCCACATAATGATAAGTGTACAAAACAGTGCATGTTTTTGGAGAAAAAAAAAGGCAGGGGGAGGGGGTATGTTAAAAGGGTCATTGGATGGCATTGTTTTTTTTTTAAAGAATGCAGATAATTCGGCAGAGGATTGTGCATAGGTGTGTCATACATAGGCGTATAGGTGTGTAAAGTGTCTCAAATAAATCCTTGAATCCTTGAAATTTCTAATCCATGAAATATAATACTTTCCAACATTTATTCTAGTTAATATGAGTAAGGGAAGAAAAGAACGACAGTTTATTCATTGACTTCTTTTACCTTGTAAAAGTGTTTCATGATGTTAGAGTAAATGCTCATCTTTCCCACAATTGAGTGGAAATCATGATCTCTTTCAGATCTTATTGTCACATTTCAGTTTGGTAATGTTCAAAATATCTATTGGCTAATGTACACTTCCAAAGCGCTCAAATTCTATCCCCAAAAGTTTATACCACAAACTTCACCCCCAATGTTTTATTTTCTGTGCCAATATTAGTCACAGGCAATGCGGCGGCACCGAGGTACATCTCAATCCACAGGGTACAGGTTTCTCCCAAAGCCAGAAGGTAAAGTTGGCTCTTGGCTCCACACACACAGAGTGTTACTTACTGGTTATTGTGGTGGTCATACTGTGTCCCGTATGGCAGTGTATTAACGAACAGCATGCAAACACCTTCTGTTGAAACATCTGCGACAGGCACATTTTTAGGCTGTCTTCCAAATAAAAAAAGGGAAATGTTCTTTCCCTGGCTTGTGCTCCTTGTTTGCAAGAATATAAGTCAGCTTCTTGCAAATATGCTCTAACGCTCTCAGCATACTCTCCCTTTTTTTAAACTCGTCCCTTTTATCAATTTTCCTTTTTTGTTTTAAATACTTTTAAAAGTTTTAAATACTTTTAAAAGGGGCAGCTGTGGCACAAGCGGGTTGTCCACTAATCATATGGTTGGTGGTTCGATTCCCAGCCTGGATGACTCCACATACCAAAGTGTCCTTGGGCAAGACACAGAACCTCAAGTTGCTCCTGATGGCAAGTTAGCACCTTGCGTGGCAGCTCTGCTACCACTGGTGTGTGAGAGTGTGTGTGAATGAGACACAGTGTAAAGCGCTTTGGATAAAAGCACTATATAAGTGCACCATTTACCATTTACTTTTAGCACAACTTTTTGCACAAGTCAAGGAGAAAGATGAGAGATGTTTCTTATTTCTCCAAGCTTGCTAGAAATAATAACTATCAGGGTCAACATATAACCCTTACAAAGCCAAATTCCTAAGAAGTTTCTTGGAACACTTTAACATTTACGACATTTGGCAAAGGCCCTTATCTAGAGTGACTTACATTTATCTCATTTATACAAATGAGCAGTTGAGGGTAAAGGGTCTTGCTCAAGGACCCATCAGTGGCAGCTTGGCAGTGTTAATGTAAATGTAAAATCAGTCATTCCTCATTGTTTTTCCAGGTCAGTGTTGTAGTCAATTTTGCCAATGACCCATATATTTGGTGACATTTTAGACATCTTTAGCGACTTTATTTAGAAAAGTTCTGCTTACACAGAATTGATTACCATTGTTACCAATGACCGCTCACTGATTACCTTTATTACCTCCAACCAATTACTGATAAACATTATTCACAATGATCAACCACTGATCACTATTGTTCTCAGTGACCATTCACTGTTCACCATTGTTCCCAATGACCAATCACGGATCACCATTGTTCCTAATAACTAATCACTGATCACCATTTTTCCAAATAACCAATCACTGATCAGAATTGTTCCCAATGACCAATGACTGATCACTATTATTCCAAACGACCAATCCCTGACCACCATTGTTTCCCAATGACCAATCACTGATCACCACTGTTTTTCAATGACCAATCACTGATCACCACTGTTTTTCAATGACCCATCACTGATCACCATTGTTTGTCTCACTTGCACACTTCTTTATTCATTTAGACTCTCTTCTTGACAATATTTATTTGTAAAAAAAAAGTGAGTATTCCATCTGTAAACATTTCCTTGTGCCATGTTCCTTGTCCCATTTTCATGTCATATTCTATATTAAAATTTCATTTCATTCCATTAAAGAATGCTACATATTAATTGCATTCAGACAAGCTATTTTACATCCAGGGTAGATCTGATGCTTGTTTTCTTATTTGTTGCATGACATTACACAGACTTCTAAACAACCTAATCTTTAGCCAGTGTTTGGCCACTGTTTCTCAGAATGCACTTAGGCTTAGACACAAATAAATAAATAAATGAGTAGCTGAAATCTTCAATATTCCTCCCCCCCCCTTTCTGCATTTTAACAGCTTCAGATGAAGGGTTGTACATTAGTGAACTAGGAATATGTGAATACTTAATATTAAAAACCACTGCCCAACTAATTAACTGGAAGAAGAGGAATAAAAAGAAATTTGTGAAATTTTTAAAACTCTTTTCAATGTATCATAAACCAGTCCAAACTAACAGTTCTCTCAGCAGCCTTTGCTTTAAAATCCATGTATTTCCTCTAGTTGCTGAACTATCACATGAAAATGTTTTTTATCCAAAAGTTACATGACCTGTTTGATGCTGTGTACACAAGCACTTGGCAGAGTGCAGCATAGCCGGCCAAGAAGGCGCTTGTTATAAAAATACACAGCGCAGCTCGAGTGGAGCCCTGGTCCTTCTCAAGTCATAGCGTCATGCATTCCTTCTGTTTGGACTCATTTTTCCAGCGTTTCGTGTTCGCCCCCCCGAACAAGCCTTATAAAAGGCGTGCAGTGTCGGCCAATTATTTTTTACTTTGAAGGTCATAAATCAAAGATGACTAATAAAACAAAGACAGCCAAGTATAATTTCACGTGTGACTCAGAGTGGATTAAAATGAAACCAGATGGGCTTGGATATGACCGCTAAACATATCTGGATCTGGACAGCAAATGTCTGTGTTTTCCTTTTTGTGCAAATTACTGCAGTGCTTCATTGCGTGTCCTAAATCAAAGGCCATGCAGGAGTGATGAGAGGCTCTCTCACTTTCGAGAACATTCTGACAAATCTCTGGATAGCTCCTTTACCAATGCTCTGGCACTTTCTTTGAAGACAATTAAAAGTTTCACTTAACATGAATTACTTTTTTTGTGTCGCCGCTGCTATTGGATTGGCAAAACTGGATTTTCATGTGCATCTAACAGTTCATTTTGGACTTGAGTAGAAGGATGAGCATCCCATCCTCATCTGATCCTTTCCTTTTTTCCATGTTGAAGGCTGTCACAATGCCTAAACCTGATTTTCTCATTGCAGTGGTGAGATAGACTCTTGCTGAAACAAAGAGAGGGTTTTGTGGCTTTCCAGAGCCAGGAAAATTTATGGTGGATGACCATAATATTTTTGTTCCCCACTACTCTGACCCACAGGCTCAGAAAAAGGCTAAAATAACACTGTGATCTGGATTTATTAAAAGCTGGGAATGACATGGGCCTTTTTGCATATGGTAGTTGTGAGAGTCTGGAGGGTTTGGCCAAGCAAAACACGACTTTTCCATCTCACGGACTTGGACCACTTCGTCAGCTGATGATTAAAAAAGTCAGCAGTGGAGAATCTGCTCCATGCAAGAAATGGTTTTGTAAACTGGGGAGAAGTCTGACCTCTCAGAGTTAATATTCTGTGCAGGAAAAATGAGCATTTAGATTGGCAGAGCCTGTGGTTTGGAGAAGTGCAGTTCTCCGTGTCCTTATGAAAGGATCTAAATCAGATGTAGTCAGAGATGTATGCCAGAGATGGAAAATACATTTTGCAGCATCTTGGCTGAATCATAGCACTTCCCCACCAGAACTCTGTGTTCAGTTACTGTTATATTGCAAAAAAAAAACAAACAAACAAAAAAAACCCAGATGCTAGATTTCACCGAATGCTATATTAAATTCCTTCACCAACTGTGAAACAATTGATTAAAGCAAAAGGTTTAAGGAAAAATCTAATTTACACCAATTTTCCACTTACCTCAAGTGTAGTCAACCAGCCAAGACATGGTTATGTCCAAATGCAACTTTTTTTTTCTTTTTCATTTTTTTATTTATTTAAAAAATTTTTGCAGTGGTTTGCACTGCCGCTACGAGACTATGGTGCAGCAAGTAATAAAACCTACATATCAGAAACACCGCAAACTTACTTCAAGCTCACTTTGCAAAGCTTTTTTGTATATATATATATACATACATTGCCATGCAGTATCATAAAGGAAATGTGTTGCTCCGCCATACATAAGTTTGAAAATGTAGCTTTAATTCTTGTGTTTTTTGTTTGTTTGTTTTTTAAATTCCATCCACAGGAGGAGCGTTTAAAAAAAAATTATAATTCTATCCAGACAAAAGTGTTTAAATGTGCTGAACACATGCACGCCAAGGTTATACTTGAATAAAAAATGTCCAAAATCTGTACAAGTTGAATCACAAAAGCAGTACAGCACATTCACTATATGGAAAAACATTTGTGGACACCTGACCATCACACCCATACACTATGTGGTTCTTCCCTAAACTGTGGCCGAAAAGCACACAATTGTATAGAATGTCTTTGTATGCTGTACCATCTTGCTGTAGCAACAATTTCCCTTCACTGGAACTTAGAGGCCCAAACCTGGAACGACAATTGCACTCCGGACCTCCTCACCTGACTTCAGTGCCAAATCTCCCTAATGATCTTGTAGCTGGATGACTACAAATCCCCACAACCATGCTCCAAAATCTAGTGGAAAGCCTTCCCAGAAGAGTGGAGGTTATTATAACAGCAAAGTGGGAATATATCTGGAACAGCACTTCATTTGGTGGACAGGGTCTGAGATTGCTTACCAGCTTGACATGGTGTCAAGCACTTGTGCTATTATTTTGGGATACATGACTTGATCGGTATGTCTAAAGCATTCAATACTTGTTTGAAACATTTGCCTCATAACTAAGGTGCAAATTTCTGAAGCAAAATTGGGACACAGATTCAATTGTTGGCTTGGCATGTTGTCCATGTTTGAAATGTGTGACACTTGCAATATGAATTTCATTCTTCCCTGAGCCATTCCTTTATTGTCAAAACTTTTATGTTATTCTGCTTTATGCTATCAAAGAAGCTAGGACAGCTAAAGAGCTTGGCGTGCCCTGAGGCACAAACAGAGCTGACAGAAATCTGTGATTAGTTAGTCAGGGGCAGACATGGCAGGCAAATATGGACTGGGATTATGTGCTGTATGCTGTGTCTCAGTGACACAGTACAGCTAGAATTAAAGAGATGATAATAATATAGCTGCCTGGTACCATGTAAGGTAGCTTACAATCTCTCCATTGTCGATGATTTGCATGCATTTCCCAGGCTGCTGACCTTTATTAATTGGGCAAATAACATTTTAAGTTAAAAAAAATCTTAATTTTAAAGGTACCTATATTTACTTCCCTAGTTAAAAGAACCATGGGCGAGTAGACATTTATGGTGCCACTTAGCTCTTGTACTTTTAACATTGAAAATATATGTTTTAAACATTAAATCTAAGAAAACATGCATGTAAAAATTTAGAAACCACATGTTAAACCCACCCCAGGCAAAAAGTCTTTTTTTTTTTTTTTTACACACAATTTCTAGCCTCCATGCAATATTAAATGACAATAATAATAATAATAATAATAATAATAATAACAATTATTATTATAATAATACAAATTCTTCTTCTTCTTCTTCCTCTTATTATTATTATTATTTTAATATATAAATTGGGTAACATATGTTTAAAAAAAGGTATGCTTTTAGAAGTAATTTTACCAGTCAATATTACAAATTTCTTCTTCCCATGATCTTCAAGACATTTGGATGAAGCAACTTCCTGATGAAAATGTGACATCTGGAAGATTCCAAATATTTCATAGTGGTCAGTGTGTTCAGGTAAGTGTTGAGTGAATGATGTGGATGATTTTTAATTAATTATAATAAACAAATCATGTTAAATGGATTGACACATTAATGCAAACATAATATGATTTTTGAAGTATTTCCCAATGATTGGATTTCAAGTTAAGTATTAAGTAGTATGTTGGGAAATAAGTGCTGCAGATTGTAGGTTTTAGCAATGTTTAGTAAAGTTATTTATCTGAAACATGCTCATAGGTTGCTTTACATACATTTAAATGGCCTTTTACCTTAATCATAGAATCACCCACAAAGTAAATGTGTAAAAGATGAACTTCTAATAGCACTAGCAAAATTACAGTTTACTTCCATATTTCCTGACAGTGCACTCGTCTCTAAAAAAGCTATGATTGTCTGCATTCGAGCTGCCTCCTCCAGAGATGTAGAAAGAATGTGAAGCACGAAGGTGTTTCCTAAAAAACAGATCTTGGTTCAGTCCTGATCCTTCTCTTCTTTCAGGACGCCAGACTGGCCCGAAATGTTTCCAGTGATCCCTAAGCCAACATGAGGACACAATGTACGTCATGTGCTATTTGGGTTAAAACTATCAACAAACAGCAGGCGTCACGTTGCAGACAAATCATTTATCTTTGGCATTTTCATAGAGGTGAGGCCAGGGGGCAGAGGGACACACAAGAGTTCACTGGGAAAACTGAATGGCAGGGGGGCAAAAAAAAAAAAAAAGAAAGCGAACCTGCGTCTTATCACAGGGTCTGTTTAACAGAAAGCAGACCACCGAGCAGCAGCAAATTAGGATTGTGAGCTCCAGTCTCACTGTCACAGAGCTGTGACACAGACCAGTTGTGTTCTCAGAGCCTGCACTGGTGTGTGGACAGCGATAGGACAGGAATCTCTGAAATGTTCCCATTGTTGACCAGTATCTCAATACAAACCAAATAACCACCCATTAGCTTATCATCTATTTATTTAATCCCCATTTCACTAACTAGATACAGTCTGCGTCTCATTACTCAAAGCCATTGGACACATATGTGACTCCAAGAAACAAACAAACAAACAAACAAAAAAAAACACTTAAAAACCCTTAAACTGTTCAACATGCTTTAAAACATATATATTTGGTGTTTATTCTCCTCAATAGATTGTGTTTTATTATTCTTATTATCCTTCTTCTTCTTCTTCTTCTTCTTCTTCTTCTTATTATTATTATTATTATGAATTCTCAAATCTGATTGGTCAGATTGGTCACTCATATGTTTCTTTTCATGTGTTTCTAGTAACTGTTTATTCTCAGATACTTGTATGGTTGACATCCCAAATAATTTAATCTATAAATATTTATACACGGATCTAAAATATTTGTTGTTATTTAACAGAGAATAAATGCTTTGTTATGGTCAGTAGGTTTTCTATCATGGGGAAATCTTTAGTAGTGAACAGTCTGTTCAGGAGTTTTGTGTGTGTGTGTGTGTGTGTGTGTGTGTGTGTGTGTGTGTGTGATTGTTGTGGCTAAAAATGCTAAATTTTGCTGAGGCTTTTTTCAAAATGTGCGGAGTATGTTGTGCTTTTTTTTTTTTTTTTTTTTTTGCAGAAAACTACTTGAATAGACAAAATGACAATTGCGTGAAATTGTTTTGCATGGTCTTTTGCGGTGATGTTTGTTGGTAAATGAGACCTTTTAGCTGTTAAACGCATGTCAAGCAAAGAGGGCTTTGACTGAATGTGCATTGGGATGATGTCACATGGTGCACCTTGGCCCAAGTCTGCGGAAAATCTGCAGTGATCTTGAAAAATTTCAGGCTTCTCAAAATATTGCGGTGTCACCTTGATTTATTTATTAATTTAATTTTAATTTCTGAGAACACAAAAATTGCTAAATACTGGAAAGACAAGTCTTATTATATTTATGGAAATGGAAATAAAATAGAGTCTGGTGATGGAGCATGTCACGCGACGTGACGGGAAGGAAGCAGGACGGATGCAAGTGCAGTTCGAACAGTGATGTTTATTTACAGTGATGGTAGGAGATGGATCCAAAACACAAGAAACAAAAGAGAAACCAAAACACTTGAAACGCACCCGGAACTAAACTAGGCTATGCTAACTTGACTATGGCTAAGGCTAAGGCTAAACATGACATGAAACGAAGACTCGCGACAGTCGCACTCTGGCTTGATATGGAATATATTAATTCATATATACATACATCGATATATTGAACCGCGCCGTGTGGAGCACGGCTCACAGTATATATAGATATACCATTCATTTGCCCCGCAACCATTAACAGCTGCGGGCAATTCCAAAACACACGTGACCCTATGACCTATGACATGACGGGACGAAGACATGACATCACCACGGAAGAAGCAGGCGCATGCGCGCTGCTTCACGGGGGAATCATGACAGAGCAACTGTTTAAACCTGCTATAATGTAAGCGATCTAGCTCCTCTCGTTGATGTCCCACAACATTAATTGTAACTTTAAATGTATAAAAACCACATAGTGTTGTTCTTCAACAAATAGTAAACAAAATGTAATGCCAAATTATTGTGATATGAGGAATAAAGATCTTTGGGACATGCTGTTATTCACATCACATCACATCACCTCGTCTTTGATTATTTTCCTGTAACAGTACTCCCTATTGTGTTTTATCCCTTACTTATTACTTTATTTTTCATGCGTGTTGGAAACAAGATCTCAACCTGGCTCTCTGTTTCTGATCTTTAGCAAACTGCCCAACACTCTCACTGTCCAAACCGACCCACTAACAGAGCTTTCCTGACTTTTCTAAAGCTTTCATTTTCACTTCACCCAGGGCAAGTGCCCAGAGAAAACTGTGAGTCACAGTGTTACTCCTGGAAGCATTGCAGTCCTTTTGTTTCCTTCTTAATTTCTTTCTCCTGGCTGCACTCCTGCACTCTCTGTTCTCTGGACTTTCTCAGAAATGGCTGTTTAATTGCTGGAGTTATTTTCATGGATATGGAAAGATACGACACTGAGGCTGAATATGAAAGTAAAAAATGCATTAAACACAGATTTCTTTGTTTGTCTTTCTGATCTGTTTGATCTTTTTCCCCCTCTGATGCGCACTTGGAAACATGTTAGAAAAAATACAATAAGAAATAATTACATGATTCATTAAGAACAGCATTTCAATGGAAATACTAAGAGAACTGGAGGAACATGAAACACTACCCTGTTTCTATTCTCTGTTAGGGAGTAGTACACTTTATTTTTATTTGCTAGCATGTTTCAAACACACATAAAACAGACTCTGTGGAACATTAAGTTGAATGGATTGGAACTCTTCTGATGATCGCAAGTTCAAATCCTGAAGATGAACCTGGACTGTACTTTGGCCTTCATATCTAGATGGAAAGGAAAGAGATGGCATACTCTCTCTCACTTGTCAATCACAGTGACACTAGCCAATCACTGGTGTCTGTGAGCTCATGTATGCAGAAGAGGGCCGATAGCCCTTTCCAACAAGTGTGTTATGCATTTCGAAAATATGTGCTGACTGGCTTGACATGTCCCAGAGGAAGCATTTGTTAGTCATCACCCTCCCCGGTTAGTAGCTGTTCTGTGATAAGGGAGCGCTAGCTGCTGAGTGGCTAACATTTAAGGCTAACATTAAAGGTTAAATTGCCATTTTCTGAGTGTAGCACTCAAGTACTTTTTTATAATGGAGGTAATTATCGGGTGTAAAAAACTGAGATAGAATTTTCTTTAAAACTGTCAAAACAGTCCAAAAGTTCATAAACATTATTATTTACTTAGCATGTATTACTGTAGTCCATATGTAACAGCATAGTAGGTTTTCAAAGTTTTTGACAGTTTTAAGCTTTTGATACTAATTCAGTTGAGAGCAGGTGCTTAATTCAAACAATGTCTCAAGTGAAATATAAATATATCTGCATATTTTCTGTGTGCACACAATTTAGATCATATTTTTAAAAATGTGTCATGACATTGTGTCATTTGGCATTTATCCAGATGGTTGAATCCTCTATGTTACGGTCACTGCATAATATACTTTTGTTTTTCTTAAATGACTGAAAATATCATGTAGATGATAGAAGATTTGCATCATAGTAGTTAACAGTCATGATATTTTATTATTACATTAAGATGACAGAAATACACCTTTTGCACAATATGACAATAAATAAACAAACAAACAAATAAATAAAGCTTAGTGAGTAAACACAGAATACAGTTTTAATTTATTAGTTTATTGAAGCAAAAAAAAAAGTTATCAAACATCTGTCTTCCATGTGGAAAAACTAATTGCCCCCTTAAACTTAAAATCTGGTTGACACCTTTAGCAGCAATAACTGCAAGCAAACACTTCCGATAACTGGAGATCAGTCTTTCACAGTGTTGTGATGGAATTTTGGCCCACTTTTCTTTACAGAACTGCTTCAGTTCAGCCACATTTGATGGTTTTCAAGCATTAACTACCTGTTTCCTGAAACAGCATATCAATTGGTTCAAGTCAGGACTTTGGCTAGGCCACTCCATAAGCCAGATGTAACGGGTCCCATGTCTTTCAAACAGTTCCACTTTAGACTCATCAATCCACAGAACATTCTCCCCCAACGTTTGAGGATCATCAAGGTGTGTTTTAGCAAAATTCAGACAAGCCTTAATGTTCTTCTGGGTTAGCAGTGGTTTTCACCTCACCACTCTTCCATGGATACCATTTTTGCCCAGTGTCTTTCTGATAGTGGAGGCATGGACACTGACCTTTTCATGATGCAAGAGAGGTCTGTAGGTGCTTTGATGTTGTACTTGGCTCTTTTGTGACTTGCTGGATGAGTCGTTGCTGTGTTCTTGGAGGAATTTTGGAAGGTTGGCCACTTCTGGGAAGGTTCCCTACTGTGCTGAGTTTTTCCATTTGGAGATACTGGGTCTCTCTGTATTCCTTTAGAGTCACAGAGCCTTTGAAACAGCTTTGTAACCCTTCCGAAACTGATATATTCAATTCCTCATCATTTCTGGAATTTCTTTCAACTTTGGCATAGTGTGTTACAGGGTAAGACCTTTTAACCAACTTCATGCTGTTGAAAAAGTTCTATTTAAGTGTTGATTTGATTGAACAATGTTTGCAGTAATCAGGTCTGGTTGCGTCTATTCCAGCTGAACCCCATTATGAATGCAGTTTCATAGATTTGGGGGATTAGTAACTATGGGGGCAAATACATATTCACACAAGCCCAGTTGGTATTGGATAACTGCTTTCACCTTTTTGAGGGTCAGGATTTTATGGTTCAGCATCATGAAATCACAGAATTAGAAGAAGAACAAGGTCGACAAGGCATGAAAAAGCAGCAGTGTGTGAAGGATGTGCTTGATGAAAGAGCAGCTGAAGTGATTGCTCGTGTGGAGAGCACATGTCCGGAGCGCTGGAGTGTCAGAGCAGCGTCTCTCACACCTCACTATCAGCTAATCGCTGCCAGCTAAAATAAACTGTCACGAGACAGGCCCCCCATGACTCTCCCTACTATATGACCACATCTTTCCTTTCTCTCTCACACTTTCTAATCCAAGGCGATCTCTAAAACCCCAGTAGGTGATGTGTCATGAACATCACAACACGCATCGGCACCCATGAACCATGAGTCTGAATGTAATAGCATGAATACATTGTTGAAATATTAAACTATCTAAACAGATTTACATAAAGTAAGAGACATAAGTAGGGAATAAAACACAATGGGGTGTACAAACAATAATCTAAAACTCTAAGCAAAGTTGACTATTTTCAAATAACAGCAAAACCTTAAGTGTTATATTCCTCCTATAAAACAGCAATTTATAGTTATGTATAATTTTGTGGAACATCCAGAAGACAAGTTAGTTTCGGTTATCACTTACATTATAGCAGCTATAAACAGTGTTTTCCTCACCAGCCTAATTTTCTTTCTGTTTCTTGTCATATTACCGATAAACAACAACAACAAAATGTAAATCCCTCCTTCCTGAACACTTTCCAATGGCTGAAAACTTAAAGGAACTGCTTTACCTCTGACTGTAACTAACCACTGACAGTGGAGACTCCTTCCAAAAATGTTTTTACAAAGTCTTACACAAATGACAAACAATTCTTCGAAAAAAAATTTTTTGTTGCATAACTGTCTTTTCTCTGTTTATTATTAGGCTTACATTAAGTGAAGCGCATGCCATATGAATTTGTATTAATATACATAAACCTTTGCAGGTGGCACTGCTTTCAGAACTAAACTAACACTATGTGCTGAAAGCATATGTTTGACCATCTGAAAGAAATTCATGCATGGCATTAGCAAATGATACACAGGATATATATTTTTTTTAATTAAAAGGGTTTTTTTTAACAAGTTGTTTAAAACAGGTGAAATGGTCTTAATGTTAAATAAAATAGTTTGTAATGGTATGATAATAGTCAATTCACAGTGTGCAAACACTGTGCAAACAGACATAAGTTCACTCTACTTCAACACACACACACACACACACACACACACACACACACACACACAGGCCCTGTCAACTTGCCCTGTTCTTCATCACCCACACACTGGCCCTGTGGTGATCCCACACGCCCCCGATGGAATTCAGAGATGGGTCGGCCTTTGTCTTCTCAGACAGCTCTGGGTCACCATGGCACTGATGGGCACATGGCATTGCCAGTTAGGATGCTGGCACAGTCAGCTAGTGCCATGTCATATCACCCTTCCACCCCTCCACCCACCCACCCACCACAGGCTGTTTACAGTCCATGCATGCCATCATTCCCATCATCCTCGCAGATGCACTGGCTATGAGCAGACTATGCCCTGACTCATATGAAAGTCCAGGCAAAGAAATATATATATGTGTGTGTGTGTGTGTGTGTGTGTGTGCGTGTGTGTGTGTGTGTGTGTGTGTGTGTGTGTGTGTGTG
>JAOUWY010000022.1:17083108-17093642 GCA_025728095.1 Prietella phreatophila | reverse complement strand
CACACACACACACACACACACACACACACACACACACACACACACACACACACACACACACATACACACACACACACGTACACTTGATCGCTTTCTGACTTTTGAAGGCCTTTTGCAACGTCAAACCCAGTTTGCTTCTCTTTCAATCAGCACTGCACTCAATCACTCTACAGAGCTCAGACAAAGTGGCACGATAACACACAAACCAAAAACCTTTGATCCCACACCTTTACTCTAAAAAAACAATCTACAATCCAAATACACACCGATGGATCTTCTCAAAATGTATGCTAGTATCGAGAATAAGTGGCAAAAATAGTAAAAGCAGACAACAAGGAGAGAAGATAAAAAGAGAAAGGAAATATATGGAATGTGATAATAGTCTTATCTAATGCTACACATCATCAAAATAGCACAGGCTTACTGTAGTAATAAGATTCCATTTGACACTTAAAGTAATTTAAAGTTACATTACATTTAAAGGCTGTTTTTAAATGATGAATGAAACCTTACAAAGATTTTTGTCCATTAGTTTTGTTAACCGTCCTAGAGCTTTTCATTTATTGTGACAGTACAGTTTAACAAAAATTGAAAGTATAAAACATGAATGAAATTGTTACATGGGCAAAGTGTGTAGCAGATCATTTCACAGTGCAGCACACTACCAAGTCTTTAATAGGTAGGTATGAGTTTACTACTTATTACATGCACATTTTAGTTTTTAAATACACATACTTAAATATAAAATCTGTTGCATACTTTCTAAGTTGAATAAGTAACTAACGTGAAAACCTTGGATGTGCTGGATCAAGTGCTATTTTATATGTTGATGAATAATAAAGTGGAAGCCTTATTGTTTAATTAAACCAAATTTGTAGTGATTAGCATGATGATTACTAAGACTATTCATGCAGCAAAATATTGTCCATACTGTATACTAGACTTTTATTGGGTGTTTATTTCAATCCATGTTGTCATTCATACATCAACGCATTGGCGTTTTAATTTATATTTTGAATTTATATTGTCTCTTGTTTTCTGTTAAATTGGATTGCATTTGACAGCAATGAATAAACCAACATGATCTGTTTTCTTCAGTACGCATTTTCTAGCAAAGATTTTTTTTCAGGCATAAAAGAAAATTCTTGTGTTTGAAGGTGGTGGTAAAGATGCTACTAAAAAAGCAGGTTCAGACATTTCTATTTAAGAAATACTGACAATCTTGGAGGTGTGAACTACACATACATAACGTAGGTCATGTTAAAAATCATCTTCCAAAAGTGCCAGTGTAAACCAACTCTGAATACATAGAACTTTCTCCATGTTAATGTGGATGTAACTTTTGGTGTTAAGTCGCCAGCTCTTAATGCTCAGATGTGACATAGTACTGGAAACAGTAAGAGGTACTACCAAACTACTTCAATCATAACAACAATCATAACAAAAAACCAAAAAGCTACTATGAATCTAGCATGCAAAACAATACTGAACTTTACTTATCATTATTACAGTATGTATTTACAAACTCTAGATTTTTACCATAAGAGACTGTTTTACTTCATATTTAAACTAACAAAAAATAAAATACAAAATATTAGGATCACGCTGTTAAAATGTCTTGAATTTAATATCCTGTTTGCACTGTTTTCTTAATTAAAAAAAAAAGTGGCACCATTAACTCAGCAAAAAGAAACGTCCCTTTTTCAGGAGACTGTATTTTAAAGATAATTTTGTAAAATCAAAATAAGCTTTACAGATCTTTATCGGAAAGGGTTTAAACAGGGTTTTTCATACTTGTTCAATAAACCATAAACAATTATTGCACATGCACCTGTGGAACAGTCCTTAAGACACGAACAGTTTACAGGTGGTACGCGATTAAGGTCACAGTTGCAATAACTTAGGACACTAAAGAGACCTTTCTACCAACTCTGAAAAACACCATGAGGACTGCAGATGTGGCCAGAGCAATAAACTGCAATGTCTGTAATGTAAGATGCCTAAGACAGTGCTACAGAGAGACAGGAAGGACAGCTGATCGTCCTCACAGTGGAAAATTACATGTAACAGACATGATTGAGAACTTGTAAATGCCTTAGTGGAAGAGTGGAGTAACATCTAACAGCAAGAACTGACAAATCCGGTGCAGTCCATGAGGATCAGATGCACTGTAGTACTTAAAGCAGCTGGAAGATATCGCATACTGACTGTTATTTTTAACCTTGACCCCCCACTTTGTTCAGGGACTCGCTATTAAAATTCTGTTCGTCAATTTTCTGATTTATGTCAATTTTCAGTTCATGTCTCAGTTGTTGAAATAAAATATTACACATGAAAATGAAATATATAATCAACAACAAAAAAGAAACGTCCTCTCACATTCAACTGCTTTCAATTTCTTAACATTTCATTTTAATACCATCCATCCATACATCTTCTACTGCCTATTCCTTCTTCAGGGTTGCGGGGAACCTGGAGCCTATCCCAGGGAGCATCGGGCACAAGGCAGGCCAGTCCAGGACAGGGCACAATCACATACACACTCACACACTACGGACACTTTAGACACGCCAATCAGCCTACCATGCATGTCTTTGGACTGGGGAACGAAACCGGAGTACCCAGAGGAAACCCCCGCAGCACGGGGACATGCAAACTCCGCACACACATGGCCCCGGCGGGAATCGAACCCCAGACCCTGGAGGTGTATGTGCTAACCACTAAGCCACCGTGCACCCCATTTTAATACCATATACTTTAAATACACATTATAAATACACATTTCTTAATAACTAACTCCTCTGTTAGAAGATATTGCAGATTTAACTTGCATAGATCTTAAACAATACCTCAACAAGATTATCATCAGGTTTTCAATGTTAGATTGATGTGATTCTGCAAATCCTGACACTTAACACACTATTAAAAGTAAAAGCTTTATAGTTGTTCTGGGTTTTTAGATATTGATGTTATGATTGCTGCCGCACTCAGTGAAAATAAATAGTACTGATGAATTAATGTTGGTTAACTTGGAAAAATTGGTTTAATTGCCCGAATGTTGGACTTGTATTAGTCACACTCCAGGTGGTTTATTTATTTATTTATTTATTTATTTATATCCCAAAATAAGTTACAACATCTGCAAACCTACTTTGAATCAGAATATTCAATCTTGGAAGTTAAAGCAAATCTTGCAAGCATAAGGGAAACCTATTAAAGAGCGAATTCAAATGGCTGTATTGTTAAAGCTTCATCAGAAATGTGTGTGTGTGTGTGTGTGTATGTGTGACTGTGAATGTCTAAGGCTAGGGGACCCTGTGCAGCTTTTTTAGCATGAGTAACCATGAAACCTGTGACTTGCTTGATCTTTAGCTAATGCAGCCATTTCGAAGACACCATGTTGGGCAACACAACAAATTCTAACAACTGTAGTTAAGAGCTAATGAGATCTTTTAGAGTGAGGGAGCAACGTTGCAACAGAGCGGCCCGAACAGATGAGAGTTCTTCCTCATAGCGTCACGCTCATTCCAGAAAAATCGAGCCAGATGTCCCCGGGCCGATAAGCAGGTGGGCCAGGGCTGCTGTGCCACCCCGCGCTGGCAGTGCTTCAAACCTGCTGGGTATAACCTTTAATTTGCATGCTTTTTCCTGGCTCGAGGACCAAGTGGTGCCATCTGCCTGAGCCTGCCACGTGTGACTGTGTTTTCGTGTGTGTGTGCGTGGCAGGAGGCGCATTGGAGCGTCCCAGACCATGCTGGTGGTCTGTCAGCTCAGCCCAGGCCCCTCCACCCAGGCCCATATGTCCATCCATGCAGATGAACTCATGCTCACTTACACACAAACACAAACACACACACACACACACACACACACACACACACACACACACACACACACACACACACAAATATACAGCATATTTATAACCAACCAAACATACTATAAGGAATGCACACTTATTGTGTGTAATACTATTCATAAATAATATTTTCATTAATACTCTCATAGTATTACTTCTTCTTTCTTTGCTCTGTTCTCTATACTTTAATATTTAAACTCAGAAAAAAAATTGTTTAAAAAAAGTTGATATTTAATATACGTTAAATTACTCTACATCCTGCATGAATCAAAACGTATTAGGAATATTACAACTATGCATGGAAATAAACAAAGAAATCCCCCTTCACATGCTTGGGGATCCTCCGTATGGCACGAGTGTGTGGACAGGTGGTAGTGTAAGTAGAAGATGGTGGTCATGTGTAACAGACTAAAACTGTAATTTTGCTTTATACTTATTAACAGTAATGGGCAAAGGTCTTGGTACCCAAAAATAATTTTATACATTTTGTTTAACTAAGTAAAAAGAGCAAATGATATATTGAAGATATAATTAAAGCAAGTAATAGATCACTTTCTAGATTTAAACTTTATTGATGCTGTTTGAGATTTTATATCTGCAGAGATGTGATGAATCAGAGTTAGGTGGATGTAAGCGCAAGCTTAATCTTTATTAAAATCCAAGTCGGAGTCACAACATACAGTGGTCAAATGATTAGGCAATAGTGTAACAACAGGAGAACCAGGAAAGCACTCAGAGTTGAAAAGCATGCTTGAAAAGATGGCAAAACTTTGCAAAGAACAGAGAGCATAGAGTTGTTTAAAAACACCGAGTTAATTGACGCTAAACAGGAAGCAGGTGTGTAAGTGTTCAGGTGAGTGTGATGTGACACAGTAGCGGGAACAAAGACAAAGTGAGAACAAGACACACTGGAGCAATATACCAGCCAATTTCCTTACAAAACTGCACAACAATGAACTTAAGAGACATGATGCAGTTAAAAAATGCCATGTGGATGCATCAATTATTCATCTAATTTCTGTTTAATATCTAGAAACTTTTTAGCTCCTTATGTTGAAAGCATTGTCATTTGAAATAGTTTCTTTGTCTAACCTGGTTTTCGTACATGGTCCTAATACTTGTGTCCACGCATTACGAGCTCATTTGGGGAAGGGGTTCACAATCCCAGTGTTTACTGGCCTAATGGCATATCATTATAAACAAATTCATATGAGGAATCACTCTCACATAACAACATTTTTAGCCATGTACAGTCAAAGTCATAAGTTTACATTCGTCTGATTCTCAAGAAGGTAACACGAAACATTAAGAGTTTGGAGGGTGTAAAGTTTTGAACAGGATAATCTGTGTAAATTGTTATTATTTTTTCTTCTGTGAAACATGTAAATGTCTTATGTAGATGTAAATGTTATGTATACTAACATTTTGCAGATTCTGCAAGGTGTATGTAAACTTATGACCTCAACTATAGGCTGGCACATAACAAGTAGGTGACAAACTGAACCAAATGCATTATGATGCCAATCATTGCCAGAGCATCTACACCTGCTGCGTACTTTGCCACTGTTTGGTTGAAGCAAACCCCAGTCCAATATTTTCAAAGAATCGAAGAATCGAAGAAATTGAAGAATTAGCTCTCTGGACTGGTCCTGGGTTCAGAAACAGCCTTCGCACTTCACCAACTGAACCAAGCTCATAAGGATAAAGATTCATGTCGATTCTTGTTAGTAAAAATGTATTTTGTTCTGACCCTAACATAAGTGACGATATTTCCACCAATGTCCTGACATTACGGCTCTATTTTCAGCATTGTACAGAATAGTATCAGAACAAGACATGACATTATGAACTGGCACAGCATTCAAAACAAGTTAGCCAGAATTATTAACTGTTTATCCTGCCTCTGGGTTTGCACCTACTTTATGTTCTTCCTCTAAAATTATAAATAAAATTAGACAAATACTCATGGGAGCCAAATGTGACATTATTATTGGCACTTTAACAGTCAAAAGTGAGACAGTATGTAAGAAATATATGTACACTCAAGTCTTATTTGAGTTCAGTCTGGCAAAGGGAACCTGCTCTTGTGGTGGTGTGTTACTCAAGTATAATGTTTCTGGAGCATCCATCGTCAGCCAAGTTATTCCAGCGTCTCTTCATCACATCCAACAGCAGCATGAGGTCTGTGTTGTTTATTTGTAGACCAGACATTATTAATCAAGTCGGTAACAAACCAGTGATGATGAACGATACCTATTAACCATAATAACAGTGTTCATGTTTGAAGAGCAGAAGAATTCTGAAGCTTAAATGATTAAATCATGAAAGAAATCAACTTAGAGACGCAGACATTATTTAGACGACATAATGGAATCATTTGTGCATGAGTTATGGGGGCTAGATTTCTACGTGATTTGGGATTCTCTGACAATTGGATCATGTGAATGGTGTTGAAATGCAGGTTTAATGAATGTAAACAGGGCTATGTGCAGGCTGGCTTTACGCGTCGAACTGTAGAAGAGCAGGCTGTGGAGCGATGTTTGGGCAGCGTGCCACTACTCCAGGTGGGGAGGCAGCTTAAACCGAGGTTATTCCATAATAAACCCTCCCTGATTCCATCCTCCAGATTTACAGCTTGCTGCTTCACGACGATTTATTTTCCACACGTCATCAAACTGGTGTAAACAAGCTAAACACTGATGCAGGCTGTGCATGTTAAAGGCTAGAAGATTATGTCACTGTGGTGGATGTACAGGATTTTTGACTCCTACCCCGTTAGAGAAAGTGAGATATCTAGGTAGAAACTAGAATGTTTTTTGGGCCGTGTTCCCAGTTTGAAATGTGTCCTATATAAGGAATAGAACCTGACAAGGTTTGCTGTTAGAGTATAATAATCACCAGCCAACCTGCTGCGATGTGGGGGGACACAAAACCAAGGCACTATTAAGACCCAGAAGTTGATTACTTTCCAATAACAGCACAACCCAATGTGTTTTATTACTGTTATACCACAGCAAATAATAAGTGATTTTACATTTATTAATGGATTAAACCTTTCTAACCATTTGTAACAAATGTAACCACCTGTTGTTACATCTAATGCTGGGGAACATTCACAAAACAATTAGTTCCTGTCATCAGTTGTATTATATATGCACTACCGGTCAAAAGTTTGGAGACACTTGACTGAAATTTTCCACATGATTTTAAAAACCTTTTGATCTGAAGGTGTATGAATAAATGTTTGAAATCGGTGTTGTAGACAAAAATATAATTGTGCCAGCATATACATTTAAGTCATTAGAAAACTAACATTTTATTTACGAAAAAATATTTATTTTAAATGGATGGCTTGGAGCGAAATATTCTGAAAAGCATCCAATAAGATTCCAGCATAGGTGGGAAGTCCTTTAATACTGTTTAAAAATCATCTCAGGGAAATTCCTCAAGAAATCAGGTGAGAAAATGCCAAGAATACATTTCTGGAAATTCTAGGCAAAAAGGGGGTCTACTTTGAAGATGTTTCAGTGGTGGCTGGATGCCATTTGATGGAGACATGGAACCTTCAGCTTGAGAAATATGGGTCTTTAAGTAATATCGACGCCATAAAAAGATAGAGAGAGACGGAGAAGGAGATAGTTGGTCTTTTCAAACAGAGGCCTTTTGTATGAGCCATCAGGGGCCGGTCTTCATCGAATGGGGTTAAGTGAGAGGGATCTGAGTTACCTTTGCCTGTCAGTACTAAATGGGTCAATCCATTGCTACGATTGTTACATGATAGGGACGAGATTCGAGTACTATAAATACTTCCAAGTATGTCAGAGAGAAGGTTCTATCGCCTTTATGATCCGCTAAAAGCGGTGATACCTGATGTTTGCATAGCCATTAGCGCCCGGTTAATGGGTGCCTCAGGAAGAGAATTTCAACCTGATAACGTGTTAAATATTGAAATTATTTTTATTTATTATTTTTTTTTATCACAACGTAATTCCCATTTCATTTGTGTTACTCCAGAGTTTTGATGACTTTATTATTATTCTGAAATGTGGAGAAAAATAATAAAACTAAAGAATGAGTGTTTCTAAACTTTTGACTGGTAGTGTACATTATACTTAAAATCTTTGAGCTGCAAATAAATACATACAAAAAAAATGCACATTTGAACTAGGTACAAAAATTCTCATATGAGGTGACCTCATATTTCTACACTTGTTACCTTATTAATCATAAATCATGATAATAGTATTTTTTATTTTACATTTTTAATTGTCTCTTGCTTTTATGTTACATTTCATTACATTTGTCAGCAAAATTTCTTTCTTTAGTCCGCATTTTCTATCCCTGAGTTTTTTTCCACGCCAAGTGCTCATGGTCTAAATGCTATTGAAATCTGAATATCAAGGCGCATTTGGCAAATGCAGAGCTGTGAGCTACACACAGGTCATCTTAATAATCTCAACAGAATGCCAAGAAAATCAACTTAAGAATGTGTGTAAGCCAACTCTGAATACAAAGAGCTTTCTCCACTTTTAAATATTGATGTAACCTTTGGATTTTAGTCACCAACTTTAAATAGGAAGACGCACAATTTTGATCAATTTTACGGATTTCTTTGAAAGAGCAGACATAAATGTCTAGTCAAAATCTATCCCTCTCCTCCTATCTCACTTTTTAATGTGAAAGGAGAAAGAAAGAGGCTTTAGTGCACCACTATAAGAAAATTGCATTTTAAAAAAGGCATGGTTGGTTGGTTGGTTTGTTGGTTTGTTTGTTTGTTTTATCTTGAGCATTTTCCGGAAAAATTACATTCGCTGAAAAGAAAATAGTGGCTTCTCAGACAACAATGTCTAATCACAAATCAGTTTCTTCCATCCCTGGAGCAGAGAGAAAGTGGGAGAGCCAAGAGATGCATTTTAAGAACTGAAAAATAAATTAATCATACATTTGTTGTAATATTTCTTCATATGTTACTGTAGCTAAATTCACACTGCATAAAAATGACACCTTAGCAAGTGACAATAACATGAATAGTCAAATGTATCTAGTATGTCCTATTATAAATCAAATGAAAACAATAGAATTGGAAGCCAATAGAATTGGAAAATGTCATTTTTGAAATGTAGACACTCATCAAAAGCAGGCTGAAAAATATTAGATTTGTCCATATTCAAGATATTTTTTCTTGCTAAGACAGAGACACCTGCAGTTCATATTAAAAACATCCTCTATTCTTTCTGTAGTAACGAAGAAACTATTAGGATTCAAAAGACATGTGGTGGACCGGCAGGACTTTTGTCCTCTCTTTGCCCTCTGTATTTGTAACATGTTCTAAACCTGTTTATAAATTCGATGGAAAAGCTAAATCTCAGACAGACAGCAGCGTCTAGTCAAAATCGCCCCTCCCAATTCTCTCCTTAGTAATGAAGAAAGGAGAGCGAGAGAGAGAGAGAGAGAGAGAGAGAGAGAAAGAGAGGATACTGCTGTGCAGTACATCACAGGGCTTCATCATTGGGCTAATTATGATGAGTATTCTCCCTGCAGGCTCATGGCTGTGGAAATGTACCGGCTTTGTTCTCCCTGAGCCTGATGGAGCTGATGGGGCATGGCACGATGCAGATGAGCAGGCCTCCAAATGTGTGCTGCCACCAGGCTCCACACGAACACACACACCACGGGACATATGTGTGGTGCGCATACAGACTTTCAGACACAAACATCTAAGCACGGATATTATCTATCCTTCCTTTACACACAAGGAAATGAATATGAATTTACAAATTCAAATGAATATACTGAAAAATAAACAAAGCAACAGTCCATATCAAGGATGGACAATTTACAAGCACTGGCACCTGGGAAAGGAGATTTAGTATATGGGCTGTTAGTTTTATTCACAGACATGTAGGTTCAACAACCAGAAAAACACTCCTTATTTTCTTTTGCAAAACAAATGTTTTCATTAGGCATGTAGCTACGTTTAAAATTGACGTGCTTCATGGTGGATCGTTTGCTTAATGTCTATCAATGTTGCAACTATAGTGCATGCTTCTAAATTTCACCACTGGCTGTACAACACAAATCTGTCAACGTGTGATGTGGTTGATGGGAGAATGGTTTTTACTAAAGGTTTTTTTATATAGTGGATGACAGACAAATTTTCAGAATTGGGATATACAGAAAAGTTTGACCCAAAGACAAATAAAGTTTACTTTGTTTATAAAACACAACAATAGTTGATCAATACAGTGCTGTACAATGATAAAAAATAATATATATATAACATTTATGAAGTTGAAATATCCAACATGCCTCAGCTACCAATTTACATATAATTAAAAGGCAGAGATAAGAAATGTGTTTTTAACTTAATTTGACCCAAATCCATCATACGACATGACATCACTGCATGGATAAAACATTTCGTGAGAACATAAAGAAGCTAACATGACTCAAATAATAACATTTACGTGCAGTGTGAAGACAGAACCATACAGCTTTTAGACTAAGATTGTTGTCCAACTGTTGTCACCTTCTGACCAAGCTGCTTGGCGATGGACTTGTAGCCCATTCCAGACTTGTGTAGGTATACAATCTTGTTCCTGACATCCTTGGTGAGCTCTTTGGTCTTGGTCTTGGTGGAGAGTTTGGAATCTGATTGATTGATTGCTTCTGTGG
>JAOUWY010000022.1:17021258-17038326 GCA_025728095.1 Prietella phreatophila | reverse complement strand
GAAGGAGGTTCTCACCCAAGATTTGACAGTACATGGCCCCGTCCATCGTCCCTTTGATGTGGTGAAGTTGTCCTGTCCCCTTAGCAGAAAAACACTTTTTTATTTCACTTTTAAATATAATGACGATGCCTCTGTTTGAGTATTTCAGAAACTGCTAATCTCCTGAGATTTTCACACAACAGTCGCTAGAGTTTACACAGAACAGTGTGGAAACAAACAGCATCCAGTGAGCATAGAATGATGAGAGAGGTGAAAGGAGAATGACCAGACTGGTTCGAGCTGACAGGAAGGCTACGGTAAATCAAACAGCCACTCTTTACCATCTTGGTGAGCATCTCGACATGTCAAACAACTCTGTAACTGAAATATGATTTAAAATGATGCCTTTGGGTTCATTCGAAAAATTAGAGAGTTTCATTTAGGAAATGTAGTTTTGTAATTTTGCTCCCGTTTTGGCTAAAATTAAAAGTCTAAGATCAAAACACACACACAAAAAAACCCGTTATGGAATGTAAAATGGAAAGGGGTTAAACGTCACGTGGCTGTTTAGTGGCTGTTTAGTATTCAGTGCCAGCGGGCAGTGCATTCGAATGGCATATTTTCAAGCCACTGAGTCTATGGTGAGGATGCAGCCAGCTCGTTTCCTTGGGGCCAGGCTCTGCCATCCACTACGTCTGTCATTTGGGGGTGGGGCCATGATCATGCCAACTAGCCTTGTGCCTGATGCTACCTGTGCCAGCATGCCAACTGGTCAGTGCATGGTGCACAGCAGCTCACAAAAGCTGCCAACCTGCTCCAACCACAGCTACGAGCTGAGCAGAACCCAGGAGGATGTGAGGAAAGAGACAGAGAGAGAAAGAGAGAGAGAGTGAGGGAGCTCTACAAATGTCAATCATCATTAAAGTACCACCTCTTGAGTAAGCAATGGTCTGGCACACCGAGCCACGTGCCAAGCATTTACCACCACAGTGAACAAGCAATGGAAATTCAAGCAGAGTAAAGAATTCTGAATCAACTCCTTGAAAGAGTGAAGACAAGGCAGGCATACTGCCTAGCAGAACAAAAATAAATAAATAAACAGACAGACCTGAGGAGTTCATCATTCACCACTCAGACAAATTCCAACTCGAACTGCAGAACACTTTCCTCGAAAAACCTTTCACACAAGCTAAACAAGTGCTGACATTCACAGAGGGTGCAAAACAAACTGAGAAAATGACAGGAACAATGCGATGTAATCTCATGTTCACCTTCGTCTACATAAAGAAGCTTATTTCTACATTTATTTATTAGGCAGACTCTCAGACAATTCCCTTCCAAAAACAGACTACAGCTGGGGCTCTCTGGAAATCCTGAGAATCGTAACTTTCCATTCACAAGCACACAAACGTCATTGATAAACCCCACCCACTACAACCTGACAAGAACACCCAGACTGGTCTGAGCAGACAGGAAGTCTACAGTAACTCAAATAAACACTCTCTACAACCGTGGTGAGCAGAAATGCATACTATGTCAAAGCTTGAGATGGATGCGTTGCAGAAGATCACATCGGGTTCCACTCCAGTAAGCCAAGAACAGGAATCTGAGGCTACATGGTCAGCGTGTAACTAAGTAAAACATGCATGATCATCCTGTATCTACCTAAATTCTTCCTGCCTCCACTGCACACGACAGAAGCTGCCAGGCCTTCTCATTCTTCAGAGTGTATTTATTAAAGTGAACGTTCTTTAAAAAGTGAGAAGAAAGTTCAAGATCAGCATGTGCGTTAAAGAAGCATCATAGAGGACAGCAAACAAAGTCTCACCCTGATGCCTGGAGCGCTCCTCTTTGCCTCGGCCTTCAGTCGTGTGGCTCGCAGAGCCGGCTTGTTTTTTTTATAATCCTGCTTTCCTGGAAGAGAACACACAACACACACACATTACTTCTTTTACCTTGCTGTCCAAATCAAGCCATTTAAAACATATTTTCAAGTGCTATTTTAAATAATATAGCAGTAATTATTTACGGAGATGATCTTCCACTTTGTACAAGGCTTTGTAAATTCTTTATTAACACTTAAATAAAACAACATATGTTTGCATTAATGCTTCATTAGGAATCATTAGACTAATGGATTTTGTTAACGCATACTCTGGCGCATTTCTGCAAGTGCACTTCTTATTAATAAATGCATTAATAAATCTCTTTTCTTCCAGTGAGGTGGCGATGTGTTGGGTTTTTTTCCCCCCTGGAATATATTAAAGAACTTACATTATTCACTAGAAGCTCATATTATTAACAACGAATCTATAAATGTACTGACAGTTTCTGTTGCATGCACAGAGTGCTGACTGCCCACACAAGCTGCAGGTTTATGCAAGACTGTTTTGTGCAGTGAACCCATATGGCACGTACACCACCTGGACACTGAGTGTGTGTGTGTGTGTGTGTGTGTGTGTGTGTGTGTGTGTGCGCGCGTGCGCGTTCTGTGTCAGCTTTGAAACAACAAGATGAAGGAAGAATAAATAAAAACAGAAAAGTAAAAAGCTGGGAGAGGAGGGACAGCGAGTTTGTGCGTGTGTGTGTAAGTTAGGACTAAATGTGCTGAAGTTGAGACACGCTGCGGCCGGTTTAAATTGCAACTTCCCTTTCATTAAGAGGAGGAGGAGGATACAGAGTAAGCAGGTGACCTTAACGCATCTAACACAGCTTGTTGAGGAACTATGGGCTCCCGGTTCTCTGTTTAATTACAGTATTTGTACTTTGTAGTGGAAACGAACTTTCTTACTAACTTACTTACTTACTTTGTCAGTATATTAGTTTGTTATTAATATTTGTGGTTTGGTAGTCACGTACAACAAATTTTTCGAGATAGCATACAGCGTCGTCGTTGTCATCATCGTCCTCCTCCTCAGCTGGACATTCGAGCTGTCGTTCCAAATCACACTGGCCAATCAGAGTAAATCGCTCTTAATCCCCACCCACACCTGGAATTTGTGCCAGAATGGCGACCGTATACTTGCAGAGTGTAAACGAAAACTTTGCAAGCATAAATGAAAACTCTGGCAACGCATTCTTAAACCATGATGAGAGGAAACAAAGCTTAAAAAACTGTTAACATGGAATGTTGTTTATTTGAAGACCACTCGGTTCACTGTTTTCGGTTTCAAAGAGTTTTTCCTCTTTCTCAGTGTATATTTTTGTTCACGTTCAATACTTTTGGTGCAAACTTAATTCCATACTATGCACTGCCAGGTATCATATCATGTTTGTGTTTATTTTAGCTGTTCCTAACAACTATTTGGGTAATGACAAACCAAACTTCTTATACAAGCAATAGTATAGTATAGTATATTATAGTATAGTATAGTATAGTAAATAGATGGCTGAAAATCTGGAATAAGGGATCTGCTACACATGACAGTAGATGAATTTGATTTCCTCTCAGATTCAGATTATCTCACTGCTCCTCCTAATATTCATAAAGGGCATCACACTACACTTTTCATTGCCGAGAATATCAAATATCCCAACACGAGTCCTACAATTCTCTGGAACTGTATTGGACACCATTCAACATTTTTACAAAAGATATTCCCTCAGCTGGTGTTTTGTTGATGGTGGTAGAGAACGCTGTTGCAAGGGTTGCACGATGACAAAACCTCCATCACAAGCTTACAAGTTTCAGTACTGGGCATGGGGGATGAACTACCACTACAGGCTTTTTCACATACAGGGTCTCTGCAACAGTCCTTTTGCTCGGCAATTACATCACATTTTTCATAGTAGCAAGATGAACATCATTTCCGCAAGATCGTATGCTGAGGCTTGAACACATCAATCCAAATTCTACCATAGGTATTCAATATGTTTTGGATCTGTTGACTGTGCAGGCCATAGTATACATTGTTACTCCTTTTCATCCTCATCAAACCATTCATAGCATAGAAAGCCAATTTGTTACCCATCTGTATATTGTTATGAGGGAAATATTGAAATCTCCTGCGATATTTTCCATCATAATTTTCAGCAAGAGAAAACAAAATCACTGTGTGCGTTGATCAAGGTAACCTAATCCAATGGGTGCAAGCCAAACACACAGTGAAAAAGAATCTGGAACTCATTTGTCAAAACAGTCTGGCGCTGCCTAATAACAGCTAAATATGATAGTCATGACTATTTCGCACAATGCTGAAAACACAATTATTCAGCCAATTTAGCACTTTAAAAAAAAAAATCCCACTTTGTTATTTTAAATCAGCAAAAAAGTTGTATAATATAGGACATGCATGTTTATGTACGAATCTTGGAATGAAAATTGACCAAACGGAGCAAATGTCTATTTTAATCAGTTGCTCATTTTATCACGTTTTAAAGCAACCCCAGCAAATTTGCTGAAAACATATAATGTTGAGTAAAACTTGTTCAGCACCATGGAGCCATAATGTGTTAAATATTTAATTGAACTATTTCATTTTCCACACTACCCGTATGTCATTCAATTACCGCATGACATGTAATTCATTGACTCCAAGCCTGGAGTTTCATTTAGGTGCTTTCTCACTATGAGTAAGTAAATATATTGTGTAAATTGCCTGCGATGGACTGTCAGATTATTGTAAACATATGTTCTCACTGTATGTGATTAGAAAAGTTTATTAGCTTAACGAAACAAGCTTATAGTTGAGTTAAAAAAGAGCATCTATGAAACTGGTGCTGTTTATACTGCTTCAGTGAGCTTTTAATTTCTTTTCAGCACTCCATCACCTCACATTTAAACACATGCAGAGCGAAAAAAAAGACGTGAGGGAGACAAAACAGCAAAAGACTTTCCACAATTAAGTTTTACAACTCCAATTCCAAAAAAGTTGGGACAATGTGCAAAATGTAAATAAAAACAGAATGCAATGATTTGCAAACCTGAAAGCTCATATGTTATATAGATAGATAGATAGATAGATAGATAGATAGATCAAATGTTTAGGACAGGACAAGAAAAGGCAGGAAAAGTAATTGTTACTACAAAGAAACATCTGGAGGAACATTTGGAACTAATTAGGTTAATTGGCAACAGGTCAGTAACATGACTGGGTATAAAAAGAATATCTTAGCGAGGCAGAGTCTTTCTGAAGTAAAGATGGGATGGAATCTGGATAGAAGCATATGTTGTTATAAAACCTGTAGATACCTTTCAGCATTGACGGTGCCTTTCCAGATGTGCAAGCTGCCCATTCCATAGGCACTAATGCACCCCCATACCATGAGAGATGCAGGCTTTTGAACTGAGCACTGATAAAAAGCCAGATGAACCCTCTCCTCTTTAGTTTAGAGGATGTGGCTCCATGGTTTTCAAAAATAATTAAAATTTCCATTCGTCTGACCACAGAATAGTTTTCCACTTTGCCTCAGTCCATTTTAAATGAGCTTTGGCCCAGACAAGATGGTGGCGTTTCTGGATCATGTTCACATATGGCTTTGTAGTTTCTGGATCATGTTCACATGTGGCTTCTTCTTTGAATGATAGAGCTTTAACCAGCATTTGTGGATGGCACGGTGAACTGTATTCACAGACAGTGAGTTCTGGAGGTGTTTCTGAGCCCATGCAGTGATTTCCATCACAGAATCATGCCTGTATTTAATGCAGTGGCGCCTGAGGGCCGAAGATCACAGGCATGCAATATTGATTTTCACCCTTGTCCCTTACGAACAGAGATTTCTAAAGATTCTCTGAGTGTTTTGATGATTTTATGCACTGCAGATGATGAGATATTCATAATCTTTGCAATGTTACATTTAGGAACATTATTCTGAAATTGTTCCACAAATTGTAGATGCAGTTTTTCAGAGATTGGCAAAACTCTGCCTCTCCTAGATACTCTTCTGATACCTAATCAGGTTACTGACTTGTTGCCAATTAACCTCCAGCTGGTTCTTTTTAGTAACACTTACGTTTCCAGCCTTTTGTTGCCTCCGTCCCGACTTTTTTGAGATGTGTTGCGGCCATCAATTGAAAATGACCTTATTTTTTTCTTAAAATGGTACATTTCCGCAATTTAACCATTTGATATGTTTTCTATGTTCAACTGTGAATAACAGATGGGTTTATGAAATTTGCAAATCATTGCATTCTGCTTTTTATTTACATTTTACACAGCGTCCCTACTTTTTTGGAATTGGGTTTGTATCAACGGAGCAAAAACAACAGGCTTTAGAACTTCACAAACAACTCACAGGAATTAATGAACTCGTCCATTTTGTCTCTGAAAATGGCCAAAATACTGGAAAATAAATAACAAGCGCTGGTTCGATCCTAAGCTCGAGTTACTAATTGTGTAGAGTTTTGTGTGTTCTCCCTATGTCCATGTCAGCCACATACACCCACACACATCCAGTGATTATGTCAGGTTGGTCATGGTGACAATGGGAAAAATGCTGTTGGAGTTGGTCTTTTACTTTCTGAGGTTGCCGATCACGCCCACATGATTACACCGCATCATTATTTTTTCCCCAAATTATGTCAAAAGTGCTAGCTTGAAAATGACGCAGCTTTTCTTTGGTGTTGACAGACCACGTATAAACGACGATATATAGTAAGTTAAATTTGCTATAAAAATGATCTCATGCAGGTTTTAGTTGTTAAACTCACACAGGATAGTCAGTGCATTTATTGTAATATAAATTAGAATAAAAAATGGAGAGTTGTACAATGTTTAGTGGTTAGCACGTTTGTCTCACCCCTCTGGGGTTGGGGGGTACGAATCCCACCACCGCCCTGTGCCCTGAGTTTGCATGTTCTTACCATGCTTCAGGGGTTTCACCCGGGTACTCTGGTTTCCTCCCACTGTCCAAAGACATGCGCTGCAGGCTGTTTGGCATTTCTAAATTATCCCTAGTGTTTCAATGGGTGTGTGAATGTGGGCGATCATGCCCTGCAGTGGCTTGGCACCCCACCCAGGGTGTCCCCTGCCTTGTGTTCTGACTTTCCTGTGATATTTTCCAGGCTCCCCTGCAACCCTGTGTAGAATGGATGGATGGACAGATATAAGTAAACTGGTTAGTCTTTGTCATATATGTTTGGCCTTTGTGGTTTTGAATAAAGACAAATCTATCATTTATAATCTATAATAATTTTTAGATTTTCCTGGTGGGGAAATTATTAGGAGTTATCAGGTCATATTGGCTAAACTGTGCTAAAAACAAAAAGATACCAGACACTTGGATTGTAAACATTTTTAAAGATTTTATAAAAACCAAAATCAAAAGCATACAAACACAGCTAAAATACTATATGTAACCATTTTTTCTCTCTCTGTTACTCAGGTTTCAGAGTTCAGCTAAAAACTGTTGGATGGAAACTCCACACAATGAGTTTCTAAAGCTGAGGTCAGAGAAATACAGCTTCCTTACCACACTTTGGCAGAAGCCTGCTGGCAGAAAACATTTATCCTTCGATTATGGTTAAATCCGTCAGCCAAAATGAAGAAATATAAGATAGCATCATGTGTTGCTCTAACATATCCTGTATTACTCCCAATGCAGCATTTCATGTGTGACATTTGAAATACTGCGCATTGGCAAACTGAACACATCCATCTATCCAGTCACTCATTCCACAGATCCATAAAAAAGCAATTACTCCATGTTCAGAGCACTTAGCCTACACCTTCAGTGATACACAAGTACTGCGGCAATTCACTCCTGCATCTGCACTGATTCTATTCCGTGTGGAAAGCAAACCTTGTTTTGTTCGAAAGCAGCAGGGAGAGATTAG
Organism: Prietella phreatophila; assembly: GCA_025728095.1. Taxonomy (NCBI): domain Eukaryota; kingdom Metazoa; phylum Chordata; class Actinopteri; order Siluriformes; family Ictaluridae; genus Prietella; species Prietella phreatophila. The sequence goes on along the minus strand of JAOUWY010000022.1, from coordinate 17,030,573 downwards.
GTGTGTCTTATTTTTCAGAAAACTCCTGTTGTGGGGCAAAATGCACACAGCAAACAAATCGACCATCTGTTCCAAATGAATAGTTAATTGTGACCAAATCAAAGTAATTGCTCTGAGAAATGTGGATAAATTGTGTATTCAGTGAGAGGCCTTGCTTGTGCACACTGACTTGGTCCTTTATGCACTCTGATAGATAATGATAGATAAGAAGCACAAATGCATGTTACACTATGTGATCTAATGATTAACAATTTACCATTCTCGCCAGTTGCTCTTGGGATAATCCTCCTCACCTCATCTTAAGCTGGTAGGAAATTTCACTTTTTTTTAATGATTATTAAATGTCACACTGTACAAGATGATCCCAGTAAAATCTTAGCCCTATTCAGTAAGAGTGTGCTCAGATTATACAATGAAGACCCTGATAATGACAGATCTGTGATTAAAGAAAATATGCCATCAATCAGGGTCATCCGGGCTCACTACCGTATCCGTAGCTGTCCCATGAGTTTTGTGTAATCCTATGCCATCCTGCTATTGATGGCTATTAGATAAGTAACATAGCAGTGCTTACTTTGAGATTTTCGTACAAACATTTTGCCAAAAACTGCCAGATCTCAACTCACAACCAAATAATTATTTTACAATGTGCGAAAAATCGCACACTATAACGTCGACTTTAAGCCCTCCCTCCATGATTCTGAGATTTTGTGAAATTAACGCAAAACCAAGCAAACTCCGCAATATTTGGAGAAGCTTGCAAATTTTTACAATTACCAGTTCAATCGCAAAAGAACTTCTGTGTGGACTCTTTAAGGGTCATTCCAAAACGACCACAGATTTCAAAAGGAGAAGACATTACGATCTGATCTGATTTAATTTCCTTTTTTGAAATAACAGCAAAAATGGAAGCACATGCCAATAATTGCTCATATTCAAATGATTTGGTACATTCATCTAGACAACTATACACATGAAATGATGTATTACTTTTATTGCTAGCACTGTAGCTAATTCCAATGACAAGTAGTTACCACTAGTGAAGGACATGAGTTGCTAACTAATCAAATGATTACTTGAAATTGAATCAATTTTCACTTAAAATGTAAATCCACAATTTGTACTTTTGCTACTCTACCTGGCTAATAGTGTTTCAATATTTTTAGCAGCGGGACAATACGGAGAAAACTGCATACAACATTAAAATACATTTCATGCTATGAGTCCCTATTCATGTCTATGACACGAGTCTCAAATAGTGTTCTATTAGGCAAATGGTGCACAGTGTAACTTCATACAAGTACAACATCATGATGCGCTTCCACAGACTCCATAAAATACAACTTTGTTGCGTTGACTCAGATTCAGCAGTGTTGCATTAAGTGTTGCAGTCTACATGCAACTTCTTGTAACAAAGTTGTGTCTGTAGATTTAATAAGTAAAGGAATAATACTATTTAACACCTATTCAAACGCTGCATATGTTTAAGAACAAATCAAGATGCTATTTGCATTCATATACAGTACATGTTCTTAAAAATATTAAATGGACATATACGACCCCAATTCCAATAAAAGTTGGAACAGTATGGAAAATGCTAACAAAAACAAAGAGGCATGATTTGTAAATGTACTTTGACTTGTATTTAAACAAAAACATATAAAGACATGGTATTTGATGTTTTACCTAGTCAACTGCATAGTTTATCAAAGATAAATATTTATTAACAGCGATGTGACAAGTTGAAGTAAGAAGGCGATGTGAAACAGGTGAGGCAATCATCTAATCATGGTATATAAGGAGCCTCCAAAAAAGGCCTAGTGCAAGGATGAGTCGAGGCTCACCAATCTGCCAACAGATGCGTCAGCGAATAATCCAACACTTTGAGAACAACCTTCTACGAAGACAAATTGGTAGAATTTTGGGCATTTCACCTTCTACAGTGCACAATATAATTAAAACATTCAAGGAATCCGGTCAAATCTCGGTGCGTAAAGGGCAAGGCCAAAAACCACTCATTATCTCCGATCTCTCTCAGACGTCACTGTCTTTAAAACCGTCATGAGTCTAATGGATATCCTGAATTGGGATCGGGAATACTTTGGTAAACCTTTGTCATCAACACCATTCGCCACTGCATCCACAGATGCAAGTTAAGGCTTTACTATGCAAAGCAGAAGCCATTCATCAACACAGTCCAGAGGCACAGCCGACTTCTCTGGGCTCAGTCTCATCTGATTTCAAATAGGTTTTGGACAAAACAGCCATCGTGTTCTCCAGGCCAAAAAGGAAAAGGACCATCCAAGCTGTTATCAGCATCAGGTCCAAAAGCCAGCATCTGTCATGGTATGGGGATGCATCACTGCACATGACATGGGTAACTTGCACATCTGTGAGGGCATCATTAATGCAAAAAGATATGTACACATTTTGGAGCAACATATGCTGCCATCCAGAGCAGGACTACACCAAATCACATTCTGCCCGGATTACAAGTGCATGGTTGCGTAATCAGAGAGTAGTTCTGCCTGTAGTTCTGACCTGTCTCTGACTGAGAATGTGTGGCGCATTATGAAGTGCAAAATAAAGGCAACGAAGACCCCATACAGTTGCGCAGCTGAAGAAATGCATAATGGATGAATGGTGGAAAAAGTATACTTGCTAAACTTAACCAACTGGTGTCTTCAGTTCCCAAACTCTTAATAAGTGTTATTAAGAAAAGCTGATGATACACAGTGGTGAAACGTCAACTGTCCCAACTTTTTTGGAGTCTGTTGCAGTCATCAGATATGAAATGAGTCTATAGTTTGAAGAATAAATAAAATTTCACAAAGTAAAACATCAAATAATGTTTTAATAATGTGTTTTCAATAAGTACAGGGTGAACTGAATTTTCAAATGACTCTTTATTATTGTTTTTTGATTGTTTGTTTGTTTTGTTGCATTTTCCATACTGTCCCAACTTTTTTCGTAATTGGGGTTGTATTATGTGCATCCTTGATTCAATTCCTATTTATAAATCTGTATTGGTCCAAACAAAAAGTGTTCCCCTAGTGAGAATTTAGTAAGACAGTATTTACTTAAAGAGTTCAACCATCATGGAATGAGTGATAGAAACTTGTACTTAATTGAAATCTGCAATATTATCAGATTTTAAGCTATTTATAAAGGGAATTGTTTCAGTTCACTTGGAAAAAAAAATCTAAATGTGACTACCCTGGTTCAATAATGGGAAAGTAATTATATAAGGGCTGCTTGGTAAAATAAAAAAAATAAAAAAATAAATAAACAACTTTACTACATACAGTGAGGGAAAGAAGTTGTCACGATATGGCCAGCAGATGGCACTGTGGCTCGTCTTCGGACAAGCCACGTGACTTTGTTTTGGTTTGCTCACTTCCGGGTTGTGCGTTAGCGTAATAGCTCTGATGGGTCACAGGTGTATGTGTTTTAAGTTAATGATACTTACTGAGTTACTGAGCACGGGGCTCGGTATTATTAGTTGATTTGCTTGTAGTGGTAGTGTTGTTTATGCTAAGAAGGAGTGTTCTATGCCACGTTTCTTGTTTCCCGGTGAAGACCGCGTTTACTTTGAGTTTTGTGTTTGTATTCAATAAGGACTTTGATCTGCACCTGCATCCGCCTCCAACTACATTACGTAACAGAAGTATTTGATCCCCTGCTGTTTTTGTATGTTTGCTCACTGACAAAGAAACGTCTGACCTCTGTGATTGCCAACAAGGGTTTTGCCACCAAGTACTAAGTGATGTTTTGCAGAGGGGTCAAATACATATTTCCCTCATTACAATGCAAATCAATTTATAACATTTTTGACATGCGTTTTTCTGGATTTTCTTGTTGTTATTCTGTCTCTCACTGTTCAAATAAACCTACAATTAAAATTATAGACTGATCATTTCTTTGTCAGTGGGCAAACTGGTACAACTGATTGTACCAAACTACCAAAAAAAAAAAGGTATAGCTACTCCCCAACACTGATCGAAGCTATGTATAGTTTATAAGAATATGTCCGTGTGCTAATTAGATTTATAGGCAACTGCTCTAATTCATTTGATTTGTCTGAAGTTCCTCAGTTTAATTAAATACATTACTTTTATAAATATTAGTTAATTGAACCAACTAAGCTGACTAGTACCTAACATTAGAACCACTGCCTGGTTATGGTTCGATCCTACAAAAGGAACAAACCTCATTCATTTTTCTTCAGTAACCGATTTATCCTGATCAGAGGTGTGGTGGATCCAGGCATGAGGCAGGAATATACTCTGTATGGGATACCAGTCCATTTCAGGGCTGCATGTACATGAATATTCACAATCATTTATAGTAGGTTTTGGGAGTTAGGAGGAAAATGGAGGACACGAAAGACAACCCACACAGACACTGGGAGCAGCCTACACAGACAGTAAGCCAAGCTCTGGATCAAACCAGAAAGACAAAAGAGTAGTGCTGATATAATAGAGAGATGAAAGTGAAATATAGTATTGCTAAAAAAAATTGCTAAGTGAACACTTTTTCTGTTGAGACCACCAGTGACAAAATGCCAATATCAACAGTAGGCATGTGGCCCAGGCCAGCCTGGGGAAGTGGTAGCTCAGTGCCTCTCCTGCGCCCTTGAGCAAGGCCCTTAACCCTCAATTGTTCAGTTGTATAAAATAGATAATTGTAAGTTGCTCTGGAACTGAGCTTCTGCCAAATGACATAAATGTAAGTGTAAATGTAACCCGCTCGTGGTCGGTCAAAATAGGTGCTGTTGAGTTGCCATTCTGAAAGCAATCAATAAAATCCTTGCATGGTGGCATAGTGAATTTTGTTGCGTTCAGTTCCGCAGTGTATAGCACTATCCCGTGGCACTTTTCAGGGCGGCTGTCAACAGCAAATACAAGTTTCAAAGGGTAATGCAGACTCACTCATAATATGGATTTAATACAGAATGTTTTGTGCCATAATTGTCTTCTTTTTTGTTTGTTTGTTTATTTTGAATTTGGGCTATACAAATACTATTCAAATAATGCCCTGAAAATTTGAATAGTCCGAAACGCTCATTCCTAATTACTGTTCAATAAACTACCCAGCTGTTAATATGCTGATTTGAAATACCAACTGGAAATTTAGTCTTTTTATTCATAGTGGAAATTTTATAGCATCACTTCCAGCTCGATTACCACCCAGGTGCTTAGATTGGATTCGACCTCACTCAAATAAACACATCTAACAGAATAATAAATGTAAATTTATATGTAACAACTTACAGAATTGATTCCATGAAGACCAGAAGACCCATCTAACCATTCAAAGAGCACAAGATGCTTCCTATGCTATGCAATTATTGGCATTTTCCAATTATCATTCAATTCTTGAAGACAGAAACACTTTTACATGTTCACGCATAGCAGAATGGGCATGAAATTTGTTTGAACAATTACAGCCTCAACCAAAGTGGAGGACAGGAACAAAAAAAAAAACAAGCAATCATGGAATCAGAAAAGCATCAGGTTTTGAGGGGGTGGGAAAGGGCAGGTGCAGGAATCAGAAATGGTACAAGCACACACACTGCTCTGAGAAAGAAAAAAAGAAAAAAGAAAAACCAGTGAGAGCTTTTGTGACAAGGCTATAGGCAATGCTGTTTGGAATTAAAGTTAAAGGCAGTGTGATGCCTGATTGGAGAGGACAGTCTCGAATCCTAGCTAGAGGGCCAGGAACAGTGCTGGCTTGGCGATAGGCCTCTGTTTTAGAGTTAGAGAGAGAGGCAAAGTACTGCCATCATTCATCAGCAGGAAGAAGTGCTACAGGCTGACTCCCACCACATGAGAGCCATTTGGCCCTTGTCTCTCACATCACAAAGACAGAGGAGATTTTTAAAAAATAAAATACCACACACATACACAAACACACAAGCCAAGCTGCCTCAAGTAAACACACAAGAACACAAAGAAAGAACATGACAAAGGCCGAGAAAGCAGAGAGAAGCCTTAAGAACTGCACTCAAGTACACGAGTACAGAACTGAAGAGTGAATGCTGGTTGTTGCAAAGTTATTGCATTTCTGCTGTTGGAAATCAGTGTGGCTCTGTTAGAAATAACAGAGACCTTCTATTATTGAGCATGATAATTAAACAAATACTATGATACTTCCCTCTATGGAGGTTGAGAATCATTCAGTCTCACCACAGAGAACAAGCTGTCCATTGAAGCAACATTCAATCTGTAAAATCGCATTGTTGTCAGGTCACAATTGTTCACAACTTCATCTTAGTGTTGACAGTAGGCAGTCACATCCAAATGATGCTTGAGAGCCCTTTACAGAGGGCTGGTCTGGCCGCATACCCATGCAAGTGTACATAGATGGATATTAAAATGCCAATATCTCTGACAGGAATGAGGGGTCAGGCCACTGCTTGATACGAAATACATTCCCAAAGTAAACACTGCTTGATGACCAATAATGCATGCAATGCTTCAACTTGTCCGCATCTTCTGTTGGTTCAGTTGGCAAGTTGCAGAAACAAAAGTCGAGATTCACTGGATCATTGTTGTGCAACCTATGTGAAACGTTCTGACTAATTTGTGTGCTCCCAGTGGTCAGTTGTCAACCACCTGTCCCACTGTGGACGTGTTAGTCCCAGGGGCCAGACCCATATGCGTGGCCTGCTGTGCCACAGTGACCTCTTCATTTGGGACTACTGATGGGTAGCCACCACTGGGCCATCAACACACTAGTTGGATAGTTTGCTTAATAATCTGATCTGCGCTGTGTCAACAGCAGCTGTTGTACTGAAGCCATCATATTTGCCTAATGCTTTTATCCAAAGTGACTTACAAATGAGCAGTTGAGGGTTAAGTGTTTTGCTCAGGAACCCAACAGTGTCAGCTTGGTGGTTCTGGAATTTAAACTCACAACCTTATGACCTGTAGCCCAAAGCCTCACTACTCTGCCAACATGCCCGACACCAAGATTTTGTACCAAAGCATCTTGACAATGCATGCTAAATTCCAAGGGTAATAACAAGGGTACCTACATCATCTTACACTGACACAATGCCCAATGACACTTGATCCAATTGTAATATATCACCAAATCTACCAACCTTCAAATCAATCATTTTGAGTAGGAGCACTGCAAATTAATTTCGCTATACACTAGTATGTGTTATCACTCAAAAACATGCCAAAAGAGCAGTCTTTTCCTCCCCAATCAAATGAGAGATGAGCCTTTAATCTGGCATAACTGACTGTTTTGAACTCTCTGATATTAACCAGCCCTGTCCCTTTCCCCAATCTCATACACTCTTGACTAGACTTGTGAGGCGACCTCACTTTCTGCCAACATAAATGGAGATCAGTAAAAGTTAAAAACCGATATAGTTAGCATGCTTTGAGCAGCAGCAGATCAACCATGAAAATGTCAGTCATGTGGACATTAGACAACACAGTTGTAAAAGGATTTTACTGAAAATGTGCTGTTGCATTTTTATTCACTCTTTACTGCATTATACTGTACTGCAGAATTACCGTAAAAACCTCCCTCAAGCTAAATTTTTGCGATTGCCACTGCCAGCAAGCAGTTCCCGAGTGCGGAGCTGTTAATATCATTATGTCTACTCATTAAACCTGTAATGGTAGAAATGCTCATTGTCCTGTCTTTATTCAGGCTATTGCTTCCAGATGATTAAACAGTTTATTGAATTTTTTTTTTTTTAAAGTGTGATTAGCCTCGGTACAGGTACACACGATAAACACATTTATTTTGCCCAAACTTTGACTGAAAATATTTCCGTTTTGAAAGTGCTTCAATAATTTTTGGGGCAATTCAACGAACGGTGAACCACGCTGAATACCTAAGGACTACTAGAAGTTTGATACACCACATTGCAGTCAATATGTATAAAATATTTTTAATTTACTGTGTCACATCATAATGCATTCTGGGACCATCATCTAACAACTTCACTTGATTAGTTTGAAGACAGTGATTGCGACAGAGGACATGGAAAGGGGAAGCGGTCATGGGTGTGTTCAAAACACTAGTGGAACATAGTCCAGCTCATGATAAAAACGTATCATGGTCATGTGATTTAGGAAACATATGGCATATGATGCTATAGCTATAATGTTCAAACTTAACTGTGAGCACATGACTGGTTCATCAGCATTGACTTAGCAAAGAACTACAAGTAATGCAAGACAAAGACAAAATCCAAGATCCAGCACCAGCAACAACACACACACACACACACACACACACACACATACATACACAATCACAGAAACTCTCACTACATTATGAGTAATAACAGCAGCATTGAAGGATGATGTATCAACACTGAAACACTCAACATCACAAAAGCTCACTGGCTAGAAAGGGAAAAAAAAACTAAACCTGACAGGATATAAATTACCTTCTCATTACGATTTCAAATTGCGCTGCGTATTCTTTCTTTTGTGTTTCTTTATGCCATTTCAGGTGACACTTTTCTTTTTTTTCCCGTTAAACAGAGATTAGTTGAAATTGGTCGATGGAGGCTCTTTTCAAAGCAAACTCAGACAGGAGGAGGGATTCTTATTGTCCATTACCTGCTGTTATGTCTTTGAACAGACGAGATGAAAGGGAAAAAAAAGAAACAAAATTGAATATGGCTGAGATGTGGAGGTTTCAGCAGGAGTTCAGCTTGTTATGTTTCTTCCAAGACATGAAACACAGGTGTGATGAAATGGGGTGTGCCATGCACAAACAAACTAAATAACCCTACGAAGGGGTTAAAATTGAGCTCACATAAAATAAAGCATGTGGTTAATGGCGGAGATGACAGACTGTTACTATGTACACAATATCAAGGCTATGTCAACACACACCAAAGACTCTGCGCCCGGTGAAACAACATCATGAAGTTAAGCCTTACAAATTTGCATTTTTACAATTAGAACTTTAGAACAAAGAATGGATTTATAATTTATAACTCTTCACCTTAAAAGTCTGCCTGTCCCTTTGTATTATTCACTAACAATGTGTATGGTCATCCACTGACTTTATAACTGCCTCCAACCTTTTTTCTATCATTTGAAAAGCATTTTTGTTGTTGTTGTTGTTGTTCATAAGAGACTCATTGTGGGGCGCACTGAGGCTTAGTGGTTAGCACGTTCGCCTCACACCTCCAGGGTCCGGGGTTCAATTCCTGCCGGGGCCATGTATGCGAAGTTTGCATGTTCTCCCTGTGCTTCGGGGGTTTCCTCCAGGTACTCCGGTTTCCTCCCCCAGTCTAAAGACATGCATGGTAGGCTGATTGGCGTGTCTAAA
>JAOUWY010000022.1:16990060-17018413 GCA_025728095.1 Prietella phreatophila | reverse complement strand
AATAAAAAAAATTTCTTTCTTTTTTTTTTAATGCAGCTTGTCATGGAACAAAGAAACCAGAAAAATGCAAAGTCCACTGTTCTGAAGCCATAGCTCGGACACCCGAGACTCCTTCCATAAATTTTAGGCTAAATTACAGAAAGCTTCACCGTACACTATTCTATGTTAAATAACAATATGTTTTTTATTAGCCTCAGACATTACCGTTTCATTTTATGAACAGTAACTGGGAATCCAACCTAAACACACACTCACACACAGAGTTTAATGATGTACAGAGATGAGGAACAGGAATGAACAATGTTCAAGAGGAGGTCAGTTGGAGCAGGAATAAGGGGGGAAAAAAGCGTAAGCATAATCCAAACTCAAAGTGATGTCATTACAGTGTGTTGGCACGCCACATAAGCGGAAATGGCATGAATGGCTTTCCTGATGACAATGGAGGAAAAAGGCAATTACAACGTTTACACAACAAAGTGCAAACCCACAGGGCTTTAAAATCTTGTAAAACAAGTGACCGTGACTACTGCAGGAGTAAACAAGGGGTTGTGAATTTCCCTACACCTTCAGGCACTTTTTCCTTTGAAGACTCAGCTAGTGGTCAGGAAGTGAAGAGGGTCACAGGTCATGAATATTAGATAATAGCTTCCCGAATCACCATGCACGACTGCACAAAACTAAATAGTCTAATAGAGTTCAGCCATAAGCATGACCCATTTGTTAATAAGGCTGCTAATAATATTTTTGGTTTGCACATTTAAAACCTTTGTGAAATGCAGAGGAGAAGCTGTGAACAAACCATAAATAAGGCTGAAGGTAGCCCCAGGCTACTCCTGCTCTGGGGACTTCAATTAAATGCAGGATCTCTTTAATGCTGCCTCGCCACAGAGATTTTCAAGTGACCGCGATTAAAGGTTAAAATTATCACCTCAGGCAGCTTCTGAAATAAACATAATGAGCAGCTACCAGTGAACAATAGAAAGCAAACATTCTACTGAAAGCAGGGAAGGTGAGGCGAGGCGATCTTTCTTTACTGAGACCTTCTGTGTATATCAGCACAAATAGCACTGGAGGAAATGAAATTATGCTTGATCACAAAACATGACCCACCGACTAGTTAATTTATACACGAGAGTCGACATTACGCTGCTAATTTTACAGATTGTTTTCAATTAATTGGTCAAGGGATACCTGACTGACTGACTGACTGACTGAATGAATGGTCTGTTTATTGGGGCCACATTGTCCTACTGAATTGACAGATTATTATAAATGAAAGAATCAATGAATGGCTGAATGAATGAATGATAGAAGGAAAGAAGGAAGGATTTGTTTATGAATGTATGCTGCAGTGAGGCAAGGTGAATTTCAGACACATCTGACATACTTGATCCTTCAGTTGAATGAATGAATGAATGAATGAAGAGTATAAGTAAGGTGTGATAAGAGAATAGTTCAGGGGAAACCCTACTGATTTAAAATGGATGTATACATTAATGTATGAGAGGCTGAATGAATGAATGTGTTTTATATGTGTGTGTGTGTGTGTGTCACACACAGCTTTCGGTTTTTTTCTTTTCCCTACTACGCAGAGCGCCACGTACACAACAATACTCTGCAAGCCGTTACACTGAGGCTACATCTACATCCCAAATGGATCCCTACTCCCTATTCATGTGCACTACATCAGGTGCGATATGATATAATGTCTGCTGTAGCCTATGTAGTACATGATTTGCCCAATAAGCCCATTTGTAACTCAGCCCGTTCTTTCTGGACTTTGGTCAGTGTTGCAACTGGTTTCTTGTAGGCGGGTCTAGTAAAAATCTACCCAATTACAGCGTCGCCGTCACAAAACTGACCAATGAAATGACGCCAAAGAGACACACAAAAACATTTGCTACGCATTCTGCAGAGCGCTGCAAGTGTACGGTCGAAACACAAGACAATAACTGACTAGTTGAGCGTATATCTTCTATACACGGGTCATTTCATATACGTTTGAGAAATGTAGGGGTTTGTTTAAGGACTGTGGTCTTACCAGAGAGAGAAATCTTTTCTACTGTACATCCAGTTCCTGTTTCAGTCTACGCAACCTCAGCGGGAATGCTGCAGCCTATCAGCGTCGTTTCCCCGCCCACTTAGTTCTTCAAGCTGCAGTACTCCCATTAAATTAAATAAACAACAACAACAACAACAAAAAATAATAATAATAATAATAATAATGGTAAAAGAGTTACGTGTAAACCAAACAGAACATATTTGTATGGAATATCATAAGCAGGAATATAAATTCATTGCCACTGGATGATGCAGTGTAATTATGAAGCCATGAGGGAAGATCATATTAGCATACCTGCAGCTACATTAATGGCTTTCAGTCACAACCCAATTGTGCCAGAAAGACAGAGAGCAACACTTTATTCCTGTTTCTTTCTTTCACCCGCTTCATCATTTAGTAGTCATTTACATGTAACTTTTCCCCCACAGTTTTTCTCTGCATAATGGCATGCAGGCTTATTGCAGGCTTATTGATAGACTTGGAGCCTATCACAGGGAGCATGGGGCACAATGCGGGGTACACCCTGGACAGGGTACCAATCCGTCGTAAACACACCCATTACACTACAGACATGCCAATCAGCCTAACATGCATGTCCTTGGACTGGGGGAGGAAACCAGAGTACCCGGAGGAAACCCCTGCAGCACAGAGAGAACAGAGCAACTGTGGGAATCAAACCCCCAACTGGCGGTGTGAGGCGAACGTGCTAACCACTAAGCCACCGTGCACCCCTTGCTAAATTGCAGCTAGGTGTGAATGTGTGTGCATGGTGATCTGCCTCTGCCTCACAATCAGCGTTCCTGGGATAGGCTCTGGATCCATAAAGAATCAGTTTAAAATGGTTAGTGAAGCTGAATGAATGAACAAATGAATGAATGGATGAATGAAGGAATGGTAAGATCACCACAGGACAGCAGCAAATGATATTCCCCTAAAAACAATTAACGGCAACTGTGTTTCGTTATATAGTATACAAAGTTCACTGTAGCTAAAGGGTTGTTTAAAAAATGATGTACATGTACAAGGTCTCTGGGTGACCTCTTTCACATGTTCAGATAAATCATGGCACATGTATAAAATTATGACTTGCAACGCAATCTTATCATTTGTTTTGCATAATTAATTTTTTCTCATTTGCATGCAGCATCCAAATGCACTGTCAAACTGATAAATGCAGAGCGCTTAAGGCTCAATACATTCATTTGATAGAGAGAAAAATCATACAGCAGTGCTTTTACACATTAATGCAGTATTTGAATACACTATACCACAGCAATGAAAGATAATTCAAAACAAAATACCTCCCACAAGGCCATAATTACTAAATGAAAAACTGAACTTGTCAAAGAATCCATTATTTAAGTCAAGGGACAAATTAATTCTCATCAGCACTTATGATGTTGCACCATCGTGCCACATTAGTGAAGGGAAAAAAATGTAAACATCTCTTACAAAGAGCATGCTTTCGACTGAGTTTAGTAAATATTCGCAATGGATACAAATTAAGAAGAAAGAACATGTAGGAGAGGAAATATAATGACATTTATTTAGTAAGTAATGCTCACATTTTGGTTCTTGACCTAGGCACCATCAGGCTTTTTGACTGACTGTGCAATATACAGAAGAAACTACACCAGATCCCTACATGCCTTCAAGGGAGATGAACACAACCTATATAAATATATTGTAAGTTCTATGTACAGCAAAAACTAAAAAAGAAGGCCTTGCCATTTCAATACTTTTAGAGGGAACTGTATATAAACATTGCCTGATCTTTTCCCAAGCGTTTGCCTGGTCTAAAAAAACAACAAAACAAACCAAAAATAAATAAATAAATAAATAAATAAATAAACTTATTTTTGCTTTACAACTTAACCTCACCTACATGAGATGTACTGTTGAGTTTTAATTACTACTCGTTTTCTATTTCAAGTTAAAATAGGCACATCACAATTACCCTTTGGCTTGTACAATTTCATGCCACCTACAGTGAATCTGCAGCTCAGACTCAGAAGTAACTGGAACCTGCATTTTGTTTTTCTTAAAATGTATTTTCTCGTGAAATGTTCAACAGACACAATGGAAAGCAGCATCTATTTTCTGTATCCTGTATCCAGTATTCAGTGACAGCATATATACTCATTCACTCACTTTATCTTGGTCAAGGTCAGGGTAATATTGGTATTAAGTTTAACATAAGGTTACACACACTGTTCCCTCTAACTGTGTGGTCAAGCACTTCTGATGATGCTCCTTGCAGAAAAAAATTAAACCGGAAAACTATGTTCATCCACTGAAGTAACAGATGATTGCAGTGCAGTTCAGGCAAGTTCTTTGAGTCTGTTTATTCTAGACTGAACTCATTCATCAGCATGCCGTTTCCTGCTGCTCACTGGATTTTTGTTTGTTTGTTTGTTTGTATCTGAATATCCCAGGAGACCAGCAGATTCTGAAATACTCAAAACAGCCCATCTGGCACCAACAACCATGCCATAGTCCGAATCACATAGATCACATTTACCCCTCCAGTTCTGATGTTTGATGTGAATATTAACTGAAGCTCTTCACTTGTAGCTGACTGATTTTATGCATTGTACCACTGCCGCATAATTTGTTTATTGGATAATAGCATGAAGGAGCTGGTGTACAGGAGTCCCTATTTTGCTATCTGGTGAATGTGTATATAAAATAAATCGAACAGATTATATGCTGCTTTGTTTCCTGTTTAAATTGGGAAGTGCCAGTATGGGAAAAATGCATCGCTGTGGACTTTAATATCCTGATATTTCCACCAACCTTAGTACTGACGTGTTTTTATAGGTCTCTCAGCTGTGTGGGGAATTCAATGCTCCCTCACACTAATGCGAGTTTTGCTCTTATTACCAGCCCAAAGTTATTGGTTTGGGGAGTGATGTACTAACACGTTCAACTGTTTAATATTCTTATCTTTCCTCCACGGCATGCCTTAAGCCTGTAGTGAATTTCTCTGCTCTATCGTTGCGCTACAGGAGGTCCCAAACTGACAAAACCATGTAAGCAGCGATAGCTGTAAAATGAATTTGGGCCTGTGAGATGCATGGATTTATAAACTGCCTTTCCGCTGATAAATGCTTATCTGAGCATAAAATTTGTCCATTTCAATTATTATCAGCTCACTTTGGTTGAAATGAATCGCTCTGAGAGCAACTGTAGCATAAACCAGTCATATAGTTAATTCATTGCATATGAGGCCCACATTTGATCTGTTATCGTACTGGCATTTTAAAACTCTACATTCTAACTAAATCAATTTTTCCACTTGTGGCCCAGCAATGGTAGAATGAACTGTTTGCTTTGCAGGTTCCCTCACAGCCTTCAAGGAATGTCTGAGTAAAGTCTCAGCTCTTCTGAGAGCACATGAACATTGTTGTTGATTGTGTGTGTGTGTGTGTGTGTGTGTGGGGGGGGGGTAAATGCTAGTTCTGTGTGGCAAATGCTAGTTCTGTGTGGCTGTGCTTTTGAGGTAATAAACGGCCCATCTTCCCTGAGGTTATGGCTATTACCCTATTATTGTTATTATTGTCTGTTACTTGTCTGACTTCTTTTTGTGGAGTGTTTTGCACACTGGTACATACTCCAGCCATCAGTCTCAACTTCAATCAGTTCTGTTGCACTTTCTCAGTGGAGGCTCTATACCAACTCCGTTACCTCACTTGTAAGATGGATTGGCTAAAACTATTTGAGATTTTATTAAAGTAAATCATGCAAAATAAAATAATAATTGGTAACACATTACTTTAAGTGATAACTAACATTAGACCACAGCACTGTTGAATGGTTGAATAATATTGGTCAGAAGGTGTTGATTAATTCCTACAAATATAATAAAATACTAAGCATGGCTCTCGCAATAGATCCGGCTGTCATAAACCCACTCATTCTAATAATTTAAGCTTTTCATAAGGAGCTGTTCATTAAACATTTATGGAAGGTGTCTCCAGTCACCAGCGCTTTCTAGTGAAGCTGTTTCTGTTGTGTTCCACCATGGGAAAATCTTCAGAACTATTTCTTTATTTAATTATTTATTCATTTATTTGCGGTTTTTCAGATACAAGAAAACTACTTTTTTGTCCTATTAGCTTCAATAAGACAGAAAATATGCTGCAATAATGAAAGTGATAACAGGAACTAACTTACTTTGTGGACATTCCATTAAATTCCATTCCATTAAATGTAGCTATAAATGGTTCATTAATAAAAAAATTTTTTAAAAATTGTAATTGTAATTGTAAAGAACTCCACTTTGCATCAGGCTCCATCACCCAAACCTGTCATTGATTATTTCCTATACAAGCAAATTCTGTCATGTTTTCTTTCTTTACTTAAGCAATGAATGAATAAATGAATAGTAATCTTCAATTTTAAGGGGTTGCCATATCAAGTAAACAAGTATTGGTTAAGTATTAATTAAGGCTTGATTTACCACTGTGCACAAATATGTCTAAATTATGCTTTAATAATATTTGATTCAATGTATATGTATGCATTTTTGATTAAATAATCCTCCTAAAACCTACCATACATATGTTTACAACATTGTAATGATTTTATTAAAACATGATTAGGTTGCTGATTCATTACATCAGGCATGTAAGATGGTCGGAATTTAATTGATTGAATCATGGTGCCCCAAAGACTCCACTGATTTGCAGGATAGGGAAATTTGATTAAATTATGTTGGTCAAAAACACATGTCAAGCATGATCTGCCTGCTAGTAGGAGTACATGTCTCTAAACTATGCTAGTATATTAGAGTTGTACAATATGCTCCTCTATTTTCTGGAAAGAAAGTTAAGGAAGTGTGATGGTTTTGCTACGGCTGTGTAAGCCTGTTTCTCAGAATGTATTTATCCAGGTGCAGCTGCTGGTGTTCTATCAAGCCCACTGTTTATGCAGGATATTCAGCAAGTCAACACAGATAGTCGTGATGTACACCAGCAACGTGATACTATTAAGAAGGATATCAAATAGATGCTGAGCTTGCAAAGAGCCTGAGTTATTCATGCTTGTAAAGAGTTATCTTCAAGCTAATAATTTTGATTTTAAAACATTAAACATGACCTACTGTATGTCCACTGACAGACTCAGTTCTGCAGGGTCAAGATACTGCAACAACACAGCAGTGTGTCAGACCAAAGAATGTCCTTGACACACTAATGTTTGACTTCTGCCAATGTTGTTGAAGTCTATAAACAGTAGTAACACAAATTAGCACCAATCCTAGGAACCATATCCAGATGCTGTGGTGTGAGTTTCCCACTACCACACATAACTTCATAAAAATAGAACTCATAAAATACAAGTCTATGTCAGGTTTCAGTGGCATTTTGTAAGAGGCTTTAGAAAGAGTCGTCTACTTAGCTTAATAGTTCTGACATGCAAATCACTCCCAATCTGTTTTTGTGCCATTTATATCACTTTTATATCAACTGCACATTCTGCCAACTGTTCGGTTGGCATAGGCAAGTGGGTGAGCATCAGCAGCTGCGTTGCATATGCTCCATCTATAGAAACAAACATGGTCACCCACGCATGAGCTGCGACTGACAGGTATGATTCATCTCGCGCTACCGGAGGGCACAAGAATAATAAGCACAGATAGATCATTTCCTATTGAGGAGCAAAGCATGAAGGCTAGCGGGGGATAGAGGCAAGATCATTGGCCTCCCACAGCAGCGCATGTGACTCCCCACACACGCCAACGCGACGGGGTAAGAGTAAAGCTGCATGATCCCATCACTCCTTTAATTCAAAAAAGTTCTGTGCTGTCTGGCTCGGCCTGAGATGAATCAACACACCAGGCTCATCAGTGTTCTGGGTTTACCGTCGAGAATATTCAACAGAGTCAGTGGGGAGGATTAGTCTAGTGTCAAGAGCATTGTGAATGCCTAAATAGCAGTTCATTTCTTAAATCCAAGGACAGTGGCGTCTCATTTCTGCAGACAGCGCAATGGGGAGAGCCATTTCAGCCATGATGAGGAGTAATGGCTTGAAACAATATTCCCTTGGGGCCTCAAATTGAAATCCGCAACTGTGAGATTGTTTCATCGCTGTTCAATTTGAGATGTCAAAATGACTTTGCAAGGGTCGACCCACTGCAGTTCTGCAGACAGTTCAGAAAGAGAAGCTCTGTTCTTTTGCAGAGATAGAAGCATGCTTCATTTGCACAAACAGCTTCCCAGAGATGACTGGGAGACAGTTCTGTTACAGATTATATACTACAGCCATCACTGCTGTTGAGGTCCAGCATTAGTGTTGAATTCTGTCTGTCCTTTAGCTAATTTGTACTTTCTTCTGGTGATGTGTATTATTTATTAACTATAACCTGAAACACTACAGTAAATAGGAAACATATGTAGTCATGAGAGTGAGAAATGTTGACTTACTAGTTTAAGCAAGTGCCTCAGATCTCTGGGCACAAGGAGGGGGACGCCATGGATGTTGTGCCAACCCATCACAGGGCACAGTCACACACACATTCACGCACCCATTCACACACTACTGACAATTTGGAAATGGCAATCAGCCTACAGCACATGTCTTTGGACTGGTGGAGAAAACCAGAGTACCCGGAGGAAACCCTCAAAACACAGGGAGAACATGCAAACACAGGGCGGAGGTGGGAATCAAACCCTCAACCCCAGAGGAGCGAGGCAAACATGCTAAACACATATTTATTATTATTATTATTATTATTATTATTATTATTATTATTATATTAGACTATTAGATTAGATCTTCAATTTAAACATACAGTACAGCAAATAAAACACTTGTTAGGTCTCCTCCATTTCCCAGCCTGTATTGCGGCCTAAAAACATGTCCACCATGGACTACAATTCCCTGAACACTCACACATTGACAAGTTCACTCTCGCCTTCATTTTAATCATGCACACCTGCATCCGATTCTCAGCACTATCACAGCCACAGTTGAAAAAGGATTTTCATTTGCAAAGTACAGCATATGCTCCATTCGTGTTTGTGACGATACCAAGCCTGTTTATTTCTCTGCTCTTGTTTGTTACTGACCTCTTTTTGCCCAGTGTTTTCTGAGATTGTCCTGCCTTTGATATGCTGTTTGGTGATCGCCGGCCCTTTTGCCTATTTCTTCATTCTGATTTTTGCCTTCGTTTTGTATTTGTCTGCCTGGATCTTAATAAACATCTCTACTTGCATTTGCATGTGTCTGCCTGTTCCTTCACATGACAGCAGCATGTTTATTTTATAGTTATATGTCTTCTGCATTAACAGGTCAGTGCAGAAGTGTAAAATTTAAAATTTTAATTTTCCAAAAACAGTAAATATTACAGAGAAGTGTTTTGTACTTTGTTAAAAAAAAGTAATATATTAGGTAATTTGTTAAGAACATTAAGATATTACTGGTATTACCTGTAGAAACAAAAGCGTGTGAGAAAAGCAAGGTCTGCAGAAGTATTATAGCAGGTTCTCCACAATATTTGGGGGAAAATGTTCCATTTGTCCAAATTCCCTAATTTGTCTAATTGTATAATTGACTGAATACTCCGCTTAATCAGAGTGAATCTACTGTAAATATTTAGAATGTTTTTTTGTGTGAAATTAATTGTTAAATGCATTCTTACTATTACTGTTCAAACTGACTGGAGGAAGCCTGAGACATACTGTGAGTTGAGACTCCAGCAGGCAAGCAGATGAAGTTGACTTTAAGCTCCGGATTATGCAACACATGTTACATTTTGCAGTAAATTACAAAAGAGCACATTTGAAATATGGAAGTCCACCCAAATGAACAGGACCACTGCACACACGCACACACACACACACACACACACACACACACAAGCTGTCAATTGTATCATAAAATCCTGAGCAGTGGACAGTTTCATCAGAAACCTTATAATCTGTGAACGCATCCGGATGCAATGTCGCTACATAGTTATGAAGTCTGTCATCACCTGCGGTCTTGAAGAAATTGTAAATCTACACACACACACCTGCATGTTAGAATGAAGGAAGCAGAGTAGAACTTGGAGCAATAACTACTGCAGGGGTATCTCTCTCTCTCTCTCTCTCTCTCTCTCTCTCGCTCTCTCTCTCGCTCTGTCTCACTCATGGCACAGAAATAAATACACGAATGTCCCAATACATTATCCCTTAAAGTCACATCTATCATCACATGTGAATAATCACCTGGGTTCTTCTCCCACATGTTCAATACGTGGCTTTAATTTTTAGAAGTTTTTTTCATTTTTCAAAGATGTGATCACATTGTTCACATGATGTCACACGTCTGCTTGTGCAACTCACAGGTGCAATCTCATGTGCAATTTTAGTTTTGTTCTGCAAGGCTCTGGCAATGTACTCGGTTGATCTATTTCAAACACTACATGTGAAACATTCCACATTATGTTTACTCACAAGTGAGCATTAATTTGTCAGTTCAAAGTTAATGTTGTTAGTAGACTGCTTATTGTAGACATATTTGTAAGCAAATGAAACAATATTAATGTGCTGCAAATTACTATTCGCATGCATTGGCATAATCAAATTGCTTACCACTCAAAATGGACCCATACCGTCCATAATTTCTGTTATGTAAACGCCTAGAAACATAATTTATTTGTTTACTTTATTCACCAATCATTGTCGAAAAAAGCCGTCAATTATAGTTTAACAGCATTTAATGCACATAGTCAGTCAGGAAGGCAGCATCCATAATGGGCATACTATACATATTAAGACAGTTTAATTAGATGGCAGTTTGTCTACATGCAGACCTCCATTAACAAACCTCGGCTCCAGCGCCATGCTGCAGAAAGCCATGGACACTTCCTGTGGTGGGAAGTTTGGCCAAAGTCCAATTAAACACACTGGAAATGCAACCTGTAGAGAGAGACAGAATGGAGCAGTAGGTTCAGGAGACCTTGTTACATTTGCATTATGTTGCCATGGTTATTGTTTTTATATATTTCCCTTTTTTTTTTTTTAGCTGAGCTAGATGCAAAGCTTGTAAGGATTATCCAGTGAGCTGTTCCTTTATTACTGGCAACATGAAATGACCTGTAATTATTTAATGTTTAAATTTCCAAAATGTAAATATATTTAGAGTCATTATTATAACTTCTAATCCAGAAATCCATCCATCCATCATCTATACCGTTTGTCCTTCCTTCAGGGTCACAGGGAACCTGGAGCCTATCCCAGGGAGCATGGGGCACAAGGCGGGGTACACCCTGGACAGGGTGCCAGTCCCATTTCAGGGCACAATCACACACACACATTCATTCTAATCCAGAGATCACTGCCAAGAGATATTTATTTTTAATCAACTATCTAAAACTTATCAACGAACTAAGGTGAAAAATAGTGCCTACTACAAGTTGAAAAACTTTACATGCAGTAATTTAGCCAATATCAGACCGTTAAGAGACAACAAGTAAATATTGTTACTAGTTAATTCTCAGAGTAATGCACTGTACAGTATAGTGTGATAGTGATATTGTGCAGTTTAAGTCATACCATGTGTATTACAAACATATAATGTCATAACAGCTGGTGTGTGAACAGGACATTCAGATATATCTCAATTTCTTACAAGGCTTTATCAAACAGCGTAAAAATTCACTTTTTTATTTTGATATGATGTATTAGTACAACTCTACCTATGATGGTGCCATGTTCATGGAACTCTGTTAAGTAGCTAAGTTACTGTGTGTTGTTTTTCATTATCTAGCATTTTACACTCACTTTGAAAGAACACCTGCTTTTTCATGCAATTATCTAATCAGCCAGTCATGTGGCAGCAGCCAAGCAATGCATAAAATCATGCAGATACAGGTCAAGACCTTCAGTTATTGTTCACATCAAACATCCAAATGTTGCATGGTTGGTGATATTTCAGAAACTGGTGATCTCCTAGGATTTTCACACAAAACAGTCTATAGAGTTTATACAAAATGGTTTAAAAAACAAAAACAACAACAACAACAACAACAAAAAACATGTGGGCAGAAATGCCCTGTTGTTAGTGATTTCGGTGGTGAATGGGCAGAGTTGGCAGGAAGCCTATGGTAATTTAAATAACCACTCTTTACAACCATGTTGAGGAGAAAAGCAGCAGACCATATCAGGCTCCATTCT
This sequence comes from Prietella phreatophila, assembly GCA_025728095.1. NCBI lineage: Eukaryota > Metazoa > Chordata > Actinopteri > Siluriformes > Ictaluridae > Prietella > Prietella phreatophila. Next base: position 17,006,191 of record JAOUWY010000022.1, on the reverse strand, counting down.
GGTCAGCCAAGAAAGAGACTCTGAAGCTACACTGGGCACAGGGTCACCTAAATTAGAACATTGCGTGGTCTTTTTCTAGTCTTTTAAAACCTATGAAATGCCATTTGATTTTTTTTTTTTCAGATCGAGGGCTTTGTTGAAGATAGCATTGAAAAATAATTTGCTCATAAATTAATATCAGGGTCATAAACAGCAGAAGATGTCATGGGCTTGATAGCTCACAGAGAACAATCTGCACACTCATGTTTACAATGATTACTGTCTTTGACTTACAGTCATCCTCTACACACACACCAACACATGATGTATAATTCTGCAATCACTTTTTGAAATTCTAAAAACAAACAAGAAATCTTTTTTAGTTGTTGCCAAGGTTCACTCGTCTCTGAATAGTTTCGTTATTATTCCAGCATCAGAGATAGCACGATCCAGGCTCAGGGAGTAATTGAGCTGACATTTACAAGTGCACACGTACTATTATTAATTAATATAGAGATTTGAAGAGAAGGACACATACACAACCACTGCATTCATTAAATCTTTTGACAACTAAGAGTTATTATAACATATAAACATCCAAAACTATTCGTGCATTTTATTCCCACTTTGAAATAATAATAAAAAAATGTAGGTAAATATTTCTACCTTTATACCTTTCCATTTTGGTCCCAAATTCAAAACACAGAACTCTGATTTTGGTTTATTTCAGCATGATATAATATGTATGATAGGGTTTGTTATTAAAGAAAACAGTGGCCAGTATGCAGAGCCTCTTTGATAAAATCCATTCGTCCACAAAACATGGATGACATCAAGCATAAAAATGTCCTTGACATCAGAGATGGCAAATTGGCCCTGAGCTGAAAGGATTGGTTCAATCATCCTCTGACCGTATAATTAGTAATTAGGCTGGGATTAAAGTCAACTCATGAAGGAAGAGTGTGGCCAATTTAAATCAGCATATGAAATTTGATTAAATTAATGGGAAAAATTGAAATATTAATGTTCAGATTTGCAGCCAGGTCCCAGGTCACAGGCATCAGTCATGAGCTGTTTGAACTTTTCTTAATTATAGACTCGAAGGGATTCAAGAGGAAAGCCACATTGATCCCTTGACATTTCATTTGACTTTCTTTCTTTCTTTCTGTCTCTCTGTCTCTCTGTCTCTCTCTTTCTGCTCTGTCTCTCACTCTGGCAAAAACTAAATCTTAATCATTTTCATTGGCATGAATTTAATGCTTAACAAATCTGACACCTCACGCCTGATTACCACATTGCCATAAAAGTATGGTATATTACAGTAATATCAATTAAACATCATTAAATATATTTACAGTACCTTTCAACAAATGAAACGAATTGAAAGGAACCCTGTAAAGTTTAATGACTATGATGCAAAACAGAAAACAACAGAATTAACAGAAATACATTGAGTAGCTATTTAGGAGATACCACTGACCTTACATGTAGTATTTATTTGATTTACATTATTTAATTAAATTGTAAGTTAATTCATTAATTTGTCCAAATTTATTAACTGCTTTATCTTTGTCAGTGTTTCGATGAATCCAGAGCCTATGTATAGCCTAAACGACAGGGAATCATACTGGCAGGGCCAATTTAGTGTAGCCAATCCAACTACCGACATGTTTTTGGGCAGTGGGAGGAAATCAGAGAACCCAGAGGAAATTCATACATGGATAACATGCAAAACTCCACACAAACAGTAATCTGACCTCAGGATCGAACTGGGAACGCTAGAGGTGTAAGACCTGCACTACCCTCTGCACCAGATTGCCATTCAATTTTGACTTAAAGATACAGTAGACACTACAGTTTGATTACATATAGCTGACAAAAAAAGACAAACCTAATAAAAAGACAATATTTTTATAATTAAAAGCATTACTGAAAAAGGAAATATTCTATAACTTTTGTTGCTGAATGACACACGTAGTTTGAAGAGTACAATACCGATGATTCTTCACTCATTACTTTGTCACATGATCATTGCCACAAAATCTCCAAAATACTTTTTGGACTCATCTCTTCAGAATCATCCACACTTTGAATAAACAAACAGATTTAGTGATGTCTCACTCCAGTGTTGTGTCTGTGACAAATCTAATCCTTTGTTCTCTGCTTTTTTGCCTGTTTTGATTTTGCTTGCTCATCATTACTGTATCTCATTAGCCATGTCTAGTTTATGTCTATTTGAAAATTCCCTGCCTTTTGTTTTGAGTAATGTCTAGCCCTTTTTTTGTTTGCCTGGTTTGAAATCAATCTTATAATCCTGCACCTGTGTCCAACTGTGTCCAATCATTTCCATGACACTGATAGTCATTTTCATAATACTTCTGTGTTTCTTGACTTTATTATTGTTTTTTGTATCTGTCTATACTGTCTATACTACTATAGAACGTCCGTTTATCTCATGCTTTTTTTCAGGTTATGAATCCTTGCCTGTTATCCAGGTGCTTTGTGTGGCTGGTTCTTCAACTCCTTTTGTAAGTCACTCTGAGAAAGAGCATCTGATATATTTTATAAACATCTTAGACGTTTGAATGACACCTACAAGTGTCCCACCTACAAACCTGTGCAAACTAAAGGTGTCACTCTTTATTAGAGAAGAGAATAATTTAAAAATTCTAGACAAGATTGGAAGTCTGAAATATGACCTTGAGCTCAACATACAAGTTGATACATTACAAACAAATGTTAGTATATTCAAACTTAGAAATATAAGCATATTTCATTCATTCTAAGGAGAATGCAGAAAGAGCTACTGAATATGAGAGACATGAGTTCTGCCACATATTCAGGTTGGAAAGCTAAAATCTGATTTTCACCTTGAGTTAAAAAATACAGCCCAATACATCAATTCAATCCAATTCAATTTTATTTGTAGAGTACTTTTTACAATAGACATTGTCTCAAAGCAACTTTACAGAAATATCAACATGGTATACAGATATTAAAGGTGCGAATTTATCCCAACTGAGCAAGCCACTGAGTTGCGACGATGGCAAGGAAAAACTCCCTATGATGTTAAGAGGAAGAAACCTTGAGTGGAACCAGACTCAGAAGAGAACCCATTCTCATCTGGGTAACAACAGATAGTGTGAAAAAGTTCATTATGGATTTATATGAAGTCTGTTTGGGCTTCAAAGCAGCCGTAGTCCCAGCAATCTGGAATTGGAGTAGATGAGAGCTGCATACAGAGGTTGGACATCCAAAATGGATCAGGCAGGTCCGCAGAGCAGAGAGGATCAGGATCTCTAGTGTCTCCATAAAATCATGTGTGGAAATCACAGATACAAATATGGCACACTTATATAGCACTTTACACTGTGTCTCATTCACCCTTTCTCACAGCAATGGTAGCAGCGCTGCCATGCAAGGCGCTAACTTGCCATCGGGAGCAACTTGGGGTTCAGTGTATTGCCCAAAGACACTTCGGCACATGGAGTCATCCAGGCCGGGAATCAAACCGCCAACCCTATGATTGATTACTGGACAACCAGCTCTACCATCTGCGCCACATCCACCCCATATATAATTGTGTATACAGTATAATTACAAACATAAGCCTATTTCAGGAAGGAGAACCACATATTCAGCTTCATCTGAAATTCGATTTAAAAAGTTGGAATGGCAAAACAAGTACACTGAAAATAAGTCCGGTTTACTTCAGCTTCCTGGACGCATTTCCTGTGCTTTTGTTAGAACAGTTTTTTTGTAAAGGAGCTTTACAATCAACAGTCATTACAGCTTGCCAATGATGCATAATAAGAGAGGGAAAGCTTGAGGCATTGCTAGTTATGAGGTTCTGACATTTGACTGGTCGTGTACATTTTGATTCTTAATACTTTCAACACATTTTCTACTTCTTTCTTGCGTATCTGTTTCTAGAGAAATTAAAAAAAAAATAATTATTATTATTTTACACATGCAAGTTTTACTCCTAGGACTAACTTCTACTCTTCACTAAGAGTTGCTCTGACAACTTTTATAACACATTTCTACAACTATTTTGTTAACAGTAGAATTTTAGAATTAGAAGTCTAAAATGAGCCCTGTGAAAGCACTTAATTTTTACGAGCGCTATAGCAATTCTCTAAAGCTTTAGGAGCCTAAAATGAGCCCAATGAGAGCATTATATCCTAAGACCCTTTTTGAGACAATGTCTTCTACATATTGAGATTGTAGTTATACAGGCTGAAATTTTAACCTTGGTCCTCAACAATGAGCTTGAATTTAGCGCATTCACATAAATGACCAGAGGCTATTTAGCTGAGACTGATTCTGAATGTGTATAAAGGAGCGAAGCACTGAGACTCTTTGATTCAATCAGTAGGGAACCTTGCAAGTGTACAATCAACCTTTCAATGACTATTTCACACTTATATCAAGCTTCTGTCAAACACTGGCTCAGGGCTCAAGTTGAAAGTTTCAGTTCCTGTCAAATGTGCAATTGGATTAATTCTTAACTTTATGACTATCATTAACATATGCAGCCTGAATTGAATTAATATGTGGCTTTAATATGTGGAAGTCTTCAAAGCCTATGTGACAACTATAAATTTTCAAAATTGCTGAGAGAGATACTGGGATATTAAAATAACAGTTTTATTTCATTAAGGCAATGAAATAAAACCTTGACTGTACCTTACCTTTTTACCATAAAGAATTCAGAGAACAAGAAGTGTGAAACATTTTGAAATACTCCACTTCAAACTTCGAAGCTTATTTTTCCACACTTGTTAATATTTTATTAATCATGAAGTTTAATTTTGGACCTAAAATACAGTAACTTCTCAGAAATCGTAATAGTATTCTAACAGCTAAAATTCAGCATTCTTATGCTGGTATACAGTCAGAGGTGAGTAGTAATGTGCTACATTTACTTCATTACATTTACTTGAGCAACTTTTTGTAAAAAAAACAAAACAAATACATTTAAGAATGGGTTTAAATGGCCATTTGTTTACTCTTACTTAAGTTCTTTTTTTAATTACAGTAATGTACTTTAAATTTGCTACATTCTCTCTCTACACACACTTTCTCTTCTTTTCTGTTCCATAGTCTGTTATTTTGTTCTCTGTTGTCTTGTTTAAATGCAGATGCTGACAAGTTTGTGTTGTTAACATGTTGTTAAAATAAAGACAGTCAACTGTTGTGAAAATGTTTGGTTTTTGAGGTGTGTGTCAGATTTTGTGTTGAGAATGACAGGTTCTGTGTTATTTCTCCCATCACAGGACTGTGATCTGTTGCTTCATCTTGAACCTCAGTTTTATACTGTATAAACAGAACAGACAGACTTTCAAGGAGTTGTTCTGTTCTCACACAGAACAACCTCCTGGACACCAAGCAGTCTGGCTTCAAGAGCAATCACTTGACAGAGACTGCTCTGCTTTCCGTCACTGAAGCCATATGACTAGCAAGAGCAACCTCTAGATCATCTGTCCTCATCCTACTCGACCTTTCTGCTGCTTTCGACACAGTAAACCATCAGATCCTCCTGTCAACTCTCTCCAGACTGGGCATCACCAGAACGGTGGAATCCTATCTCTCAGACAGATCCTTCAAGGTATCATGGAGGGGAGGTATTTCTGAAACTCAGTAACTCACAACTGGCATTCCTCAGGGGTCACTTCTGGGTTCACTGATCTTTTCTATCTACACTTCATCTCTAGGGCAGGTGATTGAGCCTCATGGCTTCTCCTATCATTGCTATGCTGATGACACCCAGCTCTATTTGTCCTTCCAGCCTGATGATCCATCCATCTCTGCACGTATCTTGGCTTGCCTGTCGGACATCTCATTCTGGATAAAGGAACACCATCTTAAGCTTAACCTAGGAAAATCTGAGCTTCTTGTCATCCCAGCCTGTCCCTCACTCAACCACAGCCAGGAACCTTGGGGTGATTCTCGAAGACAGCTTGACCTTTACAGACCACATCTCAACAACTGCACAGTCCTCTATGTTCATCCCATACAACATCACGAAAATCAGAACAGGCTACACAGATAAACGTACTGATTGGTGATCATTGATTGGTCAGTGGGAAACAGTGTTGATCAGTGATTGGTTATTGGGAAACACTGGTGATATGTGATTAGTCAGTGGGAAATGGTGATCAGAGAGTGGTCATTGGGAAACAGATGCCTACTGATTGGTCATTATCTAGCCATATCAAGTGCAAGATAGTCTCTAACAACTGCCCAAAAGTCGCTAGATTTGTTGCTAGGTCTTTTCTGCTAAAGGGGTCTATAGAGTCACCAAGTTGCCAATACTTCATGTATGGCTGCCACAGTTTGATGCTGTTAATGGAATTGGTAATGTATTCCATGTGTGAAACATCATAAACGAAAGCTACTTAATCACACTGATTGTAGTATAGATGGAAAAGATTTCTTCCACAAATTTATGCTAATTTGTAAAAGTTCACATGATCCATTTCATCCAAAAATAATGAATGGTAAAGTTTAGTAGCTTGATTAGCACTTGATTAGCACTTTTTATTACGATTTATACATAGGAAATCCAACAAATTCACTCTCAATCCCGAAGAGTTTGATGTGTGATCGGGTTGATATTTCAGCTAGAGTCTCGGCACATGTGTTTGAGTAGTCTGAGTATCGAGTGTATGTATGCTCTCTGGCACAGAACAACTACAGAGTCTGCATTTAGATGATTTCTTTCCCCTGTACTTTTTAGTTTATCCATAGTGTGTATCAGACTAACAATTTACTCAGTCCAAAAACAACAGGTTCACAGCATTCCTGCAAAGTTTCACACTGTGTCTGCAATGGGTTCATTATATTCCAGGACTGAAGTGTTCTTAAAAGTTGTTTGTGACAGCTTGGAGTGTAAGCTTAAAACAACACATTTCAGCTTACTTAAAATAAAACAAAAACCATGTACACACACTGTAGAGTCCATATATCTGCCCTTTATAAAGATATGGTAAAAAATTGCCTCAGGTGTTGATTAGGATTTTATTATGAGCCCACAGCACTGTTGAATTCTTAATTCTGACTGGTCAGAACGTGTTGATTAATTTTCTATGAACACATGGCAATGACAATAGTGCCGGCTGAAATTCTAATCACAGGGTTATATTAATGTTCTCATTCTGATATGTTATCATTTCTGTAGTAACAGTTATTGCCAAAAGTATGTGGACACCTGTCCATCACACCCATGTGTGGTTCTTCCGCAAACTGTTGTCACAAAGTTAGAAGCTCATAACTGTGTACGATACCATTCTATGCTGTAGCATTACAATTTCCCTTCAGAGAGGCTAGTGAGAGGGGGACTGCTATAATGTAAGTGATAACAGGAACTAACTAATTCAGTCGTTTCACAGCACTAAATGTAACTATAAAAAGATGAAAATTATTACATGTTGCTCTTTAAAAAAAAAAAGGTATTTGTTGGCAGATGGTATTATTGTACCAGAGGAATAAAGCACTTAAGCCACACCAGCATGTCCAGTTGTGTTGTATTCCTTCCAGAATATATTTTGTTAAAAACCAAAGATTAAAAAAAAAATAGCATAAATTTTAGTAAATAGTGTAAGAATGGTGTATTCACATTTATATGTGAATATACCATTCTTACACTATTTACTAAAATTCTTGAATCCATATATTTCATTAATATTTACACAGATTAATGTGTCAAATATTGTATGTTGAGATCTTACTAGTGGAAAAAACAAAAGGCCATCACTTCAGAAGGTTAGCTTCTCCTTTTCTAGATAGAAATAGAGTACTTTCTAATAACTTGTATACCTACTCTTTCCCTTTATAACTGCCTCCAACCTCATTTGTATCTCTTTCTGACAGTCTATATAAACCTTTCTGTAGCTGTTATAACCCTGATAGATATTCTTCAGATCAGATCTAGGGACAAAGGAGGTCATAGCAAAACGTCTTTTGTTGATTGGCTGACGTTTTGGATTGTTTGTTTTATTGCAGGATAAGTCTACTTTTATCTTAAACATTTTAGACTCGTACGAGGACTTCATATTCTTCTTCTATGGACTTCATATTCTTCTTCTAGTTTTATTTTACTATTATTATTATTATTATTATTATTTTGCTGCACTGAAGCAAAGCAAAACTGTAGGACATACAAACAGCAAATTTCCTCAGATGCTGCAGAATGCCCCCCACCAACATGAAACTACTTAATATGGACGCCACATGTCAGTCAACTCTAAGGAGGTGGAAACTAATTTAATTAAACAGATGCAACTCATGATTGCGTGCATGGATTTACAGAAAAATAACTTGAAAGGAATGCACAGGACAAGTTTCAGAGGTCATATTACAGACTTTCTTGATTGCTAAGACACATTTAACTGGGACACATTTGTTCATCGTCATCAACATCATCATCATCATCATCATCATCTTCTTCTTAGAACAGCACATGTCTTTTCTTACAAATGTTTTAACACTTTTTTGTTGGTGTCAAACATTTTGAATGTTTTTAAAATATTTTGAATCCTTTTTAGAAACAGTTAACATGCATCTCCTCCAAAACCCAAACTCTCTGTTGGATTAATTGTGTCAAACAAAACGAAAGCCTTTTTTGACAGTTAATAGAAATAATTAATAAATAATTATGATACATGATTACATAATTATGATTCTCCAATACACCTGTGTGAAACTCCTTTGCACAATTATTCAATCAGCAATCAGTTCTTATCCATATATAAATGATGCCACCTCTGGGATGCTATTTGCAAGCATGGATCAAGGAGCCCAAAGGCATGTATTTGTGAAGCGAGACCATGGCAAAGAGCCACCAATATCACCATGTGTTCTGCCATCTCCAATGATGGTGTCCTTTGCCAGATATCAATTCTGGGCCCATACAGTACAGAGCACCTCATCATATTTCTGCATGCGCTCAATGAAAGACTAGTTCCACCTAAAGAGAGAGGGCTGTTGAGGCATGACATGACTCTGTACATTATCATTAGGGACAATGTTGCCTTCCACCACTCTTGCCCTCTGAATGAATGGATTGAAGCACACTGCAGTATGATGATGCAATTCCTCCCTGCATACTCTCCTTTTCTGAACCTGGTTGAGGACTTCTTTTCTGCTCGGAGATGGAAGGTGTATGATAGCCTACCATATGACCAGATATTTGCCTCCTGGAGGCAATGAATGCTGGTTGCTGGGCAATAGGTGGAGAGGACTGCAAGGAATGTATATGCCATGCAGTGAGTTTTTTCCCTTGGTGTATTGCAAGGGAAAACACTAAATGTGAGGTATATAAGAACATTTGGCCTAATCAGCAGGAATGAATGGTCTATTTCTGATTTTGGGTGAAATTCTTTCTTATTTCTTTGGTTACCTAATACCATAAACAATATAATACAAAAACTGCACCATAATTTGTCTTAGGTCTTGCATGCAAACAACAGTTCATAGGTACAGTATGGAAAGATCTGCACAGCAGAATAACATGAATGAAAAATTATTTTTTTTATTTTTTTATTTAACAGTATTTCAACATTTTATACTTAAAAGTGCAGAGTGCAGTAGGGTTAGGTAAAATCACCTTAGGAGAAAGGAATACTGTTCCTGCTGTTACAGTATATGCTCTGTTATATGCTTGCTTACTTTTTTAGGCACACACTATGATTATGTCAGATTCAACAAATGGCACAGGCATACAACACAAATGATGATTGAACAGATTCACACTGATAGCTGTATGTTGTATGTTGTTGTCCTTTGTATAATGATTGATTGAATTAACACAATCATTTGAGCACAATTTAATGGAATAAATTGCTTTTGATGCAGGTTTTATGAGGCCAGTGACTTTCAGTTTAAACCTGTGTGTGTGAACTGTTTTGAAAAAGGAACTTCTGACTGGACAAATGTATTCAAGCAAATGAGAAAAACTGTAAGCAAAACTAGGGGCGTTGTCCTATTCAGGGGATGGAGGTAAGTTCTGATAAATGTTTCTCAGAATTCAGAAGTCTGATCAAGCTGAAATTTGGTATGCTGCATCTATGTGCTAATCTTTAGATGAATTTTCAGCAGTCATTTGACTGGGTTAGCATTGAGCTAATCATCAGGAATCTTGCAAGATTTATTAATCTATTTGTCTGTTTATTGTTCTTTATAAGTTGGCAAGAACTAAGCAATTTATGCTGCTAATTGTGGCTGCAAACTAAATGTGTTGTTGCTGCTGCTGCTGCTTAAATGACTAAGATATACTGATGGTGAAAATAATACAAATATAAGTTATTGGTAAATAACTTTTTTATGTAAAACAGACTTGATAATAGATCATTGGATCCTATTGTATATGCCATGTTACAAGGCTGTGTAGATAATTATTACAAGGTTGTATGAGTAAAAATTGAGCATTAATGTGTTCGCTGGCTATACAAGAGGCTGTGAAGAATCAAAAACGTGTTTGTGTGTGTGTTAATTAATGAGCAACAGTATGTGTAGAAACTTGAAAAAAAAAGGTCTATGTTTATTCAAGTGCATGCTTCCAGGGAGACAAACACAATAAAAAATTAATATAAGAACTGCCTTTATGAAATATTAAAGTCAAAGCACACGAATGAAAAAATAGAGGGATTTTGGCAGTGATCAGGTCTGCCCCAGTGTATAAGTTTTAAAAGGTGATGGGAAGCTACATGGAGTTTTTTTCTCTGAGTCATTACATAGCACTGAAAATTTCTGGTGCTCGCAATTTCTGGTGCTGGATTGAGAATAAATATTTCATTCCTCTCAAAGGTTCTCCTACTGCACAGAGAACAATATTTTTTTTCTTTACTTGTTGCCTGCTATGCCACAAATGAACAATATGCATATTCAATTTTTATCTTGTCGTGCAGGCTTTCTTTACAAGTGCAAGGCTGGCAGTGTGATCCTTACTGGTGGCTGAGGGAACAAGAAAAATTATCCAAATTGGTTTGTATTAGAATGCAAGTAGCTGAGCAACTTGTTCTTTTCATGTTTTATGGACTAGAAATAAACCCTGAAAAACAGTTTCCTTTCAGTTGGCAAAAAATAAATAAAAAAATTCTACATTCAGAAAAATTTCAACCTCATCAGGCAATATAGAGCTGTTATCATGGCAAAGGGGATTTAGCACAAAGTATTAACTTTTGACTATTGGGTACCAATAATTGTTGCATACTTATATTTCACAAATATATTTTTGATAAACCTGTGTTGTGTTTGCAATTGTTAGATATCCATGAGAGCAGAGCATTTTTGTGAATTTTTTGAACAAAAGATTAAGAGATAGCAGTTAGACATTTAGCTTTTGGAATAAACATGTTGATTAATATGAATATCTGGTGCTGCTCAATGTACTTTCTGCATTCATTCTTTCATTCATTCTTAGTCACTCGCTGGTCAGGGTTAAAATGGATTAATTTAGGCTAATAGTTTGTTCATATCGAAATAACTGAGTTTGTTAGAAAATATTGAGGTCGGTACCAAAATTATAATAACTACATGAACAGGATAAAAAAATATTCCTGTGCACATCTATGTCTGAAACCAGTTATGAACTCAAGTGAGGTAACTGAGTTTGAGGGATTGTTAGAGACAGAATTCACAGATCATGCTGACTGCCATTTCTACCTCTGAGTTTTCCATTTTTTTTCCAGTGTTTCTGGATTTTTTATTTTTTTTAAAAAGGTCATGCTCACTCTGGGCTTAGATCTGAATACAGATACAGATATTTGGAGCACTAAACATATATACATACAGTACAGATATTGGAATTGCATTGCACCCCTTATAGAGACACACTGATAATCAGCACTATTATGGTGAACATGAGGAAGTGAAAGTATTGTTTTGCAGAAATTAAAATGGAGAATCATGCTACTACTAATGTACAGTAAACAAAGAGCGAAGTGAAGTACCTTATATCAACAAGAAATTGTATGTATGATTAAGATATGCATTGCTATCTTCCGTGCTGTTTGATCATATTTTATATATCCTTCCTATCACTGTTAATGAATTGTATTATGTTTTGTATCTTTTATAGGATAGGTGCTGACAGAGCAGTATGCCCATTAAGTTCATTTTCTGCAAAACCACAACCATCAGCAGAGGCTTTTCAAGCATTGTAGACAGCAGAATATTTGCAGTGAACTCTGGCCTAAACCTGTCACAGTCCCTCTGGAGCGGTTGATGGGGTCTCGCCACAGATCAAAAGAAGCTAAAGTGTGTGAGATGGAGAGGAATGAGATAGACAGGAGCCGATGATCAGAATGAGAGAAGGGCAAGATTTCTAACTGATATGTACTGAAGTGTCTTTATGGACACCATACAGTTAACCTTTGAAAACAATGAGGTCTGAAGCAAAAAAAAAAAAAAAAAAAAAAATAAAAAAAAAAATTAAGGTAAAAATATAAAAATTTCGATTTTTAGATTTGTATGGAATAAGTGATATGAATAAAAGAAGTAATTGTTCACATTAATAAAAGATTAGAATCTAATAAGATCATTTGAACATTTAACTGCATACTATATGTATTTACTTATTGTTATGTTTTATGTTTCTAAATTTATATTATTTGTGTTGATTTTCATTGTTGCTACAGGACTAATTTGCTACAGGGCTATTTTGTTTTCTAAATGTAGAAGCTTTCAGTAAGTTTTTGTTTGTTTGTTTGTTTGTTTTTCTCTTCTTCTTCTGCTGGATCTAATGAGTATCTGATACGTGTTTCTAGTGCATCAGAAACAGAAGTCCACACCAGTGTTGGGTAAGTTACTCATAAAAAAGGAATCCACTACAGATTACTAATTACTACTTTAAAATTGTAATTTGATTACATTGCTGGTTACTGCATGTAAAAAGTAATCGGATGACTAATTACTTTACTTTCACGTTACTTTCAAAAGCTACAAAAATTCTCTACAAAGTGAAACCCGTACTGTAGTCATTTCAGTAATTTTAGTGCATCAGTGTGTGACATGATCAGAAAAAGTTGGATTTAACATAAAACATGCCTCGGGGGTTTTCATTGTTTGTATGACTAGCAGACCGATAAAATATAACCCTTTTCTGGACAATGGACAATAAACTTTCAGAAGGAGAAACTTCTGATGAAACATTTGACTATGCTTTTAATCTTGTGCCTACTGTATTTGAATCTACTTGTTTATTTATTTTACTAGAAAATTCTGAAAGTTTATATAAGAGCATTGGCTATACAACCACTGATATTGGCATGCTCACTGAGCAACCTATGAAACTGAAAAATATAAATTGACAGATAGAGAGAAAGAGAGAGAGAGAGAGAGAGAGATGACCAGTTCAGCGCACTGGATTGGCTCACTGCCATTTTAGCTAGAAGAATGAACTTGTTGAGGTCAACGGAGCTGAAAACCTGAGAGTGTAAGGAGATGAGGTTTTCTTTTTCTTCTCCTTCTATCTTCGCTCAGCTGCTTTGTATCTTGACTTTTGTGTGAAATAGGGAACTGATTAGCTCTGTAATAAATTAATTCACTAGGCTTGCTAGTGTATTATAGTGTGTTTATTGATTTCGCAGTTTCTTTTATGCCTCATGTTCTGTATGGGTCAAAATGCCTCGTATAAAATGGATTGTCATTAACAAAATTGGAACAAAACTCAAGATAATTGTTTCAACATGGAACTTTATGTGCGTCTTGCTCACTTTATCTAATGAGCATGAAAAATGCTTTGAAAAAAAATCCTGTTGTTTGTAAATTAGTATACTACTAATGTCTTGGATAAAGATGTATTGGAAGCTGTTAATTATTTTTTTATGTCCTGGTTATTTCCTTACTAAGTAGTGAACAGGACATGGGGTGAAGAATGAGTCAGACAACAGTGCTGACAGTGACACAGTGCCAGGATCCCAGCAGAGTCACGTGTTCATGCAGAGATGTTTAGTCATTGCCATCAAGAGCTGCAGAAAGCCAGACACCTGCTCCTCCCTTCTTCCCTCTCCAGGAGACATCTGCTCTCTCTATCACACCGGAGCATCTGCTAAGTTCCAGAAAGTTCTGCAGAGAGAAGCAGATCTTCATTTCCAGAGAGTAGCTTGAATTCTGTCCATGGATGTATGGACAATGTGACAAAACATTGTGCCCTTCAGGAAAATGTTGAACAATGACTAAACGGGGAATTGAAACTCATTTATAAATATTAAGTTTAATATCTAGTGAAAGTTGAAATAGTTGAAATTTTTTTAAACAAATTTATACATGTTGTTGATATGTTGTTCTCTACTGAACAATGCATGTACCCCAAACAAACCCCTGAAATCACATTAGAAAAAAAAAAAAGAATAATAAAATGTTTTTGCAATTTCTTTTTCATAGTGGGTATTTTAAATTCTTCCTGAGATTAAGCTGAAATGCTCTCTGGCAGTCTCAAAAACATAATAATAAAGAATCATTTTTAAATATGTCTAATTTTCATGTATGTATAAAAAAACAAAAAAACATCTCTGCACTACATTATAGCTATATATATATATTTTTCATCTAAGCAGGTGACTGGGACGAGGTTTTAAACCTATTCCTCTATCAACACAACATGGTAGGTAGATGTTCATTTTAAAATGATACTTTTTCAAAGCTAGAAAATGTGAAGAAAAAAAAAAACATACAAAAACATAAACGTGTTCCTTTTCAATGGGAACTCCACACTGCGTAGCTTTATTATAGTGTTGAGCTAATGTAATATCCCATTCTCATCTTAGGGAACATGGTTACATGTGTAACCCAGATGATCTTCAAAGGGAAATCTGCATGTCACTCCACAATGCTATAACAAAGCTACGCAACGTGGAGTTCAATTTGAAAGGGAACAGCGTTACATGTGTAACCCAGACATTTTCATGACTGCAAATTTTCTACTATGGATACATCTGGAGATAAATATTCATATTCAAAAATATTAATATCCAAAAATGTTAACCTGAAGCATTTTTAATATTGACATATTTGTTTCAGCAGTGAAAGCCAGATGTTAATCCAGGTTCTCTGTAAACCACTGTCCATTGTACAATGACCAATTCAAAGAAAAAGAGCAGAAAATATGCCAAAGAGCTAAGCACAAAGATTGCATGAATATGTGCAGAGGATCAGAAATGACCCAGTGCCGGGAAATGCAATATTGTAAACAGATTAAAGGAAAAAAATATATAAGGAAGTAAACAACGGTCTGAAAGGAAGCAAGTTTAATGAAATTGAGAATTTTTTTTATTTATATGTTTGCTATGTTAGTTGTGACTAGAATGATGTATATATTATTTTGTTAGTGTGTGAATACAAATGTAGAGATCCTTAATATTTGACATTTAACAAACTAAAATTAGAATTGGTTTAGATTTAATTTCATATAAGCTATATAAATTTATAAATTATTATGCAATTATTTAGCAGCTAAAATATGTTCTCTAGTATTTATTTTCTTCTACCAACCTTGAATTTGCACTACTTGTGTAGAATGATGCATATCTGCTTAAAATGTCACATTAAATCACACAACAGTGCAGGAGCAGTGCCTCTATTAAATTATTCGGTTATGAAAAACTTTAAGGCTCATTAAGACTATTGCTCATAGCTTTCGGTAGTTTATCATAACAATGTGGAAATATGATTTTCTCTTACTTTCTCTTTATTTTCTTTAAAATGACAGTACCCTGGTTTAAAAATAACATATTTCAAGGGATATGCAGCATCTGGATTTTTTTTACTTCTGTGCTGGTACAACAGTAACAGTATCCGATCATTCTACACTGTTATAATGCTGTATCGTCAGCCAGTTCTGCAAAATGTCTGGGTCACACGGACATCTGATATGCAAATTTTATTGCACTACACAAACAGATAAACTGGTGCATGGCTGTTCCAGAGCTGTTAGAATGACCATGCAGCTGGCAAAATTTCTGCAAATAATTAGCTTAATGTATGATGTAGAGTATTTTAGTAGACAAAGACATTATAGGGATTTAATTTAGGGGCTGTTCGTATCGGGTGAGATGTATTCCAAAAAGTAAATTTAACCAGAGAGAGAGAGAGAGAGAGAGAGAGAGAGAGAGAGAGAGAGAGAGAGAGAGAGAGAGAGAGAGAGAGAGA
>JAOUWY010000022.1:16914507-16932331 GCA_025728095.1 Prietella phreatophila | reverse complement strand
TGTGTGTGTGTGTGTGTGTGTGTGTGTGTGTGTGTGTGTGTGTGTGTGTGTGTGTGTGTGTGTGTGTGTACATGCATTATGCACATCCTCACAGCTCCATGGTGTATTTCTGACCTGGATGAAATGATTTCTGAAGAATGAGTGAATTGTGTTTTTGTTTGAATTTATTCTCAATTCCCTAGGAACATGGGTAAAAATAAGAAGAACACTAACAGCTAACACTTTCTGTGAAGGTCATATTTATAATGAACGTATCACATTATAAGTCATTCATAATTAATTTTACTCATTTACTCATTCATTCAACTTTAGTAATCACTCTATCCTGGACAGGGTCATGATGAGTCTACGCATGAGGTGGGAGAATTAATTCCAGATGGAATTGCAGGGCATCATCCATACACACTCACTCATACCAAGTGGCAATTTAGTGTAGCAAATCCACCTACATGGATGTTCTTGTACAGTGAAGAGGAAACCAGTGGTCTTGCAGGAAACCCAGATGAACATGGAAAGAACATTTACACAGACAGTAATGGTTCCTGGAGCTGTGAGGTCGCAGGGAGCCTGGAACCTATCCCAGGGGATTCGGGGCACAAGGCGGGGGACATCCTGGACAGTTTGCCAACCCATTGGAAAACTCAATTGCACACAAATCCACACCCATTCACACACTATAGACAATTTAGAGACACCAATCAGCCTACAATACATGTTTTTGGACTGGGGAAAGAAACTGGAGTACCCAGAGGAAACTCCTAAAACATGGGGAGAACATGCAAGCTTCATGCACACAGGGCAGAGGTGGGACTCGAACCCCCAACCCAATGGGGATGAGCGAGTATGTGCTAACCACTAAGCCACCATGCCCCCCTGACTCATTTATGTGTTCCTTAAAATAGTGTTTAACATGTCTTGTTGATATTACAAAGACTGGTAAGACTGGTATGTGTACTTTTGGTAAAGGGAAATTTAATAATCCCTGTCACATAACCTTGATTTCTAATTTGCACATCCTGCCATCTGGCATGTTGGTTTATGTGCTATTTCCATAGTAACACTTTATATTGCTGATAGATGGTGTGACAGCAAGACATAATGAGTAAAGAGTAAAGTGACATTCATTCACTCCTAAATAGTTAAATGATCACGAGGGTGAAAGGTGCTGAACTTGTACACCTTAGTGTGTGTGTGTGTACCGGGATATTTAGGCCAGAGAAATTAATGTAGATTAGTCCTGACTGCTGCCCTTTATCACCACAGCTTTATCAAGCTTTCTTTTAGTCCCCAGACTCATTGTCTGTCAAATCAGCTTTAAATATGAATGTTATTATCCTTATCCTCCTACCAGTGACAAGATGCATCTGAAGCACCACAGTCACACAAACACAACATCTCACAGGCATCATCTGCTTCGAGCTCTAATAGCACACTAGCATTAATACCACACTATTTATGTTAATGGATCACATATGTGTGACAAATGAAGTCCTGGCTAAGGCCAACTGGAGATAAGAGCTTCTTTTATTCTCTACGGGTGTGATATATTAGAAGTCAGTAGCATTCGTAATGTTGCTCTGGATATTTTAAAATATGCATAAACCATTATGAAGAATTCATCATCGTTTTCCTTCCTTCCATTATGGACTATTAGGACTAGTGTAATATTGACCAATAAATTGTTTTTGACATGAATATGGATTTTTTTTACATCAGCTTTTACCAGAGGTAAATGCTTACTTGTGCATTTGTAGTTAAATACACACATATTCTGTTTGGAAAGTAGCTTAATTTTTGGTTTATTTTTCATTAATCTATTATCTATGAAAAACATTAAATATATTACATTGGACATTACATTTAACATATGAATTAAAATTAAAAGTCAAATTTCTCTAGAATTTGGGAACCTTTCATTAATACTTTTTATTTATACAGTATCACTAAGGATTTACTTGCTCATGAATTTGTACTAACAACAAAATTGCTGATGTATTTCAAGAATGTCAAGCTTGAAATAAGTACAATTGGCTAATTTCTAAAAGTAATAATAATAATAATAATAATAATAATAATAATAATAATAATAATAATAATAATAATAAAGATAACTTCTACTATATTCAATGTATTTCCACTTGCTACGGTGTATTTTTTTTTTCTTTTTTTTTTTTTTTTTGCACAGTATAAACAAATTCCCTAAACAAACAGGCATGTTTACAGTATACAGTATTCTGATTGGAACACTAGTTAAGATTTGGATAACAGAAAACAGATTCAGGTGAATAACATAAGACATTTAGGACATTTATCATATCCATTGTTCTCTGAAAATTTTGTGTGCTGAAGAACATTTTTTAAAATGATAGATACAGTGAGAGAAACAGTGAGAGAAAAAGATGTAAAAACAATAGTGTGTTGTGTTGAATAGATTCCAGAGGAGACATAAAATTATTCACACGCTGGTTGGATCATCGTAGAAATACAATTACACTGTGTTTTATTGGCCGATTGTCTTGGTATTTGACTTGGCTTTTGCTCATAAAACCATAATAACTAATGCTGAGGTCAAAGCCTGCGAGTAATTTTAAACGCACTGGCCTCTGTTGACTACATGAAGGCGTTTTTCAGTATATTCTTATATTACAAGCATATGGATGCAAAGAAGATAGATATCTTAGCCTTGTTTAAGCTGAAAAGCAATTTGCCTACCGAAAGTCTTTCATGAAGCTCAAAAACTCCCAGTGTCTATATTTCAAGCATGCAGATTCAACATGATTATGCATGCCATATGCTGTCATTGATGTAAAACAGAGTATGAGTGCATGCCAATTCACATAAAAGATGATTTTCTTTCCACGGGTCCTTATAATGTTCATGCGATCTTTAAAGCCCTTTCCTAAGGCACAGCCCAAGGCATTTGGTTAATGTCTTTCATATGTCACCAGCTTCACTGATCCCTGCTTTATCTAATGTTTGTTTGTCTTTTTCAGAATGAAATAATTACCAAACACCCAGATGCTTGGATTCAGTCCTAGACCTGACTGTTTATGAGGCAAAACATTACACTAATTAGCTGAGCTCCAGGCATGACAGGTTCCCTTTTCTCTTTTGCGCCAACGTGGGATTGTGGCAGTTGGCTGTGGGTAAGCCGAACAACTTGAGCTGACCTCGTCGGTCGCATTTGTGGTACCTGGAAAGCGAAATGAAAGCTCCGGGACCCCATCTGCTGGGGCGTAATGACTGTGCTATTTGGAGGCAGGAAAGGTTCATCTGGAGCAGCTGGTATCTTTCGCCGTGACCTTTTAGCATTCCTCCTGTTGCCGTCTGACAGATGTGTCAACTCGATTATTTCAAAAGAGGCCTGAATAAATAACTGATTGCACGCACAGGCTTACCCAAAGACACAGCAAATTGTGGCAGGGCTCTCTCTCTCTCTTTTTCTCTCTCTAACTCCACACACACACATACAAACACACACACCAATACAAAATGAAGCAGACAAACAAACCCAGGGACATATTAACAATATCACAAGGAGTACTCAAGCTTCTCTTCCACTCAGCTGGTGTGTATTTTTTTGACTAAATGGCTTTTCATGAAGCTTTTCCTGGTGGACTGGAGTAAAAGAGGACAATGTGGTGAATTGAATGCCTTCAAGTACTGTTTGCCCTTGGAGCTCCACCATTAGCTGTTTAGGGAGGATGGGAGGATGAGGAGGAGAAGGGGAGGAAGGCCAGGGGGGCCTCAGGTGTTGCTCGGCAGTGCTGAATGGATTCCCTTTCGCGCTGCGAGCGCACAGCTGAGGAGGCCTGCAGTCTGGGGGCTAATTGACTCCCTGAGTGATTGGAGGATTGTGAAGAGCTGGCCGCAATCAGACCTGCTCTGATAGAGTTTGATGCCTCCCTAAATAGTTTTCAAATGGAGGAGCAGGTGCTGTTTTCAAGCAATCACAATCCCACCGCGTGTGTGTTTTTGCACAGAGGTGCGGGGGCATTCGTCCGGATGTCTGTTGCATGAGTGTGGGTTCGTGGTATACACAGGTGTGTTTGTGTGTATGTGTGTGTGTTTGTGTGAATCTGCAGTCCTTCACAGGAGGTGACAACAATAGTTATATATTGTTTGGATCTGAGGTAAGATAAGTCTTTGGTTGAAGGTATCTACATTTATATGTATTAACGCTGTGTTCAGAGACTATAATGTTAGTAATATGTGATCATAGGAAAAAAAACATGAACGTGCATTTCAATCACTGTGTGAATAATATGTGAGAAATAAAACGACATTTACAAATCATATGTTAAAATGAATGAATCATATGTAAATAAATAAATGAATAAAAATACATTGAAAAAATCCAATGTGAAAAAGAATTTACAAATTGCACGTGAAAATAAATGACTCGTGCGAACATCCGATGTGAAAACAAACAAATCATATGATCATCACATGAAAATAAACGAATAATGAGTAAAACAAAGTTTGAAAACACATTATAAACAAATAACCAATCATGTGTGAAAAATAAAAACACATGTACGACATGTGAAAAGTAAAAAAAAAATGGGTGAAATATAGTAAGTGACGTGTCTAAAACTGTGAGCACTATAATATTCACATGTGAATGATCAAACCTGAGCAAACATGCCTCATTTCTCATCAGTGCACGTTCAGTAGTGTTTAAGATCCCTGAGCACGCTGCAGACCCTAATCTTAGAGGGTACATTTCGAAAATCCTCTCATGACTGCAAATGAGCATTGTTAGTTTACACGGATCACCAAAAGTCTTTTCTTCCACATATTCAGGCTGCATGTGCTAATATGCCTGAAATCCGGCATTGCTAAGATGAGAATGAGAATTCTGATGAGGTAGAAATAGCATACAAAATCTGTGGAAAATAAATAATAAGATAAATAATTATATTATATTATATAAAAACGCAAATGTTCAAACTGTTACCTTTAGTATCAGGTAAATAAAATCTCTTAATATAATCAATCAAATGCTGATAGTGTGAATTGTACATAAACATACAAAGACAGAAATCATTACTTATCAAAAGATTAAGTAGCAGCAATTGAATTAGGGTCAATAATTTCCAGATCATCCGGACAAAAACAAATCTCAAACTCCTTCTTCCTGAACTCATTAAAACTGGAGGACAGGTATGCCAATTTAATGATTCAGTCAGGTCCATACGTGTTTGAACAGTGACACATTTTTTTGTATTTTCGCCACTGTACACCCCCACAATGGATTTGAAATTAAGAAATCAAGATGTTATTGAAGTGTAGACTTTCAGCTTTAATTCAAGGAGTTATATTGCATTAACCATTTAAGAATTATAGCTCTTACATTGGTCCATCCATTTTCACAGATTGAAAAGTAATTGGACAAACTAACACAGTCATAAATTCAATAAATATAATATTATATTTTAGTGAATCCGAGCAGAAAGTATAGCTCTATACACTTCAGAATTCATCCTGCTACTTCTAGCAGCAGTCACAAGACAGGAAAAAACTGGGGAGAAAAATTTATAGCTGCTGTAACGTAAGTGATAACAGGAACTAACTTGCCACATGGAGGTTCCACAACATTCATCAACAAATTAAGTTGTAATCATTGACAAACTGCTGTGGTATAAGAGGAATAAAACACTCAGGATGTGCTGCTATAGGAAAATAATAAACTTTTTGATGATAACTCCTATTATATTCCTATAACAGCATAGCGCTGTCATGTTTTATTCCTTACATAATTGGCATCAAAAGCAAACACTGTTGGTGCATGCATCACATGAATAGAACAAACAAAAATCAGAGAAGACATTATATATCTGAACTGTTTTGATAAACTGGTAAATATTCCAGCTGTTTCCTGAATCAAATAATTAAAGAAATCATTAAGCCATGTTCAAACTTAATCCCTATCTGCAGCATCTGGAACATATGTGCAATTTCAACACATTTTGCTGTACTGATAAAAAATAAATAAATAAAAACCAGAAATCCTCTTTACTCAAATATTAAATACAATGGGTGTCTGTGGACAGTCTACGGTGCAGTCACTAAGCGTTACTGGAAAACTTTTGTACTTTTCTGGAGTGCTTTGATGAATTCTTCAGTCAAAGGTATTTGGAGCTTTAAAATGAAGCATTAATTCCTCCTTTCAGAGATGGGACTGCTTTTCTGGAGGGAATGTAGACTCATTCAGTGAAAGTGTCTCAGTTTATATCTGATAGCACATTGATACCTTGATACAAATTCTTAGCAATCAGAATTCCTTTTTATTCAATTCAATTACATTTTATTTGTATAGCGCTTTTTACAGCAGTCACTGTCTCAAAGAAGCTTTACAGAAATATATAAACACAGCATACAGATTTTACATGTATGGATTAATCCCAATTGAGTGAGCCGGTGGCGACAGTGGCAAGGAAAAACTCCCTTAGATGTGAAGAGGACAAAACCTTGAGAGGAAACCCATCCTCATCTGGGTAACAACGGATAGGGTAAAAGCAAAGGAAAGTTCATTATTGTTTTTATATGAAGTCTGTTTGTTGAACTAGTCCACTGTTCAATGGAGACCCAAGTGCAAATCTGCATGTGGTAATTGCAGTCCCAGGGATATTGTAGCAACCGTAGTCCCAGCGACCACAGTAAGAATGTCCATGTGGAATTGGAGTTGATGAAAGCTCCATCCATTGCTGCATAAATAGTGGTTTGGTAAGATATTCTCTCACAAGTGTGTTAGATGGCTGTGTTTATTGTTAAAGTATAACAATAAACAGGTAAGATGGTTGTAAAATTGTATGAGTAGTGGCTGGTCGTAATATTGGTGAGAGGGCTAAAATGTAATATCCATCAGTAGAAGCTATTACGGTTGACCAATGTGATGTATCACAAGGTCTCACTGATCACATATAATGATGATGTGGTGCATGGAATTGTTTAAACCCAAATTAATTTAGTACACTATACACAATGCCTAATATTTTTTGTATTACAAATTTTGTTGAACCCTATCAGGATACTGAATACTGAATAAAATATGGACCTGACAGTGTGTTTAAGAAGAAAGGAAGTTGTGATCAACAAGCCTCCTGTAACCCTGATTCTCCAGTGTTGGCCAGCACTATTTATAGAAATCAGGTGACGTGAAATGCCAATGTTCATTTATTGTGTAACAAAATGAGTATTAATACACATGACATTTAGATAGTTTAAAAAAGTTGTTCAATTTTGACAATTTCCTGATGTTAATTAATGCTTTTTTGTTTGACTATTTTCGGTGTACCAAGAATTCAGCCGGGTGGTGGGAAAAACCTTAAACAAGAATTTTATTGCTCTCTTGATTGACAGCTGATTCCAATCAGTTAAGGTCAAAGAGAGGTCTCACACTGCATATTTTGAGTGGTCTTCTGCAACACACCAAGGTTTGTAAATTTAAGTTGATGCCAGTGTCAGCATCATTGTGAAGTCAGCCTATTACAATTACTTCAAGACTGTTAAGTAAGACAGGTAAGATAATGTTTGATGCCTCTGCCACCACTGCACGCCAACCTCTGTCTTTGCTGACACTGATGTTTTGCCATGGGAGGGCTTCCAGTAATTGTTTGTGATGACCCAAGTGAGTTCTTCAAACCATGCTTTGTAAGTATTGTTATTTAAAAAAAAAAAAAATGTTCTGTCATAGATTATGTAAATTAAAAGGGACAAGACATTTTTATTCTATTATTTTCCTTGATGTTCTCTTATATTGTTTGTAAAAAAAAATGTGTCATAATTTAGTAATAAAATGGATTAAATGAAACTTAACTTAGAGTTAAATTGCTAAATTGAATTCATGTCATGACAATCTAAAAATCCACGATGATCGCATTGACTCATTATATAATTGTACATATCATTTTGAATTAGTAATTTAATTTTAATTTAATTAGTAGTTTATGTTATATGCAATTACTCTTATTCAAAAGCAGAAACAAACAATATTTTCAGATTTTTTAACTCCTGCATATATTTGTGTAAGTAATTCATTAATCATTATGCATGCCCATAATTAAACTAAAACATGTTCAATAAAAATGTATTGACATCTAAAAGAATATATCTCTATATTAAAGTCCAGACTTCTGATGAGGTGGACTCCTCATGCTTCTGATGCCAGTTGGAATCCTCTGTCTAGAAAGTGAAGATGTTGCACAGCAACTTTCCTTCACCCTCCATTCATCCTCTGTGGGAATCTTGGAGGGGAAGGTTGTTATGGATAATTTAGAGAACATGCCCCAGGCTATGTGTCTTTTGTTTGGGTTGACTTATGCCCTGCATCTTGACTCTCCCAAGTGCGTAACCAACATTTTCCATTTCACTCAGCAGGTGATGTTATGTTTGGGTAAGAAGGAGTTGAAAGGCAAAGTTTTAGCACTGAGAAATTAGCTTGCCATTTAATACAAAAAACAAACATTTGTCTTCAGCTTCTTGTTCAGTTTTGTTATGGAAACTATGACTGTTTAGTGTTTGGCACTATACGAATAGTATAAGAATACATACTGTGCCAGTATAATCTTTGGCAAAGATTTTAAAATCTGTTTTAAAGATTTAGAACTGGTAGTTCGTAAGGCATTTTTGTCTTTACTGTCATTCTTTTAAAACTGAATTTGCAAAGTGAATTTAAATAAATTGTGAATACAAATACATCCTTGTTAGATGTATTCTTTGTCTTTGTTTATAGTGCAGGTGTAACTGAAAGAGTAAGAATTCTACAAAGATAATCAAATGTAATAAATTAAATAGCTATATTCAAATTAAGGTTTTGGGTATTGTCTACTATAAAGTTCAGTTTAATTAAAGAAAAACAAGTTAGTGCAATTTAATATTTGTTTTAAATTTAAAGATATTGTAACAGATAATGTTAGTTATTCTACTTTACTGGTGAAAAAACCACCTGGGTTACACATCCCTGAAAAGGGAACGAGATGTTGCATGAGCTTTATGCTGCAGGAATCACTCTCGCACGTGGCCAGTATCTGAAGTGTGGTAAAATCATGCCTATTTATAGGCCTGCCGTCGTCAGGTGACGTGGCTTAACGCACATCGTGTGACTATGAAACAGCGCCTGTAAACCACATCCTCAGCTGCTGTTTGTCTGAAGCACAGATGCAATTTACAGGAATACCCCAGTATCCATTTCAAAGTGATCTCAATGTTGCGTGAGCTTCACACTGTGGGAAAGAGGATACCCTCTCTGTCATACTGAGGCTATGGCCTGTCACAGAAGCTCCATCAATGGGGCGTAGCTGGCTGAAATGGAGGCCACATATACCCTAATTATAGCCACTGTACAGTTTATTGGGTCACACTGACATGCCTAGCATTAAACATGGTCTCTAAAACCTCGGTTGAGGGACCAGAATCTATAAGCTGGTGCCCCTCAGGGGCCAGAGTCACAGTTTCCATAGTTCCAGCCAAGAAACTGGACCTACTGCCAAACCTTCTGCCAAACCTTCTGGCTTGAGACAGTAGATCCCTGTAAATGGGAATCTCCCAGGCAGTGTCATCCAGCAGAGATATTATCTCTGAGAACCAAACTCAATCAGGTCAATTCAGTGCTACCAGCAGCAGACATAGCACGACCTTGGTGAACCCTCGCTTG
Source organism: Prietella phreatophila (assembly GCA_025728095.1). NCBI lineage: Eukaryota > Metazoa > Chordata > Actinopteri > Siluriformes > Ictaluridae > Prietella > Prietella phreatophila. Next base: position 16,922,673 of record JAOUWY010000022.1, on the reverse strand, counting down.
AGCTTGTTGGAGCAGAGTGATCAGGAAAAAGGTATACAGACATGACCTTGGCCATGTGTGCACCATGGCGTCCAGCCCTGACCCTTTTTTAGTGCGGGAGGATTTTGGGCAAACCAGCAGCATTTTAACTCCTCGGAGGCGAACACATTTTCTTCTGTTTGGCTGAAGCTCTGCCATATGGACTCACCCACTTACTTCTGCTTGGTTGAACCTCTGCCATATGGACTCACCCACTTGTGGATGGGGCTTCCAATCCCAGGACCTCAGCCACTGCCTCGACAGGATGTCTGCCCCCACATTCTGGTTGCCTGGAATGTACATGCACTCACTGTCAAACAATCCCCCCCCTCCCCCCCACCATCACCAGAGAAGAAGTAGTTGAGCCTCCATGAATAGGGGGTGTGAACATAATCTTCCCTGGTGGTTGATATTTGAGACCACCACTGTATTATTTAACACATGGTGACCTCTCAAGTGAGGAGAAAAATTTCAGTGCTAGGAGTATGGCCCATACCTCTAGGCAATTTATATGCCACACTAGATGAGGGCCACTCCAAAGACCATGAGGAAGGCGTGTTAAGAGACACCCCTAGAGTGTGACCCAAGGCTAGAAACTGGGGACACATCCAAGTTCACAGAGTATGTAGGCATTGCCATGTGACACTGATTACTCTCGGGTGATTCATCCTCGCATGAAACTCCCTTCTTTCAGCTTCCACCACTGTATGGTCACATATGCAGTAGGCCCAATGCTATGATGTTGGTTGCTGCTGCCATAAGCTCTAATAGTCTCTGTAGAGACTGGAGCGGATGCCCAGACCTAGCTTTATCTTGCTCAATGTTGATAGGATTGACCTATGTGTGTGGGGGATAGGCAATGGAGCCAGCGCAGCATCCATGCACTTCGTGAAAGTGCAAGGGGATAAAGCTAGGTAAAGGAAGAACTGATATTGATACGTGTTGCCTTCAAACACTAACCTCATGATTATCAAAATAATGCCCGTGACTGGGCTATCGTTAAACCAATCCTCAAACTGAGTCTTTGGAACAATAAGTTTGAGTGTCAACATCCTGAACCGGTATGTCCGAAGAGTACAATTCAGATGAAGCAGACCTAAAATTGGCCACATACCCCATCTTTTCTGTGGACCAGGAATTAACAGCTGTAAATCTCCCTCCCTCACAGAAAGATGTTCTATGGCCCCTTTGTCCAAGAGAGCTCTACTTCCTGGGCTATCATCAGGATCTGCATTGTGCTGACTACTGTTGTGAGCACGTTTCTGAAACAGAGGGGGTCAAGCTATGAACTAGATCCAGAACCCCTTTCTATGGAGGACAGTATTTTCCATGCTGCCAGATGGTCCATAGTGACTGTGACAGCAAACATGCAGCCCATGCACACAAAAACGATTCGCTCCTTGCACGACTGCCACTTGGGTGCTGAACGGACAGCTCCACAAAACACTCAAGCGTTTTGGACAGCTGGGAAGCACATGGCTTTCGATGCAGAGAAGTCCTAAACTTGACAACCGCAACTCACGTATGCTTGACCGCAAGTAACTTTTGGTGAGTTTCAGATGGTTAAAAGTCCTCTTTGTCTGTTTCTGTTCTAAAGGGAAATGATGCATATGTAAATGAATAAACACATTTAGTAGCCTGCGATGTTAAGATTTTTTAAACAATTTTGTAATAAAATAATTTGGAATGGACATTCAAGCTATGTTTGTTTTACTAATAAAGAAAATAAATTTACAAAAAAAATCAGTAGGGTCAAGGTTCATCAGTATCAGTATCAGTATCAGGGTTGTTCAAGTCTTCGCCCCCCCCCCCCAAACTCAGCTAATGGCCAATGAGTGAAGAGGCAGCTACTAACCATCCAGCAGATGTCGGGAGGATATAAAAGGGCCATGACAGCACAGATAGTTGAGATACATCTGCACGCATGGTTAGACTGATGCTTCTGTCCGTTTATCTTACAGACGGTGGCATAGAAGACACCAGCACCAAAGAAGACGCTCCATGGTCCAGCTGCAACTTTGGCCGATACCCATTGCTAGCGCCATGCTCCCTTGGTCCCACCTCGAGTCATCTCTGGCCAGATCACTACTCCCCATGTTGGAAACACAGCACCACATATCACCTTCACCCAGAGTCCTCATGCCCTCAGTATTCCCCTTCCCTCACATAGTAAAATAAAACATCAATCTATTTTACACCTAATCGGCCTCCTGAGTGTCTGTGTTTAGCCCATCACAGGCTTGCGTAGCCACAATTATGTTAACTTTCCACATTTTGTGAGAAGGAAAGCATGTGATTTTTGTTGTCCTATCACAGGTTGCTGACCAGAGAAAACTGAAAACTTTAGACGACATTGACTGGTACAGCCCTTCAGTAATACTGGGGGCTAACTGCCCTAACAACCTCTTGTCCCCTGATACCTCCCTCCATGGCCCCTCAGGACTGCTTCTTTTTACCTTTTCAATACTGACTATTATTTTGAAATCAGGCCTACTAGCAGTCTGCGACTGTGGCCGCCCTGTACCCCTGGCCTTCTGCGGGGGGACACGGGCCGCCATGCTCACCTTCTGTGCCTCCCTCACAACTCAGCAGGGCTGCAACACTGCTGTATGCACAAGCAAGATCCGCTGCCTCATAGGCTTTGCCAGCCAATGCAGAGGTGGCCTTGCACAGCCTGGATGGCAAAGTGCCCCCACCCAGATTTTCTGTTGTCAATGGAGAGAGATGGATTCCAAGTGCCTCCTTCACCTTTGATATAGCTCACGCAACATTGAGTCCCATTTGGAAAAGAAATTCATTTAACAAAAAAGGACAATTGAGTAAATAATCTACATTTTCGCATTCATTATACCTGTGACTGTATTTCACACAAGTTTTCAATCACTGCTGATGAGGTCTCATTGAAGCGAGATGAAAAATATCAGGGTAAATGGAAATAAACTCTAGGGGGTGATTCACTCTGTATAATCAGCTGACATTTCTGTCAATGATAAGCTGCATTAATATACAGTCTGGGCTCGAAGGAAATAAGCCCCAGCCTTGCATCTTCATGCCTTTATGTGTATTCTGCTTATAACCGCTGGGGGTGCTGTTGCACTTGGTTTCAGAAAAAGTGCAGAATAATCTACCTTAAAACAATTGTGAACAGCAAATAATACAAATGCCAAAAATAAAGCATCATACTGATGTTTTTTTTTTTTATGGGGTTTGGGGTGGTGGTGCATTTCAGTACAGGAAAATATGTTGAAATGATTAGCACTTACATATGTTACATATGCCTAAATATTTGACCTTGCCACATACCATTAAATGTTTCCAGTTTTGAAAATGCTAAGTTGTAAGCTTATACAAATAACCATTATCCTACTAAATAACTTAACATGCCATTCCATTCCTATTTGCCATACACACTCACTAGCCATGAAAATGTGGTCCAGGGCTACACACTCCACCTGTCAGCAGGGCTTCTGCTCCTCGTTTGTCATTTCTATTGATTCTGGGGAATGACAGATGGTCATTATGGGAGCCCGAGACAGATTGCCTTTATGAGCCAGCCATCTTTGCTGATGTCTGTGCCAGGCTGGTCACTGGCTACCTCCACTGTGCATGCCCAGTATTTGGCCAGTGGCATGGCATGCCATTCAGTCATTAATGTCTGCAATCTGGAGTCCTAAAGACCAAAGGCCTTATGTGAATGTGTGGGTGTTGCATCAATGATACCTTGGGTAAAATTAAAGTGTAGCAAAGGGCCTGGGAAAGCATAAATAATGTTTGTGTTGTGTTTGTGCTGTCAGCTTTCAATTCAGCTATCATTTAAAATCATTCCAGCTTTGGAACATCTGTTCCTGTAGCATCTGCTCTGTCATATTCCTCCACTTTTGCTTTCTGGAAAAAAAGAAGTCGTGAGAAAATGTGGGTCACTGACCCATTCAGTCATGTAATTTATCCAGACATTGTCCAGCTGTGGCATGTTTTAGTGTGAGCAAGGATGCAATCCCACCACCGCAGCTATTTGTCTGCTAGTAGGCGATGCATAAGAAAAGCCACATATCTTTGAGACACACTTAGACTGTTTGTTATATCTTGCATCATACAAAAGCTGAATTGTGGAGCAAAGATGTCAACAGTGAGTGTTACTAGCTCCAGTTAGGCTAAGAGTTACACCAAGAAGATATTACCACTACAAGATATCTGTCAATCTCTTTCTTAACTTCCATTTGTAAATGCGCCTCATGGACACATGTAGCTGAAACTACAGCAATATGCCAATACTACTTTGAGATAATTGTACGGAGCGCTTGCAAATGTCACAGCAAGCATTTCAACAAGGTACGGATTATGAAGGATGAGATCTCAAACAACAACTAGATTGTAGGATACAGATTGACAGTGAACAAAGGGTCAGCGCTAATTAAATCATTAAATTAATTTATCTTGATTTCACTGACGGCTACCAATGTATTATTCATGAACCTGCCGAATCATGCCGTGTCAATACACGAGTGTAGCAGCAGTGACAACAATGCAAAATCAATACATATCTTGTCTCCCCAAGGGCACATTCAGTAAAATGCAGTTCCTAAGAAAATGGGCTAGAAAATTTGTAGTAGGGTCACATAATATAGAGAGAAGAAATAGATCTATTACACTTCAACCAGACTATGATTTTTAAAAAAAATACTTATCATTAATTTCTGTGTTCAAGTACACTTTTGATTTGGTACTCTGACAAATTATACTTTAAATGATTCAACAAGCTAGCACAACCTTGAAAACCTTGAAAAATATTATTTAATTATTTAGTTCTTCAAACACTTATGCTGTACCTTATATACATTATGCAGTAATTACAGTAAAAGTAATTAGATAAAGTATATAGTTACAAAAGTTAGGAATGTACATATGACTGTAGCAACAGGAAATCCTGGGATTAAAATTATGCTGCTACAATATAATGTTTTCATAATTTTTCTATTTTCTTTAACTTTTTATTTAAAAAAAAATAAAAAAAGTTTTTAAATGGTGCTCGGTAAGATGAGTTGTAAAAATGAGGAAAGTCTGGATACATAAGTAGCTGTTATGCTTCTCACCTTTGTCGAAACATAGTGGCGGTAGTGTTATGTATGGATGGATGCCATTGGAATTTGTTCCCTTAGTAAGTGGTGCTTTATATTACAGCAATAATCTGTAGAGCGTTTCAGGATCTGGACTAACTCACTCACCCTGTAACACCAGCCCAGGACATTACCCCTCCCTATCAGCACATCCAGTTCTGATACTGATTCAACTATTTTAGCATAACTTTGCTACTTTAAGTCTTGCCAATTCCTTAGTTGAATACATTCTGCTGCCCTGCCTTTTTGGTGTCTTGTTTATTGAACTACTCTTTGGATTATCCATCACTTTAGATACCTGATTGTTGATTATGTTTTCATCTTTTCTTTCCTCACAATTTTGAGTATTGGACTGTGTTTCCAACATTGTTGGCCTGGATTTCATAATAAAATGCCTCTGCCTATGGATCTTCACTCTATTGCTGAGTCTGGTCTGTTTCACACCCTATATGATCTATACAGAGAATGCGTTTTACTTCATGGATAATAAGCAGGCACTGAAAATGTCTGCAGACCTGCCAGCCTACAACCAGATTTGTTATCCAGCATAAGGTGAAATCTTTGACAGTTTTATCTTAATTTACTTCTGTTTGCCTATGTATTACTTGAAATTACTATGTATTTAAAGCTCTTTTTTGTCATACTACAAAAACTTCACAAACCATTGTAGCTACATGTTTATAGCATTAAAAGATGACATAAAAAAGTAAGGATTTCTTTAAAAAAAACAACAACAACAACAACAATAATAATAATAATTATAATAATAATAATAATAATAATAATAATAATAATAATAATAATAATAATAATAATAATAATAAAGGTCTGAAAATGTCTGCTTTAATAAGGACAAGATTGTCCCAAATGTAAGATATGTATTACTGTTCTGTATATGATTAATTCATACACTGAAAGCCTGAAAGAGACCCTCCAAAGGATTATTTCTGGAACTCCATTAATTGCATGAGAGCCATAATGTAGATATGGTCATAAAACTGCTAAGGAAATGGGAGGCTAGTTGCTTAATTGACCTTTATTGGGCCTTCTAGTTCATTTGAGGGTGGGAATTAAATTAACATGATAATTCAGTCCTATCGCTACCATCGCCCATCATGACTGAGCCCTCCAACATTTATGGGGCTTGATTTAGCACCCTTCTTTATTAAAGGCCTTCAGTTCATCACATTGGCACACCAGTGCAAAGAGGAGATGTGTTCCAGTTCAGCAGCTCTGAAGCACACACTCTGCTGTGGGAATTACAGATCCATTTTAATAATGTGGTGGCGTAATGGTTATGAAGAATGCCCAATAAAGACATTCACAATTATTCACACGGCAGATACTTTTATCCAAAGTGACCTATAAGTGACTCAGAAAATGGCAAATGCCTTAAATCTAATTTACGGGCAGTCATGGGATTTCACTAACACTTTAAAGGTTTTACACTGGACTGGTGTTTTAAGATTATTACTTGCCACACTGTTTAAGATTATCAAAATAATCTTGGTGGAATTCTATAACAGACTGTGTGGTGATATATGTTCTCCACGTAAGATTATATGATGCTCTACCAATAGACCTGTGATTAAAACAAATGACTACATTCTGCAATCAGTGTTGTCTGGGATGGTGCAGAAAATGTTATAGAAAATAAATAAACGGAAATTTTCTAGTGTGTTAGAATGTTTTGTTTACATTTTGCCATTGTCGCTACCATATTTGTAGCTGTCCAGTGAGTTTTGCATGATCCTATGCGTCCTCATATTGGTGGATTATAGATGAGAGTGTGAAAAGCCAGATCTTTGACCTAGGCTGTCTTTAGTTACAGTGCGACTAAAGACTACTGATCTGAACTTACAGCCAAAGAATTCTGTGTGATTTTTGTCTGTGCCAGCAAAATCTGTCCAAAAATCATACAGAGTAAACCAGACAGAATTCTAAGCATTGACCACTGCATGTACACAAGAGCTGATGAATACAGTCACACCAAAGTACACGCATTTGACTGACTGAAGATTATTCAAATATGAAATTGAAACATATGTTTCTAACAAAAGCAATCTAAAAGTGCACCAAAATCCTCTTGCAGTAGTGCTTGTAGAAAATGCATGAGCTTTTACAAAAAGGGAACTGAAGTGCCATCTTGTGGAGCACTCTACGTCTATGATGACTGAACAGCTATCTGTTATTTCCCTCCCTGAACAATGCGGATTACTTCGTTCCGTATCGTATTGTCATTCCCTTCTGTTTTTGAGTTGATCACTTGAGGAAACTAGTTGCCTCAAAGCAATTTCACACATGTTGAGTCAGTTAATTTACTGCAGGCAGGCCAGCTTCGAGCCAAAAGCATGCGCTGTGTAGCAGCATGTGTTACCATGATTCAAATACAAAATACGACTCAGTAATACAAAAACACAGCAGCTATTTTCCACTTCTGCTAGCAAGTGATGCAGATTTTTATCTGCGCCTTCCCCTTTATGAACGTAACTTGTGCTATGAATGCAGATAAGCGCTGGAGCTCTCTGAGAGCACTCAACACTTCACACACACACACACACACACACACACAGACACACTTTCACACTCATGGGCGCACAAACCAATAAGTTGTCATCTCGTTAGAGGTGAATGGCTTCATCGGGTGCAACCTCACCTCATTCCTAAGTGGCTGCATTATAATTTCAGGCAGTGCTAAAAGCAAAAGGGCATTAATATGCGTTTACATCTGTCTTCTATTAATATTCATTCCTGAATCCACGGCTCTACGCAAAGCCAATTTTCTGGCCATCTGGGTTATGGCTGGTGGAGGTTGATGGATCAGTTTTTATTTTGTGAAGCAGCAATACATCATGAATTTCCCTCTCCAGTCTGCGCAGAGGTGCTGCACAGAAACTGGAGGATTAATTAGAAAATAAAGGATGGGTTTCAGTGGGACCATACCCCCCCATGCCCCCTTTCCTCCACACACACACACACACACACACACACACACACACACACACACACACACACACACACACACACACACACA
>JAOUWY010000022.1:16864226-16884459 GCA_025728095.1 Prietella phreatophila | reverse complement strand
CCACTGAGTGGCGACGGTGGCAAGGAAAAACTCCCTAAGATGTTTTGAGGAAGAAACCTTGAGAGGAACCCGACTCAAAAGGGAACCCATCCTCATCTGAGTAACACAGATAATGTGATAGTGACACAGATAATGTGATAGATCTCCAACCAAGTCATGCACTCATGTGGGATGCAGTATTTTCAACAAATACTGGCATTATGCATCCATCTTTCTGTGGAAACTTCTCAGAATGAAAAAGAAACCTGATGGGCTTGTAGAACCACAGTTACGTGTGTTCTATTTCACCCCTACTAACAACAAGGGGTGCTAATACCAATGATGTCACGAGGACCATGACTGCCCTGGAAGGTGCTCAGAGAAAACCATTATGCTCACACCACTCAGAGGGTGATGTTAAGCTTTAACAACCGTCATAAGGTGGATGATGATGCTCAGGTAGAAGGATCATAGACTTCCAGGAATGGCAATCCTCTAAATAAGGCACATGAGGAGGAAATGTTCCTTGTAGCATGTCATTGTAGCAGTGAAATTTCCAACCTGTCTGTGTAGGCCAAGGTGATGTCCACCACCCAGTGGATCAGCTTCTGCTTAGAAAAGGAAACCCTTGTGTCTTAGCTCCTTAGCAAATGAACAATTTGTCTGAGAATTTGATGGCTTCCAGCTGGTCCATATAACACTATGAGGAGTGTACAGGTCACAGCAAGGCTGCAAGGTCAGTATACTAATTTACAAGGATACATTACATGACCTTGGGCAGAAATACCCGATTCAGCCACAAGGTCACCCCACAGTCAATTGGCCTGAGCTTACTGCTACAGCAAACCTGTGAAACATGTAGCTTCAGATTAATAGGGCCTAATCAAAGTATATGGGACTTATAGCATTTAAATGGAGAAGTGCCAATGTTTAGCAGTTCCTAAATAAAGTATCTAACAGAATTATATAATGCAAGAATTGTAAGAATGTTTGTAGTAAACATGAAAGTGTACTCAATGAGTTAGAGAGCAATGACAGGAAGCTATCCCTCCTACTGATCTTAATGTCGGGAGTATGAATCCCAGTAACATTGAGTTGTCACGGACATTTGAGCTAGGTCCTTAGGCTGCAACTGCTCGGTTGTGTCCTGTCCCAGGTGTAAGTCACTTTGGATGAAAGTGTCAGCCAAAATGAGATCAACATAAACTGTAAAATGTGGTCAAGTGGATATTTTGTTCAACGTAATTTCGAATGTGGTCAAGTGGATATTGTGTTCATGTGTGACTTTGTTTGAAGGTGAACTCAATCAATGTTCAGGTGTTTCACACCTCCCCTGTTGGTTAGGAGGGACAAAACTAAAGCTCAATTATTACATTTTGTTTGAGGGTAGTCAAGGTAGTTAATATGGTTTTTCTTTCTGTAGTTGTCATTGTAAAAGCATGAACATAGTTAGAAAAAACTGTTTATATAATCACAACAAAAGCAACAACAAGAAGAAAATGAGGCTTGAACACAGTCCTAATTAAACAGGTAGCCAATGGAATGAGGTACAATATAAGTAAAATATGAGCTCAATATTTTGATGTAGAACCTGGAGTTCCTTGAAACTTGGGAGTTTCCTTAAAGGTGAATTCAATGCATGTGTAGAGTGCCACATTTCTTCTACATGATATCATAGTAATGATGTGAAAAACACCTTACAAATTTTTGCTTGATGATTCAGTGTCAGGCTCATTACACTAAAACAACAAAGCTAAATAGTTTGTTCCTGAAACAGTCGGGAACTACAAAAGGACTGAAGAAAGGGGTTGAAGACGAAGAAGAGGAGGAGGAAGGTGATGACGACGATGATGATGATGACGACGATGATTATGATTTGGAGGACGTTACAGATGATGAGAAATAACTAAACTGCTTAACTGCTTCTTGTGCCATAGTATTTTTTTAAACAGTGTTGTAGCTAATATTTCTCTATTGCACTGCCATCTAATGTGTTTTTAATCAACCAGCAGTAATTATTAGCTCAATTATTAGTGCCTGTAAAGATTACCTTTTTTTAATGTTTTATATAAAGCATGTACTGTAAAAATACGTTTTGTGGGGTTTTTTTGTTTGTTTTTTTACTTTAGATCATTTGAAATGAAATGTTTTTTTGTTTTTTGTGCCAACAGTGTTTATTTCTTAGTGCAGTGTTAAAGTTTAAAAGTGGTATGGTGAATTAATATGTGATCAAATAAACCATAAGTGTGTTATTTCTAAACAGTTGGTTAATGGCATAAAATCAGTTCTTGCACAATACAGTAAGCTTGCAGAGCGGACACTGAATAGTAACGTGACGCCTCAAAGTTCCTAAGAGTCCTATAATATACACTCACTGGCCACTTTATTAGGGATACCCGTTAATATATTTATCCATGCATTGAAGAATTCATGATGGAAAAGGAATTTCGATCTCTGCATTCTCTATAGAGTTTACACAGAAAGGTGTACAGAACAATAAACCCAGTTAGTGGCAGATGTGCCGGTGGTTGGAAACCAGACTGGTTCGAGCTGATAAGAAGGCCTCAGTAATTCAATGAAGCACTCTTTACAACCGTGATGAGCAGAAAAGCATCAGAACGCACAACATTTCGAGCCTTGAGTCGGATGGGTTACAACAGCAGAAGACTTCATCAGGTTCCACTCCTGTCAGCTAAGAACATGAATCTGAGTTTACAACAGGCACAGGATCTGCGAAGATTGGACAGGTGTAATACTCGAATGAGCCCAGTAAGGATTTTATACGTTGTGCTACTGCAACATGATTGGCTGGTTGGATAATTGCATGAATATGCAGGTCTAGGTGCAGGTGTGTGTGTATGTGTGTATATATTATATATATATATATATAGTATAACAGTGGAGCCTGACCCACCCAGAGCTCTGCGTCACCGTTCTTTATGGGTTTCGTGTCAGTCACGCATGAGTCAGGCAGAGTGAAATGAGGATCAGCTCTCTCCCTTCTGCCTTTCCCTCTTCCCTCACACACAACTGCAGGCTGCATGTGCGATTAATATGCAATGTTTCAACATTCAGCATACAGAGATGTAGCGTGCTGCTGCAAGCTCTCTTCAAGTCAGGAGCTTGAATAAAATATGTATGTCCAAAGCCTCATTTGAGAGATGGAAATGGAGACAAAGAGTGGCCAGCCTTTGATGAGTCATTGACGCTGTGTGTGTGTGTGTGTGTGTGTGTGTGTGTGTGTGAGAGAGAGAGAGAGAAAGAGATGGAAATCGACTGAATGACTCACTAACTCGCCCAGCCAATCCGGCTTTACCGGATGCATTATATATGTCAGAGACAGGTGGTCAGTGGACAAACTGGTAGAGACAGACATAGATGCATATTACAATAAATATTTTTAGAGCAAAATTATCAACTCTTGCTCATTAATACTGAGTCTCAGGATGACCATTTCAAAAACATACACGTATGAGACTGGATACTCCCTGTATTTGGAGTGCAAACTATAGTGCCTCATTTGCCTAAACAGAAGCCATTATTTGATATAAAGTGCACAGTAGTGAACATGAATACAGTATATACAATGGTGGCTTCTGTGTGATAGACAACTTGGAGAAATGGTGTTATGAGAAAATAATCAAAGACATGGTGGTGTGATGCAGGCTGCTGTGAAGCAGAGTTTCTGTTCCTACCCCAAAGTTGCTTCATTTCCAATGAAGCAAGCATGTCTTGAAGTGTTTTATTCCTCTTATTCCACAGCAGTTTGTCAACAATTCTTTTAAAAATGAATGAATATATTGTATTTTAATCTGTAGAATTCAGTTCAATTCAGTTTTATTTGCATAACACTTTTAACGATGAAGATTGTCCCAAAGCAGCTTTACAGAAATATATATAAATTTTATTGTATGAATTTGTCCCTGATGGGCAAGTCAGAGTGGCAAGGAAAAACTCCATGAGGAAGAAACCTTGAGAGGAACCAGACTCAAAAGGGAACTCGTCCTCACCTGAGAGAAAATGTGTAGTAAATATTTAAATCCCTTCTACAAATACTCTACAAATACTAATACTCTATGGTCAAATAATGCAATTGTGTAACCAGGAAAATTCATTACAGTTTTTACATGAAGTCTGTTTTGTATAACTTGAATATGAAACTGTTTGTGACAGTTGCAGTCCTAAAGCTAACATAGCAATTGTTGTCCTGGCCATCATAGCATAACTGTTCATATGAATTGAGGTCCAAAACCATCTTTATGGTTTTTAAGTGGTACCATCCACAGTAATCTCAATGATCTTTAGTGCATAAGACAAGTTCCTTCCTGTTATCATTTGTCATACCAGCTATAAACAATAATTCCCTCACTAGCCTCTCCTTTTTCTCACTCTCTTGAAAATAATAAGGCAAAAATCTCAGCTTGTCCTGTTACAGAGAAACCCAAAAAAGACATTCTTGTGGCGGAAAACTCACTGCTACACCGGAGACTCCTTCCATAAATTATAAATAAATGTCCCCTGACAGAAAATTTCATCATATTAATGTTTGTACATTTTCTTTTGTTACATAACACACACAAAAGTCCGTTTGTAATTAGCCTGTGATTATGCACAGAGTCCACCATATAAGTCCCTGTGATTGAGCTGTTACTATAGAAACAAGAACATACAAAAACTACTAGCACTACTGTCACAGCAGAAGTTAGACTATAAAATGTCTCAACACCTTCGGACCAATCAGATTCGAGAAAGAATCATCGCTAGTGTTGTTAGTTTTACTAGCTAAAACTGAACACGTTTCATTGCACCTCAGCTCTGTGCTCTGGATTTAGTCCTGGAGACATAATCAATCCATTTATTGTTATAATTACCATAAGTTTAATATTTGCCTACATCGAAGCATTTATGTACCCATGATTACCATTAGGAGGCATTAGGGGGTAAACATCAGCCTCTTTTTGGGTTCACGGTTGAATTACCAATCATCATTGGAATATAATTCTAAAAATGTCAATATTTCAACCAATTTTGAGTCATACACAAGAAGAAGACCTTCTTATGAAGACCAAAAATTAATATGGTTGATCAACCAGGGACCGCTTTAATTATAAAATAAATTCCACAGACACCCTCATCATTACAAATCCAACTATTTAAATATTAAGCTTATTTTCAAATGTGTACAGTAATATTCAGGATATTTACATGGAGGGTGTAATTCCTGACCTTTTCACTGACAGAACACATTAGATTCAAACTGACATTATTTATAGGCTACTTGCTTTTGAGTTGGATTAAACCTCATCTCAAAGTGTCAAACAGACGAATCCAATAATAAATATAATGACTGTTAACATTGGGTTATGATTGCCACCACTGTAATTACATTTTTTTAAAATCAATGCAAAGTCATGACCATCATGCTATTAGCTTCTAGGTGGGTTAAGAATGAATGTCTTATACTCTTGAAAACGATTCCCAATCATCTGCTTCTTTATCACTCAATAGGTTGTAGTTATCAAAGCACTGAATGTATGGCAGGTTTTGTTTTGGGTTTTATTTTCAATTATCTAGCTAGCTGAACTTGTTATACTAGACATTGAAAGTAACAGGGATGGCTGAACGTCTGTATAGATACATACAGGTTCCATGTTTTTCTTGAAAAGGACTTTCAAGGTCTTATTTAAGGCTTTTGTGACAGATGTACGTGTGTGAATGACTCCCATCCATTCAATGGCTTTCAGTTAGGTCAATAAAGTCCAAGGCTGGGATTCCTTCCTCACCCTCTGACTCATCTTTACAGCCTTAATGGGAAATAGTTTTGTGGTTCCAAAGAACACTGGAGGCATCAGTAGGGTGTGTCCTTATGAGTCACTAACAGTGCTAATGGTGGAGACAGATATAGAAAGAGGGGGGGAGAGAGGCTGTTTTTTTATCATCATAGTTATTATTATTCAGTCATAACAACCACAAAGTGTATCGTATTTCTGAATGGAGTTATTGTCACAAAAAGCTTGGTTTTGAGGGCAAGGTTTACTTCTTCCTTCTTGGTTTGCCAGTGTTTGGTGCTTTTCGAATTTCACACCTCCTAGACAAGACTTAAATATGGTTGCAATCAAAATTATTCAACCCACATTGCAAATCAGGTTTACTGTCAAAATTTACAGATGTTCAGCTGTTTGCAATGAACAAATCAAACAAAAGCAACTGCAATAGTTCAACACAACGAATGCTTCAAGTGGTTTCAACAAATTCAACTCAAAATGCAACTTAAAATGACATTCAACCCCTTCATGGCAAGCATTTTTAGTACTTATTAGAGCACCCTTTTGCTGTTGTGGCCTGCTGCAAACGAGACACCAGCTTCTGGCAGCGTTTCTGAGGAATCTTTGCACATTCCTCATGAGCAATCCGTGCTGCAACCGCCTTCTTCTAATCCCACCAGAGATTTTCTATGGGGTTCTATGGGGTTCAAGTCAGGTGACTGTGATGGCCCTGTAGAATCTTCCAGGACTTCTTCTGCATCCAAGCCTTGGTGGGTATTTCATTCATTTTCTACCCCTAGCCAGTTCAGGTATTTCATTTGTTCCAGCTCAAGCACACTTGATGCAACTAATGAAGCCCTTGATTAGTTCCATCACGCGTGCTTGAGACAGCACCGGTTTTGCATATTTGTGCTGTTGTGAGGGATTCTCTTCAGAGCTTGAATAATTTTGAAACTTGAGAACTCATTATAAATTGCATTTTCAGTTGAATTTGCGAAAACCACTTGAAGCATTCGTTGTGTTGAACTATTTCAACTGCTTTTGATTTGTTCATTGCAAACAGCTAAAAAGTCTGTAAATTTTGACAATAAACCTGATTTGCAAAGGGCCGTTGAATAATTTTGATTGCAGTTGTAGGTATCACTTCATTTTGAGTTTCATTTTTGGTCATTTGTTAACGACTGTATAGACGCTCGACATGTAACCCAGGGTTGTTCTCATGTTTCTGTTGTCACGCGAAGGCTGTTTTCACTAATGATTTCGACATCGACTTCTAAAAGGCATCGTGGCTACAGCAAAGAGTGTTGCGTAAGGGCTTATCTAATATGATCTGTCAGAGAGGCTTCGAGGTCATAAGCTCACCAGCAGTGTAAAAGACAAACTACTGTAGACACCTGCCTGTGTCGGTTGTGACCTCATATGCTCCACACCAGGAACTTAGAATTGTGTGTGTGTGTGTGTGTAAAACTGTGATAGATTTCTTTAACATATGTGTTAATGTTTGATTAACACAGATTCCTTATGTTTGTCTTAATCTCACTGAGGCTCTGGACAAACTATGACACGCATGACATTCAGCATGTCTCAGAAATTCCCAAGCAAGGAAGCAAAAGACTGTTTTACAAGGAAGAAATCTGATGTGACATTTGGGACCAAGATGAAATCAGAAAGGAAAGAAAAAGAAAAAAAAATCTGGATATTTAGGTTAAAGCACAAGCAACGTTTGAAAAATTGCGAGACAATGAAAAGGTGACAATGACCTGTGAAAGGATTACCTCAGCTCAGGAGAATCTAAACTCTCTACTGACCGACTGCTCGTCTCAAAGCCTCTGAACTCACAGAAGATTGTGTTTTTCAGCATGTTATATGAGTTATGGAAAAGTACTATTTAACTTTCATTTACTTAGACTTAAAAGATCGGTGTGCATGTTGCCACTCAGTGGCTTGCTCAGTTGGGATAAATTCTATTTATCTGTTTCTCTCTGTTTATATCTGTTTTTCTGTTTATTCTGTTTCTATTTCTGTAAAGCTGCTTTGAGACAATGGCGATTGTAAAAAGCGCTATACAAATAAAATTGAATTGAATTGAATTGACTTTATTTTATCAGTATTGTGCTGATACACAGATTTCACTGATAATGAACCAGAGTCTTCATCTCTCTAAAGTTCTTTTACACCAGCACAGAAGTTTCTTTTCTCCTTGTTTTTTTTTCCTGCTCTGCTCCTGCTTTAATATCGCTGTAAAAACAAGGTGACCCATGTATGCGTAGCTATTAAAAGGCTGTAGCTGTAATTCCTGCTTTCCAAGTGTTTTACAGCTTCTTACAGTCCACACACAACACTGCAGCCTGGAGAAACCTGGCCTTTCTGCAAGCACAAGGATTTTCATGAACATTGAAGGTTACTAAAGATTGATTTTGCACAACGTTCACGGTTTTGATCGAACTCCCTCATTCAGAGCAATCATATAGATGACCAGTGTGTGTCATAGCATAAAGTCAGCAGGTTTGTAGCTGAGATTAGATATAATTGAAGTGAATTAGTCATGCTGAGCTACACTTGGCTTGTGTAGACCTGCAGTGTTCATTTATGCATACCTGTGTTGCTAAAATATCTGTGTACCGAAAGGGCAATTATAGGGCACTATTCAATATAGAAAAGTGAAAAGGAGAAAATATTAGTTTGGTTATATTAATATTTAAAAGATGCATAATACTTTCTTATAATTATGGGTGCATTGTACTACTTACCCCATTTAAGAGACCATAACCAAAAACTGATATTTTTCCCATCCGTTTTGAGAGTATTAATTTTGGCCAAAATAATTAATGTTGCATTTTGAGAAATTTCTTTAATTCTAATTAAATGTAGCTGATTTTCCTTACCATACACCATTAGCTTAATTTTCCTGGCCATACACCATACACCATTAGCTTCATTTTTTGCAATGCCAAGGGTTTTGTTCCAACATTAATACACATGTTCTTAGCAGAGTGCTATGATTAAGTATGGAATAAAACACGGTAGAGCATGCTATTATAGGAAATATATGACTTATCATGCTTTTTAACAGGTTATAGTTACATTTAATATTGTGTAACATCCAGAAAACTGAATGCACAGAGTGCTCTATCCTGAGGACTTTCCCAAAGGTGGAAAACGTCCTTACTGGTACAAAGCACTGACACTGGAGACTCCATTCATAAATCATTAAATAAACAGCTCCTTACAGAGAATTTCACCGTATCAACATTTTTTTTTTGTTATTTGTTCAACAACAACAGCTTTTGGGTTTTTTTTTTCAGTTTATTATTAGGATTAGATTATGTAGATCATCTGCCATGCAAATAACTATGAATGGGTTGTTCCTATATAGACTATAATGCATTAGATAGAACTACTTTAAAGAATGCTTTAATATAAAACTATGATTTAAATTACAGCCAGCACTACGGCCATAGAAAATTCATACTGACCGGTTTTATCGGTTTTAACAGTTCTTGTGGTATAACATCTAATAATCAGTCACTTTTAATTACTACTAGACATTTCAATGATCTAGAGCTTTCATAAACATTTTTTAAAGTTTTTTAAGATTCTAAAGAGTTTTCATTCAAATGTGTGCAAGTATGTGTTTACATCTAGAGGTTCTCACGGATCTGTCCTCAGGGACCTGCACCTAAGTAAATACAACAAAAGTTAAATCTGACTACAAACATAAAGTCTGTGCCTTGCAATGAGAAATGGATCCATGAATCCACTGGCTTTATTGAGACAGCCCTATGGTTTCACTCCTAGCTAAGAACAGGGCACTAATTGGGAAAATCCCTCAGGATTTGCCCAACATTGTGAAACACGTTCCAACTTCATGTGACCACACATGCAGCCAAGCTTGCTTTCTGTGGTTCCCTTCAAACACCAAGGAAACATTTCCACTCCATTAGTCCTTGATGGACAGACACTCAAGAAAGTTGCCCTGCGCATTCAGTAGATGCCTGAATCTAGTAGTGTCAAGAGGTTTGCTTCTACTGGGATGTCTTGGAGTGTGCAAAGCAACATTCAGGCTTGCTGTCTCCAAACATGGGCCATCAGGAATAAATAGAACGGCCTAATCACGTTGGTAGCGGAGTTGAAGTGGCTGTGTCACAGCGACGGATGGAGGGAAGGGAGTCTTGTTTTGGAAAATGTAGAGTGGTTGCCATGGAGCCTTTATTTAATCCCATGGTAATTAGCCAAGCCCATTGATTGCACAACATTGTTACCCCCCCCCTCCCCGCCACAGGCTATGTGGTGGCCTCGTCAGCCAGAACACGACACTATTTATGTTTATGCACTCTGTGATTCCCGTCTATAGACGGTTCACTCGGTCAGCACAGGATGTGTGATAAAAGAGCCTTTTGTGGTCTAATATCATTCAAGATTTTCACATGGATGAGGCCAAAGACGGCGATCCCCCAAGCCACCCGTGCTGCAAGAGTAATAATAACTCTCTGCTTGGGAAACATTTAGACCGAGATCCTCATTTGAAATGCACAGGCCACCTATTTATACTTTCAGGAATTTCGCAAGCGGCCATGCCGAGGACACAGGGATTTAGTGGAACAAACCCTCTCTCATGCACGAGAGAGAGAGAGAGAGAGAGAGAGAGAGAGAGAGAGAGAGACAGAGATAGAAAGAGAGGACTGCTGCTTTAAGTACAGCATACCAATCAGAAAAAAAACAAGTTAATTATTTGTGATGCAATGCAACCATTTACACAGAAAATGCTGCACCGAACATAGAATTTCTTAATCAAACTCTTTACACATGTGATGTTTTGATGGACTTTGCACTTTGCAGTACAGATAGAGTTAAAGACTTGGAACCATAGTGAAAAAAACAGCATAGTTAAAAGGATTTGTTTTAAGGAAGTGATGTGTAAATCAGTACTGCTTTCATTCGTGCCTTTGTTTACCACAGGTTGTTGTGAGAAGCCGTTTGAACAGTTGTGCAATTGGCCCATTTGCCCAGAGCAAATAGCAGCCTTCTGAGAAGGGGGTGAGGGAGCATGTAGATGCATAGAACCACCGCTTTTTTCCACTGATGTCACAGGATTTAATCTCCTTCACTTGCACAATTTACTTTCATTTGAAAGCCTGGTTGTGCAACGTAGCGGTTACTAAAGACCAATATTTAGCTCTGTTTATAGTCCAGCCCCTTCCTTCAGAGCGATTATATACCGTAATGTCACAGCCTAAACGTCCCTACATTTGTAGCCGAGTTTGCATATAATATGAGATGACTGGTCATGCTAAGCAGCTAGATTTTTGGCTTGTGTAGACCTGCAATATTTATTTACGCATACCTGTGTTGTTAGAACACTTTACAGCCAAAGTACATCTGTAGGGCAGCATACAATAGAAATAAATCGAAGGAGACAAAAGGGTTTTGTTAGAAGCCACTAATAAAAGGAAGCATCTCTGATTTTGTCATATTTGGTGTATTACGGTACATGGCAGCTTGATGGAAGTTCAAAGAGTCCATTCCCAGGAACTGTATTTATCCCATCAATGTTGAGAAATTAATGCAAAATTTGACTCAGAATCAACGGAGCTGTATGAGAAATTTCTTATATAACTTTCAAATGTAGCTGATTGTCCTGTTCATGCAGTAGTTTCTTAATTTTTTAACATTGTTGCGATGCTGTGGAATACGTTCCAATATTTATAGATGCATGTTCTTAACTGTTGCTGTCGGATTCTATGTTACCATTCCTACAGTAACAGCCTATTATAACAGGGACTTTTATAACCTTTCTGTAAGAAGACATTTATTTAACATTTATGTGAGGAGTCTCCAGTGATTTCCACCATGTTTCTCGGGACAGAGGACTTTGTGCTTTCTGTTTTCTTAGTAACATGTCAACTTGCATTTCTAGTCTTATTAACTTAAAGAGGAAGAAAAGAGGCTGGTGAGTGGAGTACTATTTATTCTGTACTGTAGCTGCGATAATTACAAACTAAATTATTAATACTAACTTTGCATGGACATTCCTCAACATTAAATGTAACTAAATGGATAAAAAAAGTATAATGCATCATTTTTCATTGTTTCTGTTTCCTGTTATATCTGGTATACTGTAAGAGGAATATAACACTACGATATGTGCTGTTAAAGGAAAATACTCAACGATGGAGTGGTAACAGTGACTCATTTCATGTCGGCCCATGCCATTGTTGATTATTTTCCTATAACAGGGCACTCCATCATGTTTTATTTTGTACATATCTCAGTCTGTTCAGTTCTCCATTCATTATCTGATATCATGGTTATTGTTTCAGTAAATAACAGCATTTCTTTCCACTTATTTAGTGAAGAATTGTGTTGCCTGGCTTCATTTCTTTAATGTTTCATAAATCATGCAATAAAACAGTTCATGTCGGTGCACTCTTCAGACCCTGTGTGTGTATCTAGTAGCACTACTTGTATTGTTCTCTGCTCGATATATCGCTTTTCTTATTGTAAGTGGCTTTGGATAAAAGCGTCTGCCAAATGAAAAAATGTAAATGTATGTATAAACTCTACCTGTGTATATAGGTAGAGTATAATTGCAAGGCATGATTACCTGTGCTGGCACAAAGACAGGAGGATAGTCTGGAGACCAGAAGGACAAAGGAAACAGCTGTCAAAGGAAACAAATGCAAACGCAACCCTTTCCACACGACAGTCATTACTGAGAACAAACATTAGGCTTTAGTGCTAAAGCGACCGACGCTGCATCCTTGTCAATATGTCTGAGGGCAAGCACATACACATATAGATGGGTGCCACACACTGCTATCAGAGGCCTGGGGGATGTGACTTGCTTGCTCATGATAAGGAAGAGCATCCGATTGTGAAAGTACTGGGAATCCCGTGTTTACTGACTGTCCAGAAGTTCCAATGAGCAGCGGTCACCTGATTCATTAGCCAGTAAATAGACTCCGAATGGGGGCATTGATAACTTATCTGGCACATGCTGAAAGTTTCCTGAAATAAATGGAGGTGGAAATATATCGATTTACTGTACATTATAGAGTGCTTAATATATCATCATGACATATAATACCTGTTAAAGTTTTAACACTACAGAATGTGGACCAGTCCGTGAGTGTGTGTATGGGGTGGGGGTAGGGGGCAGGTTCAAATGCTGTGCCAAGACCAGGCCATGTTCTTCCAATCTCAGGTTATTCCAATGCCTTTCTGTTCACCACGGTTGTATAGAGTGGTTATTTGAGTTACAGCAGCTTTCTGGTCAGCTCAAACCAGTTTACCCATTCCGTCTAATGTTTTTTTGTTTTTGTGTAAACTCTAGAGACCAAAACTCTAGAGACTGTGAAAATCCCAGGAGATCAGTAGTCTGGATCATTATGGCACCAATAATCATGCCACAAAGACACTGAGATCACATTTATCCCCATTCTGAATTTTGCTGTGAGGATTAGAGTACTTACGTTCTTGACCTGCATCTGCATGGTTTTATGCATTGTGATTTTGTTAGTGGATTGGCTGATTGGATAATTGCATGAATGTGCCAGTGTACAGGTTGCTAATTAAGTGGATAGTGAGTGTATGGCACTTTGTATAGCACTTGTGCTTTGTACATAAAATGTACTTACTAGAAAACTTACACAAAGATAAATCACGTCAGAATTTTTCCATCCTCAATTTGAAATTACAACAGAAACATTTCAGGGAAAGACATAAAAAGATACAATAACCAGCTTGCAAATGTATGCACACCTTTTTATAATTGTGGGTGTGGCTGTGTTCAGAATGAACCAATAACATTCAATCTCATGTTTAAATGTAATTATCATGCAGCCATCATCAACAAAATTGTTCTGATTAACCCCAAATAAAGACCAGTCATTTCTTTAGGATTTTGCTTAACAGCTTGGTTTCACTGCTGAAGCCATGCTCTGCAAAAAAGCTTACAAAGCATGTATGGTATCTCACTTGTCAAAAGATATTAGTAGAAGGGTGTAAAAGAATTTCCAAGACATTAGATGTAACATGGAACACCATACCATGAAGCCCATCGTTAACAAATGGAAAAAATGGGACACTACAGTGACATCACCAAGAACAGAATGTTCTTCCAAAGGGACAAAAACATACCAGGGAGGCTGCCAAGATACCTACAGCAACAATAAAGGAGCCGCAGGAATATCTGACAATAGTAACTGTTTTCTGCATGTGACAACAATGTATCATATAGGGTAGAGTGGCTAGACAGAAACCCTTTCTCACAAAAAATATCCAAAACCCACTAAATCACCCCAAACCACGTGGTAAAATGTGCAAGAATTCCATAATTCCAGAAGGTATGTTTGGTGCAAAAACAAGCATATCACCAAAGGAACATTATAGGTGAAACATGGTAGTGGCAGGATTATGGTTCACTGCTGCTTTTCTTCAACTAGAACTGGGGCTTTTATCAAGGTGGAGAGAATTATGAATAGTTACAAATTCTAGTCGATTTTAGTACAAAATTTTCAGGTGTCTGCTAGCATTCAGCATGACAATGACCCAAAGCATACATCCAAATAAAAAAGGAATGGTTTAACCAAACGCCAGTGCCTGGACCTCTATCCAGCTTAAAATCTGACCTGAAGCAGGCTGTGCACAGGAGATACCCTTACAATTGGATGTATCTAGAATATTTTTTACAAGAAAGTGTGAGAAAATATTGGCAAGACAAGATGTGCTACGCCGATTGACTCTTACTCGAAAAGATTGGATGCTGTGATAGAATTTAAAGGTCTTCAACTAAGTATTAGTTTAGGGGTGTGCACTCTTGCGATTTTTAAACATAGTAAGGGTTCTGACATGATTTATCTTGGTTTATTTATTTATTTATTTTTTACATCACAAAAACCTGCCATTAACAGGGTTGTGTAGGCTTTTTATATCCATTGTATAATCATTATCACTGTTGTTTTATGTCATTATTAAATAATAATAATAAAAATACATCAAACATAAAGAATCAACAGAGCCATGCAATGATTTTCAAACCACTGAAGTCCCCATTAAAAGCTCTATGCATGAAACAGCAATGACACCTACATCTATTACCCAGTGTGGACATTTCAAATTTAATCTGACATTCTACCCTTTAAGCTCTTAGCAATGTTGGATTATGTTTATGCTTTAAGATCTTTTACTCATACACCAACCGCAAGCTTATTAATGTCTTGTCTGTAATAAAATGAAATAATGCTCTGGCTTATTGTTGAGGCAAAATGAAGAGAGCTATTCATTTAGGAAGGAAATTCCAGTAAACAGATTTTCTTTCTGAGTCACGCCACCATTCTGCCTTTGTCTTGTAACCAACACATAGCTTAAAGTTCCCATCAAACAGAGGAGCCTTTCAACTGCTGCAAATTTAAAATGTAAAAATGTTCAGTGCCTGTAGTCTGTGGGTGAACAAGAATGTTTTCTTTTAATGAGTGTGTAAGTCTGAAAGAAAATATATACCATTCACGTTTATATTTCACATATTCACATTGATGACATCACAAGCACATCTTCAATGGGAATAAAGCTATGGGCAGGTAGTAAAGCTTTCAGGTTTAATGACTTAAGACGAAAGGTGTTTCCTCTTTTGCCTAATTATCTTTTCATTTTCACGGCAGTGAGTAATTGTTTGGGATTTTTTTATGTGTGTGAGAGTTGCGTGTGGGTGAATAACAGTGATTAGAGAGCACTGGTGTTCCCACTGAAATTACATAGCAACCAACCAAGTGTTGCATCCAAAGATGGGGCCAGTACA
The DNA here is from genome assembly GCA_025728095.1 of Prietella phreatophila. NCBI lineage: Eukaryota > Metazoa > Chordata > Actinopteri > Siluriformes > Ictaluridae > Prietella > Prietella phreatophila. The sequence continues at coordinate 16,868,919 of JAOUWY010000022.1, read as the reverse complement.
TTATGAACTTTTATTAACTTTTCTTGAATTACAGTAATGTGATCTGCTGATGTTTTTGTGTGCTTGTTATTGTTTCTATGGAGTAAGGCAATAGCTGAATTTTGGAGAAAGCTCACACCTCCACCATCTTCCTTATTAACTTCCTAGTTTTACTGAAATGTCCATTTTTGCTACTAAGGCTTATGAAGCGTGCATGCTTATCAAGCTCATTAAAACAAAAATGTTTTTTCCCCCCGGTATTTCAATTTATGCTAAACTATGCATTTATACTTGTGCTCAGTCATTGTTATGGGATAGACTGTGATATTTAAAATGCAAAACGTTATTGCAGTATAAATACCTATATGTTCCATTTTGGTGGACTGAGTAATATGTTCCCCAACTACTTATATTTATGTTAATTTGTTTACTATGGATAAATATTGCTAGGTTATGTAAAACAACTAAGATGGTGTATGGTAACTACATGGAAAACATTACAAAATCATTAAGCGAATTATACATTATGAGAAAGAGGAAATCGTGAGTTTCCTGAAGTTTAATTTAAGGGTATTTTTTTAAGAAAAGCAATTTCATAGTAGACCTTCATAAAGGTTAGGTATTTAGCAGGATATCCAAATTGTATATACGTATACACATGCAGGAAAATCCATCTAAAACCAGATATACCCCCTGAGAAATGTACTCATTGCTATGGTTTTTGGAATATGAAAAACTTCACATCATGGACACAATATAGTAAAAGCTATGATTATGAAGTTTTAATGTTGTTGTTTTTAGCATTCTATCATGCTTTGCTGGCAGCATGATAAAATAAATAAATAAATAAATAAAAACTAAAAAACTAATTAGTTTTTGGAGAAGGCTTGGTCATATCCCTAATAATATAAAATCCCTTCATTCAACCATCTTAAATAGACAATCAACAGTGTAGCTTATTAATTACACTTTCAGCATTTCCTTGATTGAGGTCTACATGTTGCAGGGGCATAACGCAATGCTATTTTCTAGGGCTCCAAATGTCCGTGTTTCTATCTGTAATCGGTTTTAAATCCAAAGTGGGTATGGCCATTTAAAAAAATATATATATATTAACCCTACACCCCCAGAAACTATTGGGGAGACACACAAGATGTAGAAATGTCAGCACTGTTAGCATGGGGTGTGACTTCTGGCTCTGACAGTTCTTCAACCTAAGCTTAACCAGTCTTAACTAGAGATTTTTTTTATCGCATTCATTCATTTTATATCTGATCACTCAGTCGCACAAAAAAACCCACAAAACTTCCCACCCTCTCGCATGACTTTTTATGTGGTATCCTGTAGCCTCAACCAGATGCCATGTTGAACTTTACTGCAAGCTTCATAAAAACATAAAACTCCAATTGCTATTTGTTTACAACACACTATCTGATATCCAAATAATGTATTTGTAGTTCTTTACATCACTTCCATGTGGATACAATTCTGCCATTCGACTTGAGCCAAACTTCTGGAGGCTTCTCAAGTAATAGTCACCAACTGTTCGAAACAGTGATGTAGATAAGCAACAGGTAGTACACTTCCAGACTTACGGAAGGAAGGAATTGCTTCTAAGTGCATGTTTGGCCAAGAGAGGATGTAAAGGGACATCTGGTGGCACCAGCACTAAAGGAGATGAGAGGAGTGTTGGAGAGTCTGATGAAGAACATGCAGCTTTGCTCCAGTGTTCTCCTGTCCATAATCTGAGTGTTTGTTTGGGTGAATCAGGATGTGAAGGAACATCTGGAGGGAATCAGTCTGGTTTGCTGCAGACCTCCTCAATCTCTTAAGACCCTTTGTGTGAGCATGAGTTGAAACAGGAAACTGAATTTTTTTTAAAGGCAGGGATAGACTATGAGCCATCACACTGATAATAATGTACAATAGAGACATCCTGTTCTTTTTTGCCCCAACTTCAGTACTGCACTATGAAATCTCAAGAACACAGCTCTCAATGCAACAAGCTAACACTAAATCCTATAAACCTCTTTATACCACCTAGCTATGATCCAAAGGTGTGTTCTTATTGAGGAAGATTCCAAGACAAGCATGGTGGTCCTTTATTCTTCCTTCATTCTTTTATCATGAGTATTGCAGAAGCTGGTTTTGTATCTACTTCTCTCTCACCAAGAAAGTGTGAGCAAAACAGCGGGAGATTTTCTCTTCTCCTCATCCAGCTCCGGCTGTTTCCAGTTACCTTCCAACCGGAGAAAATATTTACTCCTGAAAACCGAGAGGATAATTTTCCTTCCTTGACTTTATTCCAGTGGAGTGATCTGGCTTGTGTTAAGAGCTCGTGTGAGGTGGGAATAGTATGAGTGAGAAGAGAAGGCTGGAGGAATGTCTCCTAAATCAGTTCTGAAATCCAGAGCGACCCATCAAACAGCACACAAGCTGCTTGTCTGTTTTAGTTACAGTCCTGCTGTGTGCAAGGAAACTGAACATGTATATAATAATAGTGAGTCTTTTGAGTTCATGCAAGGTGTTAAAGTGCTTGCCTAGCACTGCTGTCCTGAGGCTGACAAGAGACCTGCGAAAGCTGCCAGCTGGATTCTACGTCAGTAGACATTAGCTCTGTTCTGCTTTTCCACTCTTGAGACATCTATAGAACTTCAGTGTCCATTAGAGGTGTAATATAATGCTACTATCTGAATCTGTTTAGTGCTCCAAATATCCGGACATGTTTCTGTATTTGGATTTAAACCCAAAGTGCTTGTGGTCTAAACTCGAGGTTGTTGTTTTTTAGTAGTTGTATTATTAAATATGAACCTTACTAATATGTCCCTGGAAAACACTGGGGGGGAACACTGGGGGGAAAAAACCTAGCATTGTCAGCATTGTCTGGGAATTCTTGCTCTGACAGTTCTTCAACCTCAGTTACATCACTGCAGTTCATAACTGGCCTCATCTAGATTTATGTTATTGACGATTTGCCTTTTTGTTTGTACATGCCCATCATATTTTCTAACAAATTGAGTTCATTCTGTTTCTCAAAATATAAAAAGTCATTTAAGCCACCTCATCCTTGACCAGGCAGTTAAAAAAGATGAATGAGGCATGTCAGTGAATTTAGTCTTTGCTTGTTCCATAAGTTTCATATCTGACCACTGACCAGCGCATGATACCGTCACAGAATGTCTGATAACTAGTTCACGTTCTCAGTTTCACATTTTCTCCCCACTGTGGGAAAAATGGCTGGCTATTCAAGCATGTTGCAATCACAAAGGGTATTTACATAATAGGTTTGTTTTGGGTGTCAGCAAAACCAGCCTAAATGCTATCTCAGTGCTTTTGTGTTTATGCTCAACATGAACTGTGAGGTATAAGAAAACACAAGGTCAATGTGTTCTTTAAGTACAACCAGGAGTTTTGTTTGACAGCATCACGACTTAGTTGAGCAGAGCTCAGCAGTGTGCTCTCAACTGCACAACAGTGGGTACATCAACATGCCCAGGGCTTTGGGTGGTGGGAATGACAGATCACGCAGCAACCCATTATTATAATCCATTACTATTAATAATGTATGTTTCCTCCTCTGTTAATTACTACTGCCTACACACAAGCACAACAGCTTCCGTTCAGAGCTCACCCCGGCCATTGTGCCGTAAATGCAAACCAGCAGGTTTATGTGCAACAAATAACACCGAGTGATCGTCACATGTTTCAGTTCCAGCTGAGTATTTGAAGCTCCGCAATGTGAGAAGCTCTAATTTAGTTTCATTTTAGAAAGAAAAAAAAGTTTTTTTATTTGCAAATTCCCACCGACTTGCCAGCTCTCTCCTATCACATGGCATCTGTGACATCAGTGGTTTTCTGCATAATAACCAAAGATTGCGCTCACATTCCAGCAACTGTTAATAATACACTCAGGAAAAACTGTGATGTGTGTGACTCCCCAGACTCAAGACAAAATGTCTATCAATCCACCCATCCATCATGCATACAGCCATGCAGCCATGCAGTCATGCATACATATATACATACATACATAGATGGATGGATGCACATACATACATGTCTATCTATCTATCTATCTATCTATCTATCTATATTCGTCTTGCTGTCTATCTATCCATTGTTTAGACCTGTGCAAAGGAGGTGCTTATCTTAGCATCTTACTAGAAGGACTCTACAAGGAATCTGCTCAATCTTTGACCTCACAAAAGCAAAAGTCAACACTCTGAGAGTGGCTCCACAATTCCACACTCCTCTAGTGGTGTCACCTGGTGAAGTTGGTGAGTAACAGAGGCCAAGCTTGCTGAATAACTGGAGGTTTATTGACTCACAAAACTGCCACATCTGCCACCATTTCCTTTGCCGACATAACAAGCTCTCAGTCGTGACTCAATGCCTGAAGATGGTATTGGCATCTCTCAGGAAAATAAACTGTTCAGTCCAGTCTGAGTTAACTGTGCTCACAGAAACTAGAGGTAAAGGAAAAGAGCGAGGGTCTGGTCACTATAGAGAAGCAGTCCATAGTCTTAATCATTGCTTGAAACTCAGCAAGACTAGTTGTTCAGCTTTGACATTACAGCATGACAGATTGAAAATCCTATAAGCCATGGAGATAGAACGCCTGGTATAGAAAATTCTTTGTGAGCAAAAGATTAATACTGAACACAACTCTACCTGAATGTCTGCTGTAGTCTGTAAGTGGGGGGCTGGGAGTTAG
>JAOUWY010000022.1:16767754-16782420 GCA_025728095.1 Prietella phreatophila | reverse complement strand
TGGGGGTCTGTAAATAATAATGACAGGAATTGACTTATTTTTTGTGGCTACGTAATTTACACTGGTATAAAGAATTTATGACTATGTTTTTGTGTGACGACAATCAGCCTCAAAAATCTACTCCTATATTTAACATTGTGTCTGGGGGCTTGTCCTCATATGCTTTCGTTTTTCTCCCAACATGCTACTGAGCTTCATGGCCAAAATGTTTGATTTTGCTTTCATCTGATGTGAATTGTAGTTTCAATTTCCCTTTGTGATGTTCAGAAGCTGCATTTTGTGGCTTGTTCTCAGTTATCTAGTACAATTTTCCCAAAACACTTGTCATTAAAGTATCTTGGAATAAGCAATTCAAAAACTTGATAATATCAAAAATTTTGGAATTTTTTTGAGAGAAAATACTTATTAAAAATTTGACGATGAGAATATGTCTTTGCAAAACAGCAAGTAAGGAATAAAACACAATAAGGCTGTTATAATAAATAAGCATACATTTGTACAATAATCATTTAAAAAAACAACACGACCTAAAATATTTTTTTCCTCTATATCAGAGCAATTTGACATCAATTGTAATGACAAGTCCTGAAGACCTTCCCGTATATCCCAAACTTTTAAGTTACACCTTCACCTCTGGCTGTTACAAAGTCCTGATACTGGAGACTCCTACCCAAAAGAAATACCATATCAAGATCTAGACCGGGCTTTAATTTGTTTATTTGAAGCATCTTTGATACAGGTCCCGGCCAAGTTGTTACTGTAATGATAATTTTTTTAAATATATTAGAATGAGCACAATAATCTAAACTTTAGAAATACTGTTCAAGCTGCAGTTGTAGAAAAATTCATGACCTTCTGACAAATCAGAATGGAAAATTCAACATCACTGTGGTATACATGGAAAATTAAATCACTGTACATAACATACCATCAGACCATTGCATTTGCCCATTCTCTTGAAGGGTGCCAAGTATTTCAACCTTTAAAATAGTAATTATATTCCATATACTGAATGGTAATGGTAATTTGTTTTCTTTGATTATTAGTCTTTGACATGTCAATGATTAACAACATTAATTTTGATGCATTCATATTTTCATGCAGTGTCAGATTATTTAAAAAAAGAAAAAAAATACCACTCAGACCCATAAAGGACAAAAATGTCCATGTCAAAAAACTGTCATAGAAATATTATATATTAATATTTTTTTCCACTTTCACTGACTTTTTTTTTTACCAGCATCAGTTCTGATCATAATGACCAAACATTCATTCATTTTCAGAATTTGAGCCCTTTAAATGCCGGTTTCTTAACATAAGGCAAAAATCTTCAAAGCTCAATAACCTACTTTGACTCGTATACATGGGGTGGGATTTGTGATTTCCAGTACATTTCTTTCTTTCAAACTGTTCACACACATAATATTTTCAGTGCACACATACAAACCACAACTCTGATATCCACACACACACACACACACACACACACACACACACACACACACACACACACACACATGCTGCAGTGCTCATAATAATATAATACAGCATCAGAAAAAAGGGAAAGCATGTATTTTCCTTATATATTGCAGTTTGAATGGGTTTTAATGGGGACATTTTTGTCTTTAAGGTTCTGAGTGTAACTATTTTGTGTTCCTAGTTTAAAATAGATTTATGAAAGCAAATGAGAATGAAATATTAAAATTCCAATAAAAATACAAATGTTTTGCAAAATTTATGGTGTTGGATTTCCAAAATTGTCCATATTGTTCGAATGGGTGTGTGATGGATTGGCCCCAATTCCCCTAAGATAGGCTCCAGGCTCCCTGCGACCTTGTGTGGGATGGAAGGGTGAAACAAGGACTAATGCTGCATTCGACTTAACTCAGAAATGGGAAGTCTATGCATTCATGCTGCAAAGTGTGGACACGGACATGGACATTTCCATGTTCATCTTTTGTTAGCAACACACTCGCCATCTAACTGTGATGAATGCTGTATATTTTCCTTATTAAAACAACAAACTGTAGAGACAAAGTTATAGATCTGACAAGTGAATATTTTGGTATGTTTGGTATGATTTAAAGCAAATACTTGCATATACAATATAGTATAACTCATTAAAGGTAAGACATGTTACTTTGTTTACTGATGCTGTGTGCAGCCATGTTGTTTTGGCATCGCTTGCTGAACTTCCTGGAACTCAAGGTTGAGGAGACCATACCAAGTTCCAGAGAAGGAATAAAAAGTTGAAGAAGGTCAGGAATTAAGCTCCAGCCTCTAGTCGAATGCAGCACAATTCGCACAGGCACTACTATCAGACCACTGTGATGAAAGATGAAATAAGTTTAAACCAAAACAGACAACTCAGAAAATTTAGACCCCATTATAGACCCCATGTTCATTATAACGATTAACACGTAAAACAATCATGGTGAATTACTCCTTTAAGTAAGCCCAGCCAGTGCATTCTGTGTGGGTGTAAAGTGGAAGTGCATTCCTGCAGATGATTATCTTACACACACTTCTAGCTTAATGATATTCAATCTTTCTACATGTTTGGCTTTCCCTGTGCAGCAAAATCAACATGGCACTAACTTATCATGTCCCTCAGTACAACTGACGATAGGAGTATTCAAGCCAAAGCCCCATCTGCCGCTCATAATCAGATAACACTCAGTTACCTCACATCACAGTATTAGTGTGATTTGATAATACCTACGCACCCTAGGGGATAATACATACACACTCTTACCCTAACCCTCTGCTGGAGTGTCATATGTTGTCTCACTGGTATTGCATTTATAAATATGTGTGTAAAGTAAAGGTAAAAGGCATTTTAAACATAGGCAAAGTGTCATTCATAATAAAATATCTGCATTTTTTCAGATAAATTACTTAAGATCTTTCTACAGCAACACTCTTTTCCTGTCCCAGCCCACTATAACTACAATTTACTTTGAAATCTAATGATTCAAATGATCCAAAATCTTAATATTCAACACCCTTTTCCATGAGTCATCTATTTATTATAGCTTAGGAAACTTGTACATTTTAGTGTCACGCAACACTCTTACTTTACTCTAACCCTGTTACCTGAACATATTCAGTCCGATGAAAAATCTGGAATATTCCACGGGATGATCCACAGGAAGTCGCATCACCTGGAATTAAAGTAAGTTCTGTCATTCTTTTTTTCCTTTGTTTTCAATGATATGATGCCATCGACTGATAAGGTCACTTTGATAAATACAATCCTAGGGCCCAATTTATAGATTGAAAGTAAACTAAGTAAATCATTAGAATCTGCTTAATTTGGGTTAATCTGGGTTCATTTTAATCATCAAACACATGCTTGCTTAGATTCAATGTTCAAAAGTGATATTTTTTTTAACATTTATTTAATTATTTTTTCATTTACAATGTCACATAAATTTCATCACCTTTAGCATCTGCCTAAAGCCTGTTTTCTTTCAAAGGTCTTGCCTCTGCCACCCAGCAAATCAAATAATGAGTTAGTTTTCTTTCTGCTCTGAAAGCTTTTCCTTTAGTAGACTGTTGGACCCTGAGGCTGGGAAGGAGCTTCAGAGAGAGCAGGTGCACGAGAGATAACTTTGAATTCCATTTATTCTCTTGGTCCATACAAGCATTCCTCCACATCAAAGTTCTACATTAAGGTAACGACAATCTTTGGCATTAATGCAAACCTCTCATTAGTCTCCAACATGATTTTTTATTCCTGTCCCTAGAGTGATGAGCAGTAGGTGAATGGCAACCCGTTGTGGTCCTCCTCACCTGCCCACTCTGAGGCAAACCGAGGTAACCAGGCCTATATGCTCAGCTGTTCCCCCAACTCAGCCCAGCCATCAGCACATCTCTATATTTACCAGCTTCCTGGGTTACACAAGATCATGGAGGGGCGCTAACAAACCCCTGAACCTTGTTGATGGGCCCCCGTAATAGTAAACATACAAAGCACATGGTGTATGGCTAACCAGTGTGGGAACAAACAAGGAGAGGATCAAAGGCACGGACGAATCTAGTCTCCAAAACTATTCTGGGAACCTGGACTGTATGCAGCAGCCTCGTGGCAAGCTCTTAACATGACCGCTCAATGAAGCTTTCTCTATGTCTGTCTGCCATTATCTTTATTTGCTAAGAGTTACAGGGAGAACTGTTTTAGGACGTCAATGAGGCTGAACCGTAACTGAATTTGACCGGATCCTTTAGAATATACAAGGTACCGGTAAGTGCACACCACATGGGTTTATTAGGCTGATGCTGAAGACAGTTTCAATCTGGACAATCTAATAATTACCTTCAATTTAGCTTTTAAATCCTATTTTACTGTAAATTATTTGCAAGAAGCGTTATTTAAGTAATCTGAATTGATTTATAATGATATTAATTTTAGTCCTTTGTATTAATTCATGTAGGCCCATTTATAATAGGGTCCTAACTATACTACTTTTACTAAGGAAACTCAATGTGACTTCAATTTATTTTTACTAAAGTTCTTTGTAGTTGATTTTTTTAAGTAAAAAAAAAATCTTAATGGGTTAATTGTTTAGAAAGGGATTTACTCCATTAATGAACATCTCTGTTGTTTATTTTACTCTTTTATCTATCTGTCAGAGACAATACTTTAACTTCTTGCATTATACTATATTACACAAAATATTTATACCCCACCACAATTCACTGATGGGATCTGAGGGCTTTGCTCATGATGTGCAAATTCCCCAGTGTTAATTTAATTCTCACGGTGTTCATTTGTGGACTTATTTGAACACTGTAGGTGTTAAGTAAACACTGCATGTGTTAATTAGGTTTTTGCTTTCTACAATGTTATATTCAAGTCATTTAAAAGTGGATTACTACATTATGATTCCTACCTTTTACACCAGAAAACACTACTTCACTACTTTAAGAATGTATTTGAAAGCGTTGTTTAAATAATAATTGTCATTTTATTTTTATTTTTTTTTCTATGACAAGGCTGGGGAATGCCATTGGTCATACTCTGTCGTCACACTCTTAGTAATGGTAGATAATAATACCCAATAATGATTAACCTCTTAAAATAACAGCCAGCATGGCTTGTGTGATATGGGGGGAATTAAAGTTGGTAGCTGTCTCTGGGGCAAATGAACTCAGTGCCAATAATAGCTTCACTAAATGCCCTCGTTCAAACAGTGGGTCTGTCAAGGGCAAACCCAGTGAGGACTTGGACACAGCTGGAATGTGACATTTCCGCCCTGTTAAAGAAACGGTTTTGTTAAACAGTTGCCTACAAGAATTACATGAATGTTGATGATTTAGAGGAAAATAATACCTTACATGCAACCGGACCAGGAAAGGAAAATACTATATGTGGTTCGTTGGCTGCACAAGTACTTAGCTAAACTTCTAAGTGCCATATCAGGGTATAATAGGCTAATAAACATAAGGTTGTGAGGTTAGAACCCAACACCAACAAAGTGCCACTTTTGGATACTTGCGCAAGACCTGGTTTTAAGTCACTTTAGATAAAAGTATCTGCCAAATGAGGAAATGTAAATGTAATTTATCTTACTCTGTCTCTCATTCAGAATGGCCTATTCATCCCTTGAGCACCTTCCATTCAAAGACCAGGAACTCCCAGCCCAAATGTTGTGCCAGCTGAACTGCCTAAGGCATGAGCAGATCTTCACCGACATGCTGCTCTGCACTGAAGATTTGGAGATCCCATGCCACAGGAACATTCTGGTCTCTAGCAGTCCTTACTTCCATGCCATGTTCTGCAGTAACTTCCGTGAGAGCAGCCAAACTAGAGTGGATCTGAAAGGCATCAGCTCTGAGATATTGAGTGGTATTGTAGACTACATCTACACTGGAACCATTACAATAAGCATGGAAATAGTGCTGCCTCTGATGCAAGCTGCATCCATGCTGCAGTACACACGGCTTTTTGAGGCCTGCTCAGCCTTCTTGCAGAAGCAGCTGAACCCAGACAATTGCTTGAGCATGATCCGCCTCTCAGAGATCCTGCACTGTGAGAGCTTGAGAGAGCGGGCGAAGGAGATGGCTGTTCGCTGTTTCTCAGACGTGGCTGCCTCAGAGGACTTTTGTGAACTCACGCTGCCTGAGCTAATGTGCTACCTGGAGGATGACAGGCTTTGTGCTGAGGAAGAACAGGTGTTCGAAACACTCTTGGCCTGGATCCACCATGATCCTTTTTCTCGGCGTGGTGCCATCCATGATCTCTTCAAGAGGGTACGCTTGCGGTATATCCATCCTACATACCTCTTCCAGTTCATAGCCAATGATCCACTTGTCCAGTCCTCCACCCTTTGCACAGAGATCATTGAGTCAGTGCGCAGGCTGATGTTTTCTGTAAGCGCCAAATGCACACGTGAGCTAAAGCCTCTCTGGACCACGCCTCGTCGTTACACCTGCCGGGAGACTTTAGTTGTTGTAGGGGGTCGCAAGAACAATGAGCAGACATCTCGAGAGGCGCTGCTCTATGATGAGCGCACGCAGCGCTGGCAGTGGCTGGCCAAGTTGCCCTTGCGCTTGTACAAGGCCGCTTATGTCTGCATACATAGTATTCTGTATGTTGTTGGAGGTCTCAGCCTCAGCATGGCATCGGGAGACAGCAGTTAGTGCCACAGTCTATACCCTCTCACTTAAGACCAACCAGTGGAGGACGGCCGAACCCATGCTTGAACCGCGTTATGCCCATCAGAGTGTGTCTTACCTGCACTTCATCTTCGTTCTTGGAGGCATAGGGGCCGATAAACAGATCTCTAACACAGTGGAGCGCTACAACAGCATGTTCAACCAGTGGGAACCTATGGCCCCAATGCCAATAGCAGTGCTCCATCCTGCAGTGGTTGCCAATGACCAGAGAATCTATGTGTTCGGAGGGGAGGACTCCATGCAGAATCCAGTGAGATTGATACAGGTAATTAACTTTTAAGGTAGGATTTACTTATATACTCTAAATCATGGTCTGATTTCATTTCTCTTATTAAGTCAAATATCGTTTACCATTACAAGGTTTATCACATTTCACGCAACCAGTGGTTAAGAATGGAAACCAGGACAGTAAAGAATGTCTGTGCACCTGCCGCTGTCATAGAAGACAAGATTTACATCATTGGAGGTGCGCTTGGTACAAATTGTTTTGCACAATTATAAACAAGGGTATCTTTTACTGAATTTATTTTTTTGTCCATTAAAGGGTACACAAGAAGGATGATTGCTTATGACACCAAAGCCAACAAGTTTGTTAAATGTGAGAACATGAGGGAAAGAAGGATGCATCACTCAGCGACTGTGATCAACAACAAGCTCTACGTGACAGGAGGGCGCTTCCTCAACAGCCATGACATCATTGAGGACTCTGACTGCTTTGAGTGCTATGACCCTAAAACCGATGTCTGGATGTCTAAAGGGTCTTTACCATACAAGCTATTTGACCATGGGTCTCTGGCCCTGGTCTGCGTCTCCAATCGACCCAATCCACCGTGACTGACGAAATTGGATCAATCCAATACTTGGGCATCTGGTTGGCTTCATGTACAGGACCACAAGTGAGACTCTTGTCCATCTGAGAAAGCTTATGTTGCTTTGCAGAATGTCTCATTTGTGGCTTGGATGGTATGCAGTGTATTCCGTCAAAGAATATTTAACTGGATTTGTGGTGGTTTTTGCAGTGGAGCCCTGAGAACGTGCTCAGGAGCACAGATCACAACAGCAGTTGTCTGTGCAACATATGTGACCCAACATCACTCATTCAAGAGCTTTCTATCACCATCTTACCATCTCATATTGGCTAGAATCACTACGATCATTGTCAGTATACTCAAGATAAATATTTAGAATCCACAAACACAGGACATATCCCTGTGGAAAACACAATTCTCTTCGCACTTTGTAGTATACTGTAATGCCAAACAGTAGCCCATTTAAAGTCACTGTATGAAGACACATTCCTTCAGCTAAAGGGGAAACCGTGAGCAGCTCAATTACTAACACTTGCTAAGTCGACCTCTGTCCGAAAAACAGAAACTGCTGATGTGCTGCACGTGCGTCTACTTTCATGCCTTCAGTTGACTGCAAAACGTTTTGTTTACTTGAGAAGAAGGCCTTATCTTCTGAGTTCAATGTTGCTGCAAAAAAGGTCATAAAAAGCACTAGACCATAGTTCTGTGAAGATATTTATTGATATGACTTGAATTTGTGCTGCTTTTGATGAGAAATGTTTACTGCATGTCGGGAAACCTGTGAGTGCAAATATCTGTATTGTAGCAGTGGAGTAAGAAATATGTTTTTGATTAACAAAAAAGGTGATTTATTATATTACTTATATAGTGCCTTATATAAGTTCAACTTAACTCTGTTCTCTGTCTGTGTTGGGATTTTAGACAATACAATAATATTCTAATTGTAAAGTCTAATATTACAGACTAAACAAGACAAAATCCAGAATCTACACAGCTGGTGTCAAGCTGAACCTCAGTGCTGACCTTAGCTCCAACCATTATGATGTTTTTCTCATATACACTTCAAGCTCATATAGTGCTTGTATGCTTGTTGTAGTCATGCAAACTCCTATGCAGATGTTTTGTATTGCAAATTTTCTATCTGTTACTCTTTCAGATGCATGAAACCAAACTACTGTTGTGCCCGCTTACACTGCCACGAACGTCATTCCTGATTTAAATGATCGTATTAATGGACTTGCTTTAAGAAAAGCAATCTGAATAAGTGCAGACAGTTTAGTATTTACAGTTATGCAATTTTAACACATCAGAGTGTTACTGTTCATAACATATGCTGTATTACATTTCTCTTCAACACTTAATGTGCTGGCTGACTCATGTTTCCAAGCCCTGAAATGGAATTAGACATGACTTTGGAGGAAACTCAAGACAGGGCACACTTACTGACATGCCGCTGTGAATACATGCCAGCTGTCAGTAAAAAGGGTACTAAACTGTACATTGTCTTGTCACTGGGTTGTGTTTTTGATTGGGTTTTTTCCTCATGTATCTTTCACTTGGAAATGTGTATATAGTGTATCTTTAAAAAGATTCCATACCATAAAGCTTCACTATATGCAACTTTCTAATGAATATACAGTATATATACACTAAACGTATATTGAGGATTATTCCCCAGAGGAACAGTTTAGTACCTATTTTTCAGATCTCAAACCAAAAATCAGATTTAAGGAGCTCTAGCATTGTTATTCGCTCTAGTCTGCTAGATGCTCCCCTCTTTGCAGATACATTCACTTTACTTCATTAGCCTCATTCAGTTTTTCTGAAATAAATTGCCTAACTCATTTGTATACATGTACTTATTTCATTTGAGAGCAGATAACAATTTCCAGAGGCTTGTTAAGCATGTGAAGAACCCACAGGAGTTACCTAATGGACAAATGGTTATTCTTAGTACTGCACTCTCCTCATATGAAATGACATGGTGCACGTTGCATCAAATTACTCCTCAAATTACATTCAAACCTTTGGCCTGCTTTACAGCTCGCAAGACAGTTAAAATACTCGCTGAAATGTTTTCTGAAGGTGGATACACCTCACTGAATGTTTTCATAAGCTACGTTTCGTGTGTTATAAGAGACAAACACAATTCTTTATATGGCTCTGGTCTAGGAAGACCAGTTTATAAACTCTTGCTTTATAGTCTACATGGCTGATTGTTAGTCATTTATGTTAGGACAAATCTGCTCTTGTTGTGTCTAGTCGTAGCTTCAAGAGATCCAATGCATTGAAACGTCCTGCACTGTGATGTTGTTTTTAATTCACACATTTAGATCGGGGGTTACAGTCCTGGGGGGCCATGACTCTGAACGATTTCATGTTTTTCCTGCTTTAGCATTCCTGATCCAGCTCATGGAAGGCTTAATAATTAATTAACTTCTGAGTTGTGCTAGATCAGGGAAACCCTAAAACTGTGCTGGATGATGGAGATATAGGACTGGATTTAGGTAATAAGACAAAGCAAGACGAGGCCACTGAATTAGAATTGTAGCATATATTGATTTGTTGCTGTTGTATTTTGTATTAAATAGTATTCTAGTATTCCATTACAATTACAAATCTTATTTCTGACCATTTTAGGCCTCTCACCCCACCTTGTTCTTGGTCTGGGGAACTTCCCAAATGGTATAAATACCAAAGATTTTTAAAAGCAATATTGATTTTAAAAAATCACTCAACCCTAATCTATCTACTGTACTAGGATGTGAGACTCAAACGCAAGTTACAGTACATATAGTTATTTTTGAATCCCCTGAATAACTCACTGTTCGGTTGCACATGCATGCTTAAACCTTCCAGGCAAGTCACACGGTGATGTATGACATTATTTATAATTACCACAACTGTAATACAGTCATCTTTCCCTGGAACCGTCATGTTAAGTCTGCGCCAGATCTGAATGACATACCTTGTTGGTTATCCAGCGTTCATAAAACCTACAGTTACATATGAAGTCTATTTCACGGCTCCTAACTGCCACTCGACCTTGTTCCACACTGATGGTCAATATAATTGACCGTCACAACGATGTCTGAGCAGTGCAACATGCGGCTATGTCGAAGACCTGGTCAGAAGAACTTGATGGACCACCGTAAATTCCAGCATGTTGATTTGTTCTAAACTTACACCAGGGGGGAGAAGTTTTGAGGGGAATAGGTCACACGCCTCCTGTGCCCTTGTGTCACCATGCTGCCTCCCTTCCTGGAAGGGACGCATCCTTTTTAATTATCTGCATTGAATGAGACATCACTCTCAAGTGGTCTCCTTTTGTTAGGAATCTTCTCTAGAAATGTGTCTCCAGAAAGCTACCTTTTGGGCTCCTCTCACTCCGACACAGTTCCATTTGGCATCCAGCCACAAGCTGATAATCCACTTCTGAATACCCCATAGCTCCAGCAAGCCTACTACACTGACCACTACAGCTGCATTGCCAGTCCTAGCATCCTCAGAAGAAGTCATCACCACATGTGGCTACTTGGCTCAGTCTGGTTGACAAGCATATTATCTACCTCAGACTGAAATGGAGTGGCTAGAATTCTCAGTGTATCTAGACTTATGTGAGTTAATTGTGTGGTCTACTTTGTGTTAGGGTGTTTGCTTCTCAGTTTTGCAAGTAGGGTGGACGTGTCCCAAATGGCCTGCTCCTTGTTGAGGGTATATAGCAGCCAGTTGTCCAAATACAGTAGTACCCTGATTCCTCTGATGCTCAGGGGAGATGATGCATACATCTCAAAAACAGGGAGTGGGTGAAAGGTAGGAGTCCTGTACTTTGAAGATAGACATTAGTATCCTTGTTGTGGGCTGATGGGGAAATGGAAATAAATGTCGTGCAGATCCACTGACTTGAACCAGTCCTGTGGTTGTATGACAAGAACTACAACTGACTCCCTTAGCATACGAAAAGGAAGGGTTTAGGAATTTTTGGAACTTAAAATTGGATGGAAACCCCTGCTCTTTCTCTGAACAAACAAGTACAGTACAGCTAGTGGATTCTCTTGTTTTTAAAGGTGGGGTCTATATTTTCTATCACACCTTAATTTTAGTAAGAACAAAGTGATGGAGTCAATGTCAGTGAGTTATTTCTTTGGCTGTAAAGATTTACATTTTAGAGGCATGCCCCATGGGTCTCTTTGGTTGTCTAATAAGCAAAAAATAAAAATAAAATGCTCATAGCATGAATATATGGAGGATTAGATGAGGATGAGAGGAAGCTATCCTCAGCTTTGGAGGACAGGATACTTGTAGCTCTAACCATAATCACCATATGCTAAGTACAT
Source organism: Prietella phreatophila (assembly GCA_025728095.1). NCBI lineage: Eukaryota > Metazoa > Chordata > Actinopteri > Siluriformes > Ictaluridae > Prietella > Prietella phreatophila. The sequence goes on along the minus strand of JAOUWY010000022.1, from coordinate 16,770,593 downwards.
AGTTCCATATTGCTCTATGATGGCGCTATGACAGTGGTATTCATTCATTCAACGACTGGATCATATTTCACTCCATGATTTTGTTCTCACTGAGATGTACTGTAGTCAACGAGAAAGAAAAAAAACCAACTAATCACTTGTACAGAAAATACCTGCCCAAAGAAGCAGTGAATTGGCTTTAAAATACAGAGTGCACAGTCTGAGCTGTCCACGGCTACAGAAAGAAAGCAGACATGCAGTAACACTAATAATGTTTAATTTGAAAAAATCATAGGTCCTTGTCATTTTTTATTGGCTTTGGTTGGTTGCTCTTAAATTTTATTTATACATGCAGATTAATGAAAAAGCACATAATCGTGTGCTAAATTAACTGCCACACAGCATAAGCAGGACCAAATAATAGTTAGAACACATGATAATAGTTCCAAAAGCAACAAATCAACTCACTTAGTATTAACACAAATACTAAGTGACTGGTGTTCTGCATCACTGATGGTTAAAATGCTGAAGCATTGTTTGCCTGTAATATGTTAAGAAATTAAATTGGAGGCCTAATCACAATCCAACTCTAGATGGCGCTTCATCACTGCGAAAATACACAACACAACTGGAGACTCCAGTATATGAAAGGAATGTGTGATGTATCACTGGTAGCCCACACAATGTTGTGTAATGATGCTAAGAAACTCATCCAAATCTGTCTGCCAGAAAATCTTAACTGTCAAATTGTAAACCCCAACCCCAGCCCACCTTTCCCCTCAAAAAAATGCAAATGTTTATCCTAAGTAAGACTATAACTATATTGCACTGCTCCACCACCAGGACAAGCTCCAGGTATAAAGGAGCAAAACACTGTTGAGCGGTGGTACCCAGCTGACGACCCTACAGCCGAGCATGCAATAACCGTGCCATTGGTCAATGGGATGGTCTGTATGGTTCTGATTATGTTAGGCAAACATACAGGAATGGTATTAGGTGTAACAGGAGGAAACCATATGGAACCAGTGGCACTAAATATGCATTAAAGGTGCCAGTGGGACTCGCTACAGCCTTAGTAACTGGAGAGGCTGTATGGTTTTGGTTGCGTTAGGCTTGTTGGCAAGACTGAAGGAAGAGCAGGGAAATCCTATGGGCTCTAGAGGAAATATGACAGGCAGTAGTGCCATAGCAGTTCAAAATCTACCTGTGTATAACAGATAAATTAAATTGTAATTCAGAGTTATATTCCAATAAGATAATATATCAGTGGGCAGTGACCTCCTAATGCATAAGCAGTTGCACACCACCTGAAGGACTTCCATAAAACATGATCTATTCAGGGGCGGACGGTGGCTTAGTGGTTAGGACGTTCACCTCAGGGTCCAGGGTTCGAGTCTTGCCGTGGCCCTGTGTGTGTGGAGTTTGCATTTTTTCCCCGTGTTGCAGGGGTTTCCTTTGTGTACTCCGGTTTCCTCCCCCAGTACAAAGACATGCATGGAAGGCTGATTGGCATGTCTAAAGTGTTCGTAGTGTATGAATAGGTGTGTGAGTGTGTATGTGAGTGTGCCCTGCGATGGATTGTCCACCCTGTACCACCTTGTGCCTGATACTTCCTGGGATAGGCTCCAGGTTTCCCATTGACCCTGAAAAGGAGTAAGCGGTTGAAGATGGATGGATGATCTATTCAGTGATGTTATGTCTTTCCTGAGTTGGAGCTCGTTGGCTTTTGTAAATATTAGAAGAAAAAAAAAGCTTACATTAGAATTAAATACAACGCTCTCTGAGATAAAGAGGCAACAGAAGGTCGCCATTAAAAGGTATGAACAAAGACAAAAGAACAATTAAATGCAAATGCAAAACATTTGCCTTTTGTATAGTAAACGTAAATCAAGGTGGCTAGCAAACCATGTGAAACTCCGACATTTAAAATCCCAGTTACAACATTCACAGACTCTCATGACTAGCAATTTAGTTATTTATGGTGAATCTTTACTACTTCAATTTTTAAACATCAGTTATTAAGGATCAAATATTTATCCTAAAAACAACCCTCAAATTTGAAATATTACAACCCTATAAACAGAAAATTTGATTTTATTTTTAGGATATGAATGACTATAAACTGCATAATTTTAATTACAACTATTTAATTACTTTTACTAGACAGGTCCATTCAGCTACAGTCCAGACCGGATATCAAAAAGTTTCACGTTGAGTGGTTACAGAACCAGCAAACTTTGACGTTGTGGTGAATTTTTGTTGTTTAAGTGCTTCTTTCTATATACTGGGTGATAAGACTTTGTTGCCGGTTAAAAGCATGAATACTGCTGCACCTGGAACTGCAAAACAAACAACAAAGCAAGCAAAGAATCCCCTTCACGGTGAGGTGACTGTCCAGTTTTGGTGATTCTGTGCCCGCGATAGCCTCAGTTTCCCGTTCTAGGCTGATAGGAATGGAAGCTATAGCACATCCTCCTCAAGGTTCAGCATATTGTGCGTTTTGAGATGTTCAGCTCAGCACATTACATTACATTTATTCATTTGGCAGACGCTTTTATCCAAAGCGACTTACAATAAGCAAAGCACGGTTGTAAAGAGTGGTTATTTGAGTTACTGTAGCTTTCCTGTCAGCTTGAACCAGTCTCGCTGTATTCAGATGAAACTTAGACATAGGTATGATCTAACTTGAAGGTTAAATATGAAGGTTAAATTAAACACGAACCCTACCACTAAGCCCCTGAAAGAAAAACCTTGAACGACTCAACCAGCTGCCCAGTGAACATTTCCCTCAGCCAGGGCATTGAAAATTAAAAGTATTTACTAAGTCATTACCAAGTACTAAGTCATGTTTTGCAGAGGG